>CM040102.1:22073954-22483954 GCA_022496805.1 Pohlia nutans | reverse complement strand
TTTACTTTTTCCATGTGTCCGTCTTTACCGTTTTTGTTTACTTGTTCGAGGAGAAGGCTATTTTTCGGGGTTTACACTGTTCTTATTCTTATCGTCTGGTGAAGGTTATATATCGGCTTTGCGTGATTTCCTATTTTGTATACGCGAATTTTGTATTTTCAATGTAGATAGACTTCGCTGGTCCTGTATTTCCGCTCTGCCGAAAAGAGTGGTGCTTCGTATAGACACGACTTACTGGGATTATTGTAAACGAAGTGCTACGCTTGTTCCTGGTTTTTTCTTGTGAAAACGTTGCATCGAAGAGTTTCGTTTAAGACCTTGGCTTGGATTCTTTTTAGAATATTGTTTAGCAGTCGCGAAATATTTCCGCTTCGGAAAACGTATGTTCAATTTCTCGCGTTGTGTAACTTCTTTTTTTTCTTTTTCTTTTTCGCGGTGGTAAGGAAGACTGTTTCTACACTTGTTCAGTCTTCACACCAAAATTTTGAATAGGATTTTTCTTCCGTAAGCAGTCTGTATAGGTTTTCAATTGCAGATTGGAGTTTTTGGTTGGTAAATCGAGGTTTGAAAGTAGCATTGTTACAGGTTACTGCTTTTAGCGATGAGGAGCTTAATTGCACTGACCTCATTAGGTTTACGACCGTATCCCTGATTGGTTTTGCTTGGTCGGCGGATTGCTCGATTTGCCTTTCAGATTTAAATCATTTTAATCAGTAGCGTGCAGAGCTCTCTGAGTAAGATTTTAAGTGAGGTTGTTTTGTTCTTCAGCTGCTGTAGTTGATCTACTGGACACTGATATTCGATTCTCATCGAAACTTATGTCGGCAGTGCTTGAACAGGGATTCTAAAGATGGGCCCGAAAGCATATGCGATTAAGAGCGGTGGTAATCCCACCAAGGAGACTTCTTGGATGGACCGAATGTGTCAGAAAATTGAGACTTACTGCGACTTGGGCGAGCCTGGGCGCGGACCCTCGCTGATTATTCAGGTATGGGAGTATTCATGATTTTTTTTCAGCAAGCAAGCTGTTTTATTGGGTCTGAGATAGGCGGGACTAAAACTGAGGGATGTGCTTTGGTGCACACTTCTCGTTTATGGTATTATTAGTGTTATGTCATGCTGTTTTAAGGCAGATAAAGTGAGTATACCGCACGCCAAGTTAGGTTTCTTTGCTGTCCGTGAGCTGTGTGGAATTTTCTGCTGCTGTTCTTATAGGAGTTTTTCATTACTCAGGTGAACATGACGCATTCGTTTAAACCTAGGTTCATATCAATTTACTCACTGTATGGGTCCCCTTTTCACACACTAAGTTGGTGTTTGGTCTGATGTGTATATGGCAGGAAATTGAGGTGCAATTCAACACCTTTGGCGCTGGCTTGCGCAAGTTTGCTAATGAAGCCAATGATTTTGTGCAAGATCTGCTGAATGTTCCCATCATTCCTAGTGAGGGACTTGGGGAAAAAGTGGTGGACCTGCCGAAACAGCGTGACATGAAAGTAGTGCATGGTGAGCAGCAGGTTGCTAAGCAGCCAGCTAAGCAAGCAACAGCTGCCGCTCCCATGAACTTTTTTGACGAGGCTTGTATGAAGATGAGCAAGAAGGGTACTTATACCATAGACCTGTTCTCAAGAAATGTCTATTTTGTGCCCCCATCTGGTTGAAAAATTCTTTGCTGATTGTCTGGTGGCCGTCTCATTGCTAATTCTCTAGGATTTTCAAGAGTCGTAATAGAGGTTCTGTACATCATTATTCCCTGTACCCTTAGTATTGGTATCTTGGGCTAACTCAGGTAGTCGAAAATTCTAGGCCTGCTTCTTTTACGAAGCTTCTTGATGTTGTAGTCACATTTCGAGTGGCTGGATGCTTTCAGGTGAGTCAAAGGAGGATCTTGATACAGCTTACAACAACCGCAGAACACTGAAGGTTCAATCTGTTGAGGACAGTGACAAGTTTCCTTTTGCCGAAGTTGCATGGGATTGGCCGCAGCAACCATACTATCAATCGGTCGAAGGTCATACCCAGCCGCAGCAACCATTCAATCAGTCGGTTGAAGCTCATACCCAGCCTCAGCAACTATTCAGTCAGTCGTTTGAAGCTCATACCCAGCCTCAGCAACCATTCAATCAGTCGTTTGAAGCTCATACCCAGCCTCAGCAACCACATGATGAATCGGTTGAACAGCTACAACAGTATCAAGAATTGGGACAGGCCAGCTGTGCGTCCTTAGATTTTTCTGATTCTGAAATGGACGCTTTTATGAAGGTTATTTTCTGAACGCTTTTGTATTGGTGTGGATTATGGAATATTTAGTGTAATTCGGCTTTTGGATTGTGTATCAGCATCCACTGTCCACGCAACTGCCGTGGTTGTCAACAACACTGTTGATTTTACAGTGACAATCCATCTCAGCTCTTTTGGGTGTTTCCGAAACTAGCACTTATTGCAATGTATTTGTTATGCTGGTTTACAGTGTGGAAGCATCAGTTGAGCATGAGGGATTTTCATGTAGAGTATCTAATTCTCTTTTGTTTTTAACTACACAGGAAGAGACGATACCAGACATTGCGGAGGACGTGAAGACTTCAAATGAGATGGTGGAAGGAGAAGATCATTCCCCATTGACTTGGTCATCAACAGATGATGCAAAGGAATCTCGGCGAGATGCTGCAACGTCTGATTCATCTCTTTTGGATGGTTGGGAGGGCGATGATATTGTTATCGACGAGGAGGTTGAGGAGGAGGACGAGCTGGATGATTGGGAAATCGTGTGATTGGAATTTTCTTAATGTTAATACTCAAGAGGGTCCAGTGATTTGCAAGGGTAAGTAGCTCAGTTGCCCAGCTATTTACCACTTGCAATAAATAGCCATCACAGTCCGGTTCCTCTTGTTTTGTAATGTGTAGAGCCTCCACCCCCCTTAAACTCTTCTCAACCCTCAACGAGAGCTATAGAAAAAAAAAACACTTTTGTAGGAGTATAGCAGTCGTGTGGTCGACGCAGCCTCAGCCCAGGATCCAAATTCGAAGTAAATATTTGATAACTTTCACATGGGGACAGGAACATCTGGACTCCTTGTCTAAATAATTGACTTATACATAAAAGGGACTTGGGCTCTCCCACAACTTTGCTCATTTTGACTATCCAGTTACTTGTACTTATCTGCTCGCCTCTCCTAATAACGTCGTTGAGTTTAGGTCTTCGTTTTGTGATGCAGATTTCTTGTATGCCAGAGACAGTATGTATATAGCTCTCGATCCTGAGGATTTTGGACGAGAATTGAGAAAAGGGATTGTTCCTTGGAGTTAACTAATTCTCTGGCCTTTTCTTTACTTACCATGAAATATGCAATGTGACATAATCTAAAACTAACTTGTAGAATGCGTTTCTGCTTATCCTTTGAGAGATGGACGAAACCAGGCGGATTTCAACCATCTGCCAAGGTATGTGACTGAAATGTATAAGATTTGCTAGCTTAGTCTGAATGTCGGAAAGTTCCAAGCTCAGTATTGCGGTCGGTGTCCTAAAATTTCCAAAGTCGAGGTGTATCTTGGCCTTTCTGGAAAGTCCTAGCTTTTTTGTTCCAACTAGTCAGCAATGGGCACTCTTCTGGATCTTGTCGGTGCTGTAGCTTTTGCAGCTTCAGAGTTTAGGGCTTTACCTTGGTGTGTTTTCATGTTTCGAGAAGTCAATTTGTGATGCTTCGAACTTGTCACTGTAAGGTAGAAATGCAGTGGAGCTCACCCAAATAGAATGGGATTAGTTGCATATCTAACAAAATTGTTATGGATATGTACTATTATGTAATTCTACAGTATTCCGTTTTAGAGGCTCCACTGCACTTAAAAAATGGACAGTTCAGAAAGAAGATCCTTTCATTTCAAATTGGGAATTTAGGAACAAATTCTTTCATAGATTGCACTTTGGGTTGTTGTTTGTGGGCTCTGCAATTCTGTATTGATAAAAAAAGAAGGGGAAAGGAGGCCTTATGTTGATAAAAGCTACATCGTTTGAGTAAGATGTTGCTCAAAAATCCAATATCCAAAAGTGCGAGCTTTTGAGGTGAGACTCTCCATATGGTGCAGCATATTCCACACCCAGCAAGACCAAATTAGTAGCTAATAGGATAGGTGCAGTCCCAAGATGATGCATGAAGGAAAGGCAATGAACATGAAGGCTACTAAATGTGATTTTCATGTGTTAAAGCAGGGTCACCCATGCCCTCCGAGAGTCTATGAATCCTAGTGTGTTAGAAATTAGGCCTTCAAATCACTATTTTGTTGACTATATTCTCACATTCTACTTGTGATTGATCCATTGACTATTTGATGCGCAATTTTGATATGTGAGGGGTGTGCAAAGTTGGAGGAGTGTGAGTGCAAGGGCCCTTCAAATGTAGATGAATAATTTCAGACTATTAGTCCTAGTGTGCATGGGTGGGAATGCTCTTACTTTCAGCAATCAATGAGACTCTCTAAAACTCTCATGAAATAAAATTGTGAGATTTCGCCACCACTTTTCAAAAGGACATGTGCATTCTTATTGAAAAAGCTCCTTGTAGAAATGCGTGCAAAAACTGGGGCAAATACTTGCAATTTCACTGATACCCGGATTCCTCAATTGTCCATTTTCGAGTAATGTTTAGAAATAGAATAAAAAAAATAGGAAAAGAGTGACATGAGTGCCAGAAGTTGACTTCCAGAGTCTACATATAACTTAACTGGAATGAGTCCAAAAGTCATCTAGATTCTAGAAGCTATGCAAATTTTGAGAGTGCCACTTGTCTACTTTAAAAGAGGAATATTCCAGCCCTTTGGAAATGGCTTTGGATTTGTGACCTCCACTTGGCAGCCACTTTGTATCCACGCCACCTTTCTTATGGATGAGAGGATCAACTACTAACTTACATGCTACTGTACAACTAAGTGTGGTTGAGCAATCAGCCTTTTGAGGACGGTTGTTTCTTTTTTTTTGAAGCAAATGGTGCATTTATTCCACTGCGAAGAGACCAAAACAAACGACACCGTCGCACAACCGAGCAGGCGCAACGGTTGTTTCTTTCGGTTTTGCAATGAAATCTTCTTTTCATTTGTGGCAAAAAAGAATATGAAAAAAATAATATCTCAATTTCAGCATGTCCATAACTTTGTAACATCGTATAAGCAGTAAGATAATGACACCTGTTCGAAGTTATCAAACTCATAATTTTGTGGTGATAATTTGAGTGAATGCTTGGGGTGGGGGAGGAGGCATGGTGGGCAGGCGGGGAAGAACTTTGAAAAAATTTGTGCATTAAAAGTTCGTGCGGAGGGATCACTTTTTGTATGCTTGTGTAGTTGTGATGTTAGTTTTATGTATTTTTTAACATCCGATTCCCATTGGCCTCCTAGGCGCTGAACGGGGAGTTTTCCAAGGGAACTAGCTAAAATTCATTTTTTAAGAAAAGCAATCGGTTTTAGACAAGAACCCATCTGTTTATTACTTATGTGTCCCCTAGGCAGCACCCAAGTATCACAAATTTTATCCGGATTTTAACCTTAAACTGTGAGTTTTAAATGGTCATTTGACAATTCCATTTGGTTGATTTTACACTAACTGCCAGATCTCCCTGTACATTGCTCCTAGGCATGTGTTGTCAGATGACATTGTTCCATTGGCCTCCATTGCAAAATCTCCTATTTTTTAAAATAGCTTAATTCGTAAAATAAAAAATAAATGTACGTATTGTTTTACAAGATGCTAAGGCCCTCTTTACACTGGAGGCGAGAAGCCATGGAGAAAACCTCACAAGGGTTCATCCTTGAGACGCCAGCCTTTGAACTCGACCGCCTTTGGATATAGTATAAAGTGAGAAGGGGTCATAAAATAAAGTGTTGATTTTTAAAATAAAGTTCTTACATATTTCTTAAAAAATAAAAAATGATTGGTTATAAGAATTTTGGCCAAACGGCAAGACGAAACTGGCGCTGAGGCTCGACGCCACCCGATGAGGTTGCTCTGCCATTATGACCGTGAAGAAGTCAGCCCTGCATCTACGTCCAACGAAAGCAGTCACGGGATTGCGCTGAGCAAGAGGCGTCCTGGGCTATTGCACTAGTTCCACAATTTACGGTTATTAAGATGAATTTTCTTACTCTTTTCAACAAGAATCAACAATTTTATTTGTTAAATCTTATTAAATCATCTTAAAGTTTGTTAAAAATAATAATTTCTAAAAATATGAATTTGGGTGGTTTTGCATTAGTGTAGTCTATGAGTTTTGAAAGTGCATGTATGGGAGAGGCCCAGTTTCCTAGCTTATTCATTTGGGCATCCCATGGTTTATTTTTAAGACACTTTGCATTCAAAATCATTGTATTTTTATGAATGCAATATTTCTTGTGTTTGAGAATTTGTTGTCTTCTTTTATTTTTTGGATCGTGTTCTCTTGTTCATGTTCTAGTAGTGTGAGAGCAATCTGGTCGGCATGGTCGGCAGTTACGAGAGGACTTCGCAGAGCTAAGCCCAAGACTCATGAACAGGTTCTGCGACAATCACTATTCCTTAACCCCCTCATACAGTCGACATCCGGATGGCCATTGGGCACGGAACGCAAGTCCATGTTTCGAATATGGTCACGGAAGGGGATCAATATGGTGAGACACATATGGGATGACGACACGAACACGTTCGTGCCTGCAAGACAGCTACACCGAATAACCAGATCGACCAAGATCGCTGTGGCAAGACCGGAGCTGATTCGAGCTTGCACTGAAGTATGGGATCTCACTGCTCGAACGCCCATGAAACCTGGCACTTGGTATACTCAGGAGGACACACCGGCAAGTACGCCTCAAGAGTTTTATCATCTTATTACATCCGTGAGCAACCAATGGATGACCAAGGTGTATGTCCGGGACATACAGACCCACAGACTCGTCCCTCGTCGAGATGGACCGGAACTCCTTACATGCCCAAAGGTGACAGAAGCTCGAATTATCCAGAAGTCGTGTACAGGGAAGGTGACAGGATATAACTCTGAGGTTATTACGGAAGACGACATCCTCTTCCCTTTCGGTAACGGACGAGTCAAGGACCTGGGATTTGACCCCTGTGAGTGGTCTTGGAAGAAGATGGGGGCCTTAAAGAAAGAACCTTTCTTCTCTTATTCTACTAAGAGAGGATACAGAGTGATCCTGCAGTCACAATATCGGCAACTGGAATTTGACCGCTGGCTCGAGAACTCAGGATATTCCATCCAACAGAGGAGAGAGTTCTTTAGAAAGCTGTGGCATCATTGGACTCCACGGAAGATATCAAGCATGGTTTGGCTAACCATAGCTGATGGACTGCCACTGGGAGCTTGGAGGGTGAGGATCAAACACTCAGGAATCTGTCCACTTTGTACCGGTGGAAACCTTCAAACCAATGAGCATGGACTTTTCTCATGCCCAGCGGTGATAATCGCGTGGCAAAGGCAGCGGTTGATCAGACTGAAGGCGGGTCTGGAGCCAGGCTTACAGACCTGGGAACAAGTCCTATATGGCGATCTCGGGCCTTCAAAACCCCCGGGTCAAGCAGTACAGGACAACGACACTCTCTGGGACGCAGGACAACCTTGTTCGATAAATTTGTCCACCCCGTGGAACATCATCCGCCATGCACTCTTATGGTACATTTGGTGCGAACATTGTGAGCATGACTTGCGTACAGGAGCATTCCACATTGGCATCGCTCTCTTTCGGTCTTGGCAGGTTACAGTGCAGGTGGGAATGGGAGCGTGGAGAGAGCTTCAACGACACAGACGTAAGAGAAACCCAGAAAAACACTCGACCATGGAGGAACTCTTCCTCTTAATTTGGACCCAGGGCGATTTATTCTGCTCTAATAGCGGCGGCAAACCGCAATGGAAGCCTGCTCCGAATTATGACTACCTTCCGCGGGAGTTTGCGAGAAGATACACTTTGACTCGAGTACAGAGGGCTCCTGACCCTAACACGAGTTCTCAGGGAGCAGCGGGATCGGATCCGAACCCCCGAGTGAAGACTTTCGCCCTCCGTCGCCTGGAGCTTGGGCCCTGGCTTTGACGCCGTTGGCTGCGAGGGCACCGGACGAAGCTGAACGACTTGCCCAGGCTATCGTGTTACAGATGTTCGAGGATATTGAACGCGAAGTGGATGAGGAGCTCACTCCTCCTTCGACCCCGACTCATGCGAATCCAGACATTCTTAGGCTTCCGGAGGATTTATATTCCTAGGCCGCTAGCCTCTAGTGACCTCAGTGATAGGAAGGTGCTTCTTCTTAGTCTCTGTTCAAAGTGGGTTAGTCCCTCTCTTCTGCTGGGGTTTTTTCCCCTGTTTTCTGCTCCAGGTTGGTTAGTCCTGCCTCTTTGTTTGGGGGTTTTTCCCTCGCCTTAGCTGAATTTGTTTAGCTTTGTTCTGACCTTCCCGTGGTCTTCCCGGCCTCTCAGTGCTGGTGGTCCCCCTTGGGGGTTTCCCGGGCCCTTCGGGCCCGTTGTTCACCCGTTTCTTTCTAAGCCGGACAGGCACTTTCACAGTAGTGTGAAGGCACCACGGGCCTTGGCTTGGTGGTTGGGGCTCATGGCCCCCAATGAGGAGGTTATGGGTTCTATTCCCTATGCCGGCGTGGTGCTCACCACCATAGTCCACCCAACTATGGTGGGTGGTCCTTGGACCTTGTTGTATGGGTACTTCAAAGCCCTTTGGAGAGATACCATGTCTGGTATCTTCAAGGCATTAGTGGCTAGCTAGCTAGTAGCATAATGTGTCACTATAGTGTCCATCCTCGAAAGGGGAGAGTAGTATTGTCCCAATTTCCCCTTGCCTGGCGGGCATCGGATCATTGGCATTACGAACAGACACTTCATTCACGCGGGCCCCTTGTAGAAAGGGACCGGAGTTTCTATCTATCTATCTTCTAGTAGTGTATATATTCTGATCTTGATCAACGTACCAACTCCTTCCAAATTTATACATATAAATTTCGTCCTAAATTGTATATGAATATGTCACTCTCACTTATAAAAATTCACAATAACTATGTGTGAGTCCATTCTTGACATGAAAGATTGCAATGGAGAGGTGTTGACATAGGTCATTGTCATTTTAATTTTTGAAAACTTAAGCCAAATCATATTTAACTTTGAAGTCACAGAGGCACTCCAAAATCTTGTTGTTAAGTGTGCATTATATAGTTCAAAAACACTATGATAATGGTCGGATATTACCAAGGTTTAACTGACACTTTTTTGATTAAGCTATGCTTATATTTATACAGTTGAATACTATTAATTGTATCCCTAATTTCAACACAGAGTTTTAAAAAGAAATCACCAAAAATTTGTGGTTTCTCCATAACAGGGCTTGATGGTAAAGGGTTAAAGAAAATTTAGTCTTATGTGTAGGTATCTTATACTTTTAACTTGATTTTTTTTGTAATATTTTACCAAAATGTCAAAAATTACTAAAACAACTTGGGCTGAATTTCTCTCAAGGTTATTAACAATCTCATCAAATTATTATCATTCCTATGTAAATATATATATTCCATTGGGTTATTGAGATAAATGAGACAGGGGATTACGAAAAGTGACGCATTTAGGTGCAAATAACCAAACATTTTTCCTTGAGCCTCGTCAATTGTATGTTGCTCTTATAAGTCAAGTTGCCCACCCAAGTAACATAACCAAACATTTTTCTTGACACTTGTCACCTGTGAGTTCCTCTTGATAACTTAAGTTGCTCAAATAACATGACCAAACTTTTTGTGTTCTCCTGATAAGTCAAGATTCCCTAATAACCGAGAAGTCTCATATTTGTTTTGCCAAGTTTAAGTAGGTCCTATATAGACTTCCATTTGTCAAAATCTGTTCATTTTTCAACCAACACATACAATATACTTCACTGATTCCAGTGATATAAAATTTGGTCTCATTTGAATTACATTTTTCACAATATAACCGACTGAATTCATCATTTTAAAACCATGAATCCTTCAGTTAACTTAGTCCGTGAGGGGTTTGGACGGCGCGTGCAGCGTGGCTCACTTGTATCAGTAGGACTGTTCCTCCTCCGTCCTGGAAAAATCATGGCGGACACGCTGCCATCGCCTGCCTGCCTGCTGCCACTTGCCTCCATCACTGTGCTGCCGGTGATCAATACCCACACTTTTGTTTCAGTTTTTAAACTCAAATGAAAGACGAATTCATTGCACAAGCAAGCCAGTATTTCAAGCCACGCATTTCATTACAACCTCCATCTTCCCTTTCCATCGCCATCGCCAGTTGTTGCGCACTTAAGCCTGTCTCATTGTAATTAGCGATCGCGTTACAAGCCATGACGGAGACCATGCCAGGTCGCAGATTCCTCCTTGTGTGTCTTTTCTGTACAATTCTGTAGAGATCTGATGTTTTGGAGGCGCTCAGGCTAATCGTCTTGGTAATGGTGTTTGTGCGAATCCCGAGGGTTTTTGTGTCTTGGTTCTTGTGATTCTTTTCAAATCTTCAGAGTGACCGATGAGTTTATGATTAATCTTTTTTGCATCTTGGGGTTATCTCTATGAAAAACCAAACCCTAAAATATGTTTCCTACACTCGGTTTTTGTACGATGTGTTTTGATTCTAGAGCAATGATCTGATTAACTTTCTGTGCGTTTTGTTTTGTTTTGTTTTGTTTTTTTTCTCGTGCAGAGTCGTTTGTGGAGTCAGTAACTGGTGTTACATTTCCAGCGTCTCTTACTCCTCCTGGCAGCTCCACTAAACTTGCCTTTGCCGGTGCAGGTACTTGGATTCATCAATTTACCCTAAAAGTAACAGTTGATTGATTGGTATTACTTTCATCTTTTTCCTCGTTTCAGGATTTGTCCAATTTCAGAAATGAGCTTGTGAGGATAGGGCTGATCTTAGTGTTGTTATTGTTGTTGTTGTTATTCCTATGCAGGTGTACGTGAGAAGAAAGTAGCCTTTATAAATGTGAAAGTGTACGCAGTTGCATTGTATGTTGAATTAGCCGTGAAGGTCTCGTTGGCGTCTTGGCGAGGGCAACCTGTATCAGGCCTTTCAAAGAATAGCGCTTTCTTCAATTCTGCGTTGAATGGTAAGAGCATGCCCACCCTTCTCTTTTTCAATAATCACATCCAAGGTTTGGTGGCAGAAGCTATTCTCTTGAACCGCTTTAATCTCCTTCTATATAGTGCGCAAACCAATCACAATCACTTTGCATGGGTAATCATTGTTGTCCATCAATTTTAGGATTATTCTCTTGAACCGCTTTAATCTCCTTCTATATGGTGCGCAAACCAATCACAATCACTTTGCATGGGTAATCATTCTTTGCATGGGTAATAATTGTTGTCCATCAATTTTAGGATATCAAGCCCTTCCTTGAATCAACTATAGAGGGACTATAGAAGCATCACTATATTTGGTCCAAAAGGCGTGGCTCTCTCACTTGCCCTGCAAAAACAACATTAAATACAAGGATACTGCATCCAATTTCTAGAGTCAAGTGTGGATACATGCGTAGTGTGCGCATGCTCTACATTAGTTGGACTTATCAAAAAAAAAGAAAGTGTGGAACATCACCTAATGTTGAGGATAGTCTTTCCATCACTTTAACCCCTAAACGTCCCAGCGTTCAAAAACTAGATCACGAACATATTCAGAGCCTTGTAACTTTCTCATACAATTTTGGATGACTTTCATCCAAGTCATCTTTGTAAGACTATTAAATTCTCTACCAATTACAATAATTCTCTTGTGATGAGGAGTTGTTGATAATATTAGAGATGCCTCCAACTGCAAGTATGTCAATTTTGTTGGGTAGATTTTGTGCTTGCAATGGTCCTCTCATGTACACCTCATGTACATCTGAGCCATGCTAATATCTACTTTTGAGGCTAGACTCTACTTTTGTTCAAAGGGTTGGTACGTTTAGGGGTTAAGCATTGTCACCAATATGTAGGATTCTGATTTTTGATAGAGCTCCAGAGAGATTACTTTGGGGTACAAGAGCCAAACTCTTTTCTGACAGTAAAAAACCCCATTTCCATTCAAAGATGAGTGGCCATAGACATTCAGCCAAGTTACGCTTACACGGAACTTGCTAATTGAAGGCCAACCAAGTGTATGAATAGATGAGTTGCTATTGTTAACAGGCTGAATATACCGGTAGAGTGGTCCTCATGTGATGTTAATTTTCACGGCCTGTCTTTGTTATAACAGAGATTAGTTTTGTGTTTGGTTGGAATTTGGCAGCACCGGTGCAGAAGGCATTACAGTTGGTGCTTGTACGAGACATCACAGGCTCCCAGTTCTGGGGGGCTCTGGATGAAGCACTGCGGCCACGTCTCAGGGCAGCTAAATCTGGTGAAGCAGGGGAGAAGGCATTAGCCGAATTGGCAAGGGTATTCCAAGCGCGTCCTCTCAGCAATGGCACCACTATCACATTAAACTGGGTTCACCCCTCCACCCTTCAGGTAAGAGCCCCACATTCATGACCAGCACAAATATTTTGCAATTCTGAGAATTTGACCTATTTGGAGGCTTGAGCCGTGTTTCCATTTTACTGTTGGAAATTTGCTGAAGTCATCTGGATTACCCTGAAAGTGGCACTTGTTCTGATCCCACTTTGTGAATGAGGGTATAAGGCTGATTGTCCAACTTAAGTAATCAGTGTATTTTTAGCAATGATATCTTTGGTGAAATATTTTTCTTTCATTCTACATAAGGTTTAACAAGGAATGCATATTTTTCCACAATTTTATTCTCGATAATTGAAATTGATACAAATTTTCCTAAGTGGAAAGTACACCAGGACTCTATATCAACATCTAGGTTCCCCTATCATGTCCACACTATTTGGTACTAATTTTCACTCGTAAAGCACGGGGACACAAATTTTGTTCAGAAAATCGTGCCAGTTATATGCTGTTACGGGTGCCAGCACCATAGCCGGTGTTAGGGCCTGAAACTTTACAATGGGCCCCGTGCTTTACGACGGGGGAGGCTTTGAATCACGGGCTGCCCTCGATGGGCAAGCTCTCGGCGCCTTGGGCCTTCCCATTGAGGGAAGCCCTTGATTCAAGGCCTCCCCCCTTACATGATGATGCGCAAAACCACCAACTACTTTGTAATGCTTGGCATGCCATTGGTTTTCTTGAGTAGTCAAGTTGGTGGTTTTTGAGTCTATATGCCAAATTTGGGGGATGTGGTGGTTTTAGAGCATTCGACCTTAGTAAATGGAAGAGCATCACAATGCAAGTTGTTTCGTATTTTTTTGACACTCCAATAATATTCTATGAATTATCAAAGTTCAGATCATACTATTGACACTAGACTACCTTTAACCCTTAAAGGACATACTAAGCCCCACTGGCTTATTTTTTTTGGGGAGAATCTTACTCATTACTTCTACTCCATTGAACCAAGTGGGCTTTTTTAAAATGCCAAAACAAACATATTTAAGGCATCTATACTTTTTAGAATAGAACCAAAGTAAACTAAAAGAGAATCATGCTTAAAAGAGATTTTGGGTGTAGGAATCAAGAAGCTATGTCCTTTAAGGATTGATTGGACACCCTTGAAGCACTCAAATACTTCAACTCCCATTGGTTGCCTCAAAGGCCTCTTGAATTCCTGTTGATTACTTTCAAAACTATTGTTGGTTTTAGTGCTAAATGTAGGTGTCACATTAGAGATGTCTGTCAATTACCTCATATTTAACCCCTAACTGCCTAAGCGTCCATTTTTTGGACAATGTACAAATTTCATCCAAAATTTCTCATCCATCATGCACTTTTTGTAGTGTGGAATTTTTATTGTAGATTCTATGGGAAGTTAGCTTCATGCATATGGGATCCAATTAGAAAGGGGATGATTTGCAAATTTTTTATGCCTCGTTTCATGTTGTAGTGATTCACCCAAAATTTTGAAGATTTCAGTGTAAAAGTGCTCTAAAAAAAGTCAACTCATAAAATTAAGCAATCAAAAAATCTCCAAAAATCACTACTTAGAGTATTACATTTCAACCAATCACAATTAATTTCATCCGTATATTGCCAATATCTTATTCGTAATTGAATTACAAAATAATTTTGAATTTCACGTTTCAAATTTTATACAAAATTATTGGTAATAGCAATTATAGATCTAGCAGTATGGATAGAATCTAAAATTCATAACGTTCAACTTTTATTCATATATCATGTTCAAAATATCCCTCTAGGTTGCATTTTATAATGCATCTTTGCAAAACTGCCGAATTCAAAGAGGGCTCTAGGCATTTAGGGGTCAATCATTATTAGATTCTAGCGATAATTCTAAGTGGAGGGATGTTTGTTTTTTTTGTTTTTTTGTTTACAGGTGGCTGTGGCATCAAACCCATCTGCAAAGGCGACTTTGGAAGCTTCAATTGATAACAAGGCTTTGGTGTCTTCCATATTTGATATATATGTTGGAGATCAACCAATATCACCAGGGGCCAAGTCACAATTTGCTGCTGGCCTTGCACGCTTTCTGTGAAGCTTTTAATATCAATCAGGTGCATAACTTAGTGAGGAATGGTTATCACTGTGCCCATTATCCATCTGGTACATTAGTGGTCCAAGGTGGAGTCCTTGAGTATATTCCACATGTCTTTTAAGTTTTGAATTTTTTCTGAATTGTAATATGTTTTATGTTTTTTGAATTTTTATATCTGATGCTTTGGGAGCTCAGCAAATAGTATGGCACTACAAGGAGGTGTTGCTTTTCACTCAGTAGGTGAGTCAAACGGCGCTACTTAGCACTCACTGCCCAGACGCTGAAGACTTGGTGAGTGCAATTTGTCATGTAGGTCATGTAGGACAAGTGTGTACAGGGAACTTTGACACTCTTATGAGTAAGAAGTGATGCCTTTGCTAGTAGTGTGGGAAGATTTTGATTTAGGAATCATACAATATATAGTACCGTAGTTTAATAGCAGGTTCGGCACAAAATAATTCTAAAAATAGATGCCTAAATTTTTGGAATATTATTGGCATTTTTTGCCGAATATAATATTAATTATTTCTGAAAATTGCCGAAAAGTAAGAAGTTTTTACTTTTGATTAGGATTTTACTTACAGTGGAAGCATGTGTGAATTTTAGAGGAGAGAAGGTGCTTCTTTTGTAATCAAGCTCACTTACATTAGTCTATAAAGAATATGGGTTAAGAAGTACCAAGACTCTAGGGGAGGCTTTTCAAATGTGTTGTACACAGATTTTTGGAGTCCAATTGAGCATAGAAGATGAAGTTTTATAGAGTTTTGTCCAACTAACAAAAGTTGAGTAATCAATCCTCCTTCCACCTCCAACAAGTTTTGTGTCAAAATAAGTCTTAATGCAAAAGATATGAACAAAACATTGCAGCCGCGTAAAGATCAAAAAATTAAAATGCGTTCATAACAGTTTTTCGGAGCTCATTTGTGCATAGAAAATCAACTTTTTTGGAATTTTGTTGGTCTAAGAAAAGTTTAGAAATCAACTAATCTTTCACCTCCAACAAATTTTATGTCATTTGAAGACTCTATGCAAAAGTTATGCGTGTTATAAAAATGAAGATTGACTAGGTGCTTCACCTCAAAGTTTACATATCCCATATGCATTGTTGGACACAACTCCACTCTACTTGCGTAAAGCACAGAGCATTCTCACCTCTTTATTCACATTATACTTGTCATCCAAGGCAAGAGAGTTGTACATGATAATAACGTAAATAGAAAATTAAAAAAGAATTTAAACCGAATTTTTAAAAATTAAAAGAGAATTGCCGAAATTATGAATATACTATTTTTAGGTGCCCAACTTATTTTTTGAACTTTAATTAAATATTAGGCAGCAAGTTGCCGGACGTGCTACACTAAATAGGTAGATTAGTGTTAGATACACTAATTTACATAAACGTGTTGTAAGTTTTTATTGTTGACCAATTTTTCTACCCTCTATATTGGTCAAGATGGGGATCTTTCAATAGTATTGGAATCAATGTCTTTGGTAATATTTTTTTGTCGAGAGTAAATATCTATAATATTTTCAAATCTTATAATTATCTAACACTAATCTACCTATTTAGTGTAGTAAACTACGGTATGCAATGTGTGGTGCAACAAATGGTATGTTTACAATATGGTATATAGTATGGCTCCGTGTGTCATTTCAGCATGTCATATCCCTACCTTGTTTCTGCCCATGCATACAATTGGTGATGGCTCTTGGCACTTACAGTGAATTTAGAGAAACCAGAGCTCTTCATAATCATGCATCAGGAACTTCAAGGCATGTGAACATGGTGCCATGATGGTGCATTGAAATGCAATTAAGATAATTTGGTGCCAACCTCCATACCAACCTAGTATGGATAAAATGACACTAAAATGACATGTATGTGACCTTTGGTGTCAAAATGGCACAAAAATAATTTGGCTTAGCTTTTTTGATGTGGATGTTATATGCATGCACACACTTCCAAAAATTGTTTGATTCATTGTTTGGCTTTATTCATTTATTTGTTGTCTCTCCCCTTCCAGAGTTCCAGGGGAGAGACTATAGAAATGCTTCATTTTTTAGGAGTTACCAAGAATTATGCACCTGGCAGTAAAAAGAAGCTGTAAATATATAATTGGGGTAAATACTAAGGCAAAGACTTTGCGACTAGCTGCTTGTTGGTTTATGAAGAACTCTCATTGTTGCCTTGTTCTGGAATACCATCTTGCACATGCAACCGCACTCAGAAACGAGATTAGAATTGTGTTAACGCCTAAGTGTAATATCAATTTTTTTGAAATTTATGTCTATTTAGCCATGGGTGTGTAAATGGGAGTTAGCTAATTGCTTTTTTTCCATTAGTAAGGTGTAAAGTAGTTAAATAGTTGTATAGAAGTCTAATTGGGAGTTATACAGATATGAAAGCAATAAGTTGAATAGATATGGAGTGGGTCAAGTTGTCTTTACACACTTTCAGTGAAGAGTTGTCTTTACCAATTTTAGGACTATAAGTCCAAGGTCTAACAACTTAGTTTTTAGTTCATATTGAGTTGTATATGGCTCACTTGCACATAAACTATTTGTATTGTTGATCTCTTTTAAATTGTAATAATAACCTTTGTAATTAAATTGTAGATTGACTTGCAATTTGTTTGTATTATTGTGTGATTGTCCGGGTAGGACTGACTAATTGAGTGCAAGTTAAATTATTTTATGTCTAGTTGCAAGTAGCACGGGTAGTGCAAGTGACTTGTATGACAAGTGAAAGAGAAATTAAATTTTCAATTTAATATTATTGAAAGAGAGAAATAACAATTAGAGCGGGTAGACTAATAAAGGAAATTGAGAGTTAGCTACATAAGCAAGGCTTAGCAAATGAGTAACGTGAGTCAAGTTGCTATTTTGTAAGTGAATTTATATGTTATGAGAATATTGGGCTAATGGGAAAGTTGATTTGTGTGAGTATCGCAAGTGAATAAGTGTATTCAAATTGCACTTCTTTATATGATTTAAAAATTGATAATGGCTCAAATAATTTGTCAATTTCATGACTTCTCTTACCTATTCCATTACAAAATTCCTAGTGAACGAACCCCTTCCACTATAGTACAAGAAAAGTGACAATCTTCCTTGGGTTGTTACTTTTTGATTCAATTCTAAGCGACTGAACTATCATTTTATGGTTGTTGCTCTTTTCTTACGGGCTGTCTAAGATTATATATATATAAAAAGCAAAAAATATTTTCAAATAGGAAGTAGCCTTCTTTCCAATCCAATTTGAATCATGTCAATCCGAGTTAAACTCCATCAAGGAGAACTATTCAAAGACAAAGTCCTCAATATTATCCTTCTGTTATAAAATTTATTATTTCTGGAAACTAATGATGTTCTCTCCTATGAAAATACTTCTTTTGAATTTTAGAATAGAATTTCTAATTTTAACCAATCATACCAAATTTTGAATTCTAAAAATAAATTTGGTACTTTTGGTGAATGTTAAATGGTAAATGCTCAATGATTTATTAAATGAGTATTTTAACCCTATAACGTCCCGATTTAACATTGTTTTCAAAGAAATATTATAAAATGTTTGATGGAAACCAAAAATGGAGTTGATGTACAAAAGAAATTTGCAAATGCCAATGTGATGATCACATTTGTACGGTTGGATGTATCATATTTTTATTAATGATTTTGCATGGTTTTCTCTTGAAACTTAACTAAAAATCCCAAATCAACACAATAAATTTGAAAAATGTTCGAATGAAATTGGAATAACATGCACTACTCAATAGTATGGTTTTCATCATTCGATTCTACTTATTTTGGAAAAATAATGTTTAACCCCTAAACGTTCTAGCGTCCAAAAACTAGATCACGGACGGATTCAAAGCCTTCTCACGTTCTCATCAATGCTTGGATGAAACTCATCCAATTTTTTGGAGATTCTTCACCTAGTTGTTGTCCTATCTAATGGCTGGATTTAGTCATACTAGAGTACATATTTTTCTAAAATTACAAATGTAGAAGTATGTCAAGTCGTTGACCAAGCCAAAATTGCATTGACTCTAGTTTAAAGTGGAATCGTGAAAAATGAGGTCATAAATTTAACCCTTAACCCCTAACCGCCCAACCATGCATATTTGGCTTGATGTACAGATTTCATCCGTAGTTTCTCATCCGTCATGCACTTTTAGTAGTGTGATTTTTTTACTAAATTTCTTATGAGAAGTTAGCTTCATGTATGTGTGATCCGATCGAAAAGGAAACAATTTGTGAAAATGTTATGCCTCATTTTGTGTTGCGGTGTTTCACCCAAAATTTTGAAGATTTTAGTCTAAAAGTGTTCTTGAAAAAATAAACTCATAAAATCAAGCATCCAAAAAATCTCCAAAAATCACTACACCAAGAGTACTATATTATAAGCCATCACAACAAAATTCATTCCCATACTGTCAATATCTTATTCGTAATCGAATTACAAAATAATTTTTTATTTTATGTTTCAAAATTTGTAGAAAAATATTAGTGATAGCAATCAAAGATCTAACTGTATAGATTGAATCTAAATTTCAAAATGTATAACTTTTGTTTATACATCAAGTTTCAAATATTCATGTTAGTTGCATTTTATAATGCATTTTTGCAAAACTGCCCAAATTGGACATAGGTGAGGACGTTTAGGGGTTAAACGTCCCATGGGGATGGTATATACGTTGTCTTATGATTGAGGTTTGCTACCAAGAAGAAACTCTAAATTGGGATCTTAATAGCTCATTAAAACCGCATTGATGTAAATTTCAACTTCTCTTTTGCACCCAAACCTATTAAAGGTGTGGATCCATTCCAAATACAACCAAAATACACCGTATTATACTGGTCGCCACGGCACGTTTAGACGATTAGGGGTTAAGTAACACAAAAATTTCAAAGTATCACCACATTTAAGAGTATCTTATTTCAAACTCATTCCAACAAATTTTACTCAAAAAATATTGAAATTTAGTTTGTAATCAAATTTAGAAGGAATTTTTAATTTTAACTTTCAAACTTTATGATTAAATATTGGTGGTTGTATCAGTGAATCAAACCGTATGGATGGAATCTAAAATTCAAAATCTAGAACTTTCATCTGTGTTTCAATTCTAGAATATTCTTCTAAATAGTAGTTTATAATGTTTTTTCTCAAATTGTCAATCCCAGGGACACCCTCGTACGTTTAGGGGTTAAGGTCTCACCTTTTGAACTAAGAATGAAACTTGACATAAATCGATTGTGTTATTTTTCCAAAAATCATAATAACCTATTTTGAAAATCCACACCGTACAAAAGATAGTCAATTTATACAAGAACCCCCCAAAAAAAATCGTGGATGAAAATTGTTCACTTTAGATCAAATTCAAACAACTTTAATTTGTTAGTTGAATGTTTAAGGGTTAACCCCTAAAGGTTACAATATGTCCTTAGACTTGACAAATTGAGAAAAAACATTATAAAGTATTGTTTGGAGGAATTTGGAATTGATATACGAATGAAATTTGTAGATTTTGAATTTTAGATTCCATCAGTATGGTTGGATTCACCAATGCTATCACCAATACTTTACTATAAAATTTGAAAGTAAAAATTAGAAATTCCTTCTAAATTTGATTACAAACAAAATATTAATAACTTTTGAGTAAAAAATGCTGAATCGGATTGAAATGAGATACTCTTAATGTAGTGATTTTTTGAAATTTTTTTGTTCCTTAAATCTATGACTTCATTTTTGCATGGCCACTTTTGAACTAAAGCCGATATAATTTTGGCTTGGTCAAAATTTCACATACTTATGCGTTTGTAATTTTAAAGATATATGTACTCTAATATCACCAAATCCAACTATTGAATAGGACAACAACTTGATGAAGTATCTTTAAAAAATGTTTCCTAAAACATGCAATTCGCTATTTATGCACTTGGTCAAGTGCGCTCATTTCATAAACATATTTGACTTTAAAAAAAACCGGTTAAAAAGTTCTCTAAAAAACATCAATGGTGTCTTTCTTCAATCCCATACATTGTAAACAAATTATTATTTTTATTATTTTTATTCTTATCTTTATCTTTTCTTTTATATTTTCTTTCATCTTTTCTTTTTCAACTTGATTAATTTCTTGTCTTCTTTCTTGTCTCCCTCTTGTCTTTCTTTTGTCTTTCTTCATGTCTTCCTTTTTGTCTTCCTTGTCTTTTTTTTCTTCTACTTTTTCTTCAGTTGTGGCCAGTGAACCCTAAACAATGGGAGCAAACCCCCCCCAAAAAAAAAGTAAAAAGAAGTTTTTTTTTGGGTTGGCTATGAGGTGCTGCTGAACCCTAAATGGCAGCCGCCAAAAAAGAAAAAAAAGCTTTTTTTTTCTTCTTCTGGTTGGCCGTGGGGTGCTGTTACCCCTAAATGATGGCCGCCCAAAAAAAAAAAAAAAAAAAAAGTTTTTTTTTTGGACTTTTTTCAAAATTTACTATTTTTAGCCTCTGGGTGCGCGGCCGCGCACCCAAAGACCCTCCCATCTCCCTCTCATCTTCTTCTCCTCTCCTCACATATATAGAGGAGAGGAGAGGGATGGGAGAGGGAGTGGGAGAATGATGGGAGAGGGAGTGGGAGAATGATGGGAGAGACCCTCTCCTCTCCTCTCCTCTCCCTTATATATATGAGGAGAGGGGAGGGAGATGGAGAGGAGATGAACGTAGAGAGGGAGATGAAGATGGAGAGAGAGAGATGAAGATGGATAGGGAGATGTAGAGGAAGATGAAGGAGATTGAAGGGTCTTTGGGTGCGTGGCCGCGCACCTAGAGGCTAAAAATAGTAAAATTTGAAAAAAGTCCAATTTTTTTTTGGGCGGCCACCATTTAGGGTTTAGCAGCACCCCACGGCCAACCAGAAGAAGAAAAAGAAAGTTTTTTTGGCGGTTGCCATTTAGGGTTCAGCAGCACCTCATGGCCAACCAAAAAAAAAAAAAAAAAAAAAAACTTCTTTTTTTTTAAATTTTTTGGGGGTTTGCTGCCATTGTTTAGGATTCGGCGGCCACAACTGAAGAAAAAGTAGAAGAAAAAAGTAGAAGAAAAAAAAGACAAGGAAGACAAAAAGGAAGACAAGTTGAAAAAAGAAAAGATGAAAGAAAATATAAAAGAAAAGATAAAGATAAGAATAAAAAATAATTAAAATAATTATTTGTTTACAATGTATGGGATTGAAGAAAGACAATAATCGTCGTTTTTTAAGAAAAAAAGTTAGACAAAAAAAATTATGCGCCTGAGGACCAAGTGCATGATTATAAGGCCAAGTGCGTAAATAGCGAATTGAGTGTTCTAAATGGAACAAACAAACTTCTATCTTGTAGTACATTTCAAAAGGATTTCAAAAAGCCTTAGCTCGTTTTCTAACTCCAAGTAGTTTGTATGCTATGAATATTTGAAGATCTACCATTCTTCACTTGATGCCTTTAGATTTTGGTAATTGTTGATACAATAAAAGACTTCAAACTTTAAGTTTGATATCAAATTGAAATTTTCATAATTTTTTTTTGAAATGTGATTGCACCTAACTTCTAATTTTTATAGTTGACACACAAAGCATTAGGAGGGATATGGGGCCTCAAGAAGGCCTCCATTTTGAACCAACTGAACTCAGTTGGCCAAATTAAAATAATACTCTAATTTTTTTATAAAATAAAATAAAAAATGAATAAAAATAAATAAATCGCAATCTGACGTGGCCAACCGTTTGCCACGTCAAACCGCGATTTAAAAAAAATAAAAAAATAAAAAATAGTTATTATTATTATTAATATTTTTATTGGTTGTTATTCGTTTACTGCTGATCAACATTTTGATAAAGGGAAGGGCCCTTTTGAAGGTTTGAAGTCTCTCCTAATGAGTGATTTATAAAATTTATGTGAATTATAATAGTGTGGCGATGGGAGACCTTGAAGCTTGGAATCATTGTTCGGGATACTTTTTGAGACAACCAGTCAATTTCCTTTTATTTTCCAAAAGCGACCGGTTTTTTAAGAATATATCCCGTATATTTCGTTTATGAATACTAAATATAATTAATTTTTATTCATTTAGTCTGGTGTTTTGCCTTTATTCTTGAGATTCAACCAGCTATTTCAAAAAAATCAATCAGTAGACTTGTAACTAATTGCCGGTTCTTCGTGGACAATGCTTGGAATTGCCACCTCACTCCCACGCTCACTCCCACGCTCATAGGGACACTAATGATAGCCTTCCTATTAGCCCGCGGGAATGGGTCAGGACACCCGGGTGCTCCGTGCCGAGCCTCGCGGCCGAACCTGCCTCCACGTAGGCTTGGAACCACCAACCCTAAAAGGCACGCATCAAAGCCACGGCGCAGGGGCGAGGTTGGTCTCTCTTCGTTTACAATTTTCCATAGTCGCAGTACCCCTCAGCAAGCGGCCGGCCTTCGCTGGTGTCTGTCTCGGGCGGTTTCTGCCAACTAATCTCTCAGGTACCGTGCCCTGAATTCCCATGTCTGTTTGCTTTCTTTCGTAATGCAATTCTCAACATTTTCCCATAGTTTTTGCTCGTTTTAGGGTTTTTTTTACCGCTTTTTATTACTTTTTTGTTTATTGAGAATCTAGTACGTCGATGTGCAGCATGGCGATGCCTATTAAGCCTGGAAAGGCCGGAGTGGAGGAGGCTATTGAGACCGTCCACCGCATCCGTATCACCCTTTCCTCCAAGAATGTGAAGAACCTCGAGAAGGGTAAGCCCTTTTCTAAGGCGTATACAATCACAAACTTGTTGATTATGTTTAGGGTTTATGAAGGGTTTAGGTCTTGTTTAGCTGACGCCAGTCTTGGTTTTTGCAGTTTGCGCTGACTTGATCAAGGGTGCCAAGGATAAGAGGCTTAAAGTGAAGGGTCCAGTGCGCATGCCTACCAAGGTGCTGCACATCACCACCCGGAAGTCTCCTTGTGGAGAAGGTATATTTCTTACTCAACTCGCCTTTTCTGTAGCTCCATTGTATGTCTTATTTTTCCCTGCAGTGCGTTGTTGGATCTTCCTTTTCCAATAGAGGTTAATATCTTGGTCTCTATCGTTTTGGGGATGTAGAGTCCACCCCTGGAAATAATTGTTTCACTATTCATAATGAGGGAGAAGGAACCTACACAATTATGGGGTAAAGTTGCGTACTCAATTCAGCCATTATGTATCTGAGGCGAGAGTGTACCTCTGCAGTACTTATGAACTTCTTTTCCAAAAGATATTAGCATTTGTACTGCAGAGATACAGTAGAGTTAACCGAAAAGAAGCCCATCTAACCTCCCTTTTTGCCCTCCTTCTAACCTCTCTTTTGAGCTATAGTTGGGTTGAATAGTGTCGTGTCATAACTTGTCACCTTGTGGGCCATGGGCTTGGAGCTTTGGTAGGTGGTGTGGGAGTCATTGTGAGGTGTGGAGAATAATGGCAGTGGCTTGCTTTAGATTGTCTCCCAACTCATCGTGAACTAGTTTTTGGTCTATTTATATTTCCATATGAGTTGCTTTAGATTGTCTCCCAACTCATCCCAACTCATCGTGAACTAGTTTATGGTCTATTTATGTTTCCATATGAGTTCAAGAGGAGTTCAAGAGGAGTTTGCATAAACTTTCCTCTTTGAGCTGACTTTTTGGTTAACTCTATTCTAGTCATAAAAAGTACACTCGAGTTATATTCTATTCTAGCCGAATTATGTCCACTGTTCATTTTAGACGTAGTTATTTGTGGTCTTCGTATCAAATTTCCATATTTCTTTAATACTTCTGGATACGTTGTTTTCGTAATTGGATGCACCGTCCGTTTTCGAAGATACAAATAGGTAGAAAATTTAGGTGACCTTGTTATGAGAGGCTGACTTGTTGATTTTGTGATTTTCAGGTACGAACACCTGGGACAGGTTTGAATTGCGTGTTCACAAGCGCGTGATTGATCTGCACAGTCCTTCTGAAGTGGTCAAGCAGATCACCTCCATTACCATTGAGCCTGGTGTCGAGGTTGAGGTTACCATTGCTGATGTTTAAGTGAGCATCACTTTGTAATCGTCTTGGTTGCTTTGGGCACCTGAGTTCATGAATACACCTCCTTAGGAGGATTGATTTTTGGGTTCAGCTTTTATCATTTTGCAACTTATAGCTGTCAGATGCATGACTGGGATGCCGTTTTTGATGTCCCGATTTTGGTATCTTGCTTTCTGAGTATTCAAAACGTACGGTGTGCTTGTGAAAATTGATATGGGTCCGAAACAGTGATCTCAGAACCACTTTATGACATTTAGCACAGGGTGCTACCTCCCACATAACTGGTAGATACTTTTGCTACCTTATGAATGTACTACTCACGATACCTCTATAATATCCGGCAATACCCTTAATATATTAAGGTGATACCATGATGATATCCGCGGATATCATCTCATGAAGTTGCTACATATTTATGACATGATGAGCATTCTCGCTACATTTCAATTTCTTTTCATTTTCTTTCTTTGTATGTTTAGCAGCCCCATTTATTTTTTGGTAGAAATCCAGCTAATTTTAGCCAGTTTTGAGATCACTGGTCCGAAACTAATTAGAAGACCAATTCAATCAGAGTTTTCCTTTAACTTCAAAGACTGACAGAGTTGGACAGAGTTAAGGTAGACGACCTGTTTCCGATCAGGCCCCCAATCACGCAATATAGGGCGACCTATTTCCGTGAAGCAGCCTGCATTATTTTCGAGTTCATTCGTAAATGGTGATGGAAACATGTTTCTTCTTAATATGGAATGGTTGGCGCCGAGAATAGAAATTTGTTACCGAGTTAGTATGATATCATGTGTTCTCGAAATTTAGTTTTACAGTTCTTGGAAATAGGTCAGCCTATATTGCGAGAACGGGTTGGAGAGAGTCTTCACTTTGTAGTAAATTCAATATTGCCCGAAAATTTGTTCAAAAATATGTTACCTTCATCAAATCTATTTCCCTACACTACAAAATTCGTTACTCCACCGGAAGTATGCTGAATTGCTTAAGGTGATCGGAAATGCTTAATGTGATCGGAAACAGGTCGCCTACCTTACTCCCTATAAGGTTATTAACCCACACAACAGATCCTGACACACAATGGTGGATAATTTTTTTTTTTGGAGCCATCTAGACTTTTTTTATGTGGCTCACAGCTGATTTTTAAACCCAATAGGTCCAGTTAGGTCATTTAGGGGTTATGAGGAACCCAGCTTGACATTTAGGGGTTATGGTTGATTTAAATCCTGTTCCCTTTTCCTGTTCATTATACTTATGTCATGTGAAAAGCATTATTGATTTGATGGTAAGATGGTCTTACTACAATTGAAGAAAGTGATTCATTTTGGCACTTCATGGCCATCAAGTGGGTATATTAAGTGCACTTAACCCTTAAAGGTGCAGAGTGGGCATTCCGGCCAGTATTATACGGCCGTATTTCATTGTATTTGAAATGGTTCTATACCTCATGTAAGTTTCATATCAAAAATGAAGTTAAAGTTCATGTCTACATGGTCTTTAAAACTATTGGGATCTCAATTTGAAACTTCCTCCTACTTACAACAAATGTTAAATATATGGCAACGTATTTACTATGCCCTAAAACCTTTAAGGGTTAAGGTTAACACTCCTTGTACGTTTTGCTAGCTCAACAATGGTAGGATACTTGCCCAACAGTGGGTAATTTGCAAGAACATACAATACATATATTCCAGTGGTCACCTAAGGAAAGTAAAACAGTAACCCCAAATCCACTTTTCACTTCTCACACTCAATACAACTTGTGTGATATATATTTTTGTGCCAAATTTGGTGTAGGGAAGTGGACGGGAAGTTGAAATAATGTCAATTTATTATCTTTGATGTGTAATGTGAAAAAAATGCACAACAATGACACAAAAGCTTACAAGGATCCAATTTTTTTTGAAGAAGGTAGAAGTTGTAACAAGGAACAACATGGTGTCACAGAAAAGATGGTAATCTTGTGTTTGATGAAAAACAAAAGCGGAGTTGACGTGCAAAGAAAAGTTGTTAATGATCTATACAGTTGAATTCATCTTATTTTATATTAATATTTTTTAATGAATTTTGCAAGGTTTTCTCTTGAAATTCAATTAAAAATCCAAAATTAACACAAAAAAACAAATAATTAAATAATGAAATTGGAATAACATGTAATACGAGATGGTATGGTTTTCATTATTTGATGTTACTTATTTTGAAAAATCATGTTTAAGATCTCGCTTTTTGAATTAACCCCTAAGCTCCCGAGCGACCATTTTCTGGTCACTGCCCGGAAAAAACGGGCTGCCCGGAACAAAAAAATCTTTTTTTGAAAAAATAAAAAATATTTTTAAATACTTCATCAAGTCTACTTTCCAACCCAATTTGAATTATGGCAATCCGAGTTAAACTTCACCCGGGAGAAATTTTCAAAGTAGATCACCTCAACATTGTCTTAGTGTTACAAAATTTTCTATTTGGGGAAAGTAATGATGATTCCTCCATCGTTTCTCTTGCTTTTTTGAAGTTTACGATTGATAGCCCAACTTTAACCAATCGTACTAAATTTTGAACTCTAAAATTGAAAATTATAATTTATACAAATTTTCGAAGGTTAATGCTTTTAAATTCATTAAAAAATGATCTAAAGATTATTTAGGAAGTTTGACCGTATGGATAATTTGTAAAGATGATACTCTACATTTTGTCTATTGAACCAACCTTCATCGAACATATGGAAGGCACATATTATAACACATCTATGTTTTGTTCAATACCCCTCGGGCTTTTAGGGGTTAAGAATGGAACTTGACATAAATCAATTGTGTTGCTTTTCAAAAAATCATAGTATCCTATTTTGAAGATCCATCCCATACAAATGATAGTCAACTGCCAAAAAAGATTTGGATGGATGAAAAATTGTATAGGATGTAGTGATGAGAAAGGTTGCAATCTGTTCGTCATTCATTATTTGGACGTAGGCGCGATAAAGGACTAAGGTCAAATTTTAGTTTGATTTTACAATGAAAAAAATTGACCTATTCTTGTCACTTTTTTGTGAACACCATGTTGTTGCACTTGCACCAAATTTGACACAAAAATGAGTCATACACAAGCTGTATTGTGAAAAAGATTTGGTGGTGTCTAAACCATTGTAGTGAGTGCAAGAAGTGTTTCATTGAATGGTGGATTGTCGGGTTATCAGGAAGGCAAGGTCGGAAAAAAAAAATTTTTGAAAATAAATACCAACATTTTTGGGAAAATATTTTGGTGTGCTGAAAAAGCGAATCTTGATAAATATCCTCGAATATTACATCTGCCAAAGAATTTTTGTTTTATTTTTATTTTTATTTTTATTTTTTCTTAAAATAAACTGTCGGCCAGCCCTGCCGTCCACTTCCAGTATTTTTTACATGGGAATTATGTTCGAGTATTTAATGTTATACATTACCTAGGGTTCAAAGGGGGCTTCAACTTTTCTTGTCCTTTAACCCTTACATGTCCATAGAGCACATTCCGACTAGTATTATACACCAATATTCTATTTTATTTGGAATGGTTCCACACCTACTATATGTTTAAGGCTGTTTTGCTCGCTAGGCCATTTTGTAGGTATTTTTTCTTCAGATTGCGATGTGCTTCTTGTTCAGGGTTCACGGCTCAATTCAACCGTATGATTTTGAGAAGCACACATCAAAGAAGATGATGTTTAAATTTTGGGATCATTGGACCGTTGGTTTTGGAAATTATAATCCTGATGCAACTATGCACTGTGGACTAGGAGCAAACAATTTCAGGGGTGGTGAATTTGGTCCTTCTGAACATAGGGTTACTATTTCTTTTACATTCATGAAACTTCAATTCAACCTTTGAGCATCTCATCTTTTTTTTCAGTTCATCACATGCATCAAATGGACACACATAATTATTGGTGAACATTGTTTCTTTGGCCCAGGCAAATGTATACGGTTCTTGCAGATTCTTTACACAGTAAAACATGGATCGTGGAATCCAAACCACCTTGATCAAATTACATTTTCTGCTGAAGGTGCACATAAGGTTTGCAAACTGTATGATAATCCTAGCAAAAAAACCCAAAGAAACGGCTGAATACTATCAACTACGCCAAAATGCTACAGTTTCATACATAATACTCTTTCTTTATGTTCCTCTCTTTCTCTCCCACGTGCTAACACCTAGCTTTTCTTTCCATTGAATGTCCAAACCAATGCACAGAACATCCAAAGGGCAGCGTCCTTTACACTCACACCCCGCTTTCTTTCTGTGAGTTTACACGTATGTGCCGTATTTAAGCTTTTATACATGCGTATTTAAATTTGGAACTTTCTACTTAAATAGCTTAAATACGGCACATTTCTACTTAAATAGCTTTTGGTATTTGTTGTAAGTAGAAAGTTCCAATTTGGAACTTTCTACTTAAATAGTTGGAGAGTGCGGTTTATACTTAAATCAAAAAAGTAAAAAGTTACACATCTGAACTTCGCACATCATCGCACATCAGTGCGGATTAACACGTTTCAGATAACCCAACAACCACCTAGTAGTTAGCTGGGTACTAAAGGGTTAAGATCAAAAGTGAAGTTAAAATTCATGTTGATATGGTTTTAATGAGCTATTGAAGCCTCAATTTGGAACTTTCTACTTACAACAAATACCAAATTTATGCCAAACGTATCTACTATCCCCAAGGCACCTTTAAGGGTTAAAAACACCGATGATTTAAGTTTTGAACCATTGATTAATTTCAAACATTTTGCACCACAATGATTAAAAGTTTGAACCACTGATTCATTTCTCTGCTTTCGTATTTAGTGTGACGAAGAAGTATTTGCTCATCAGTTACAAGGGACAATTCAGTGTGTTCTAAGTTGCGTTGATAGCTTTGTACACAAGTGCATGCTGTGGAATAAACATGATTTGGGAGTAACAGCAATTTGGGGTGATTTGTTTTTCACTGTAGTCTTCCAAGCCAAAGCAATTTTGGCCATGGACCACTGATGATATTTCACCGACAGTATTCATGAACCAGTGTATTTGGTGTACTACAGCAATATCCCTTCAAAAGTAGAAATGAGCGAGCCTATCTAAGCAAAAACTACCAGAGAATATTTCCGATGGTTGATGACTGAGCCGAGTGACTTTGAACAACTTACTAAGCTTGAAGGAACATCAATGAATGTAGCCTGGTGCATCCAGTGCCGAAGTGCCTGCTTTGAGTGTTTCGGTAATGGCACTGCCAGCACCTTGCACATCCTGAGCTCCACTTTTCATTTCCAGTTTGCTTGTGTCCATCTCTTTAATAGTCCCCGCACCTCCAAAGAGACAGTCTAGTGTTTCTCGGTGAATCTTGTCATTGTAACAAAATGCTGAGATGTGCCCCTCTCCTTCTAATCCATGAAGATGAACAAGATCTGGGACCTGCATGTATAATTGACATCCAACACATGCGCATGATACCCAACCAGAAAAAATATCCTCAGTCATTTGCCCATTTCCTTAGAGCATCTGCACCCATGCTCGCTAAAGGTGACTCGCTAAAATTATTCATCTATATTTGAAGAAGAGCCCTTGAAATCATACTCCCCCACCCTTAAACGCCCCTCAAGCACCAAAAGTGCACGTCAAATAGTCAATGCATCAATCACAAGTAGAATGTCAGATTCAGTCAACTAAACATAGATTTGGAGGGCCATTTCTTGACACGCCAAAGTGGAGGGCTAAGAGGCATTTTTGAAGGGCCCTTAGCATTTATCATCCACTTATTGCGTGTGTCAGACTCTTATTGCGCGTAGGGGTGCAGATGCTCTTATCTATATCCACTTTGGTTTGGCATGATGACAAAAAAGTGGCAGAGACTTTTGGCCAAATCTGCACAGTTTTCTTCTAACGATCTGCGCTTATTGACAAAAGAAAAAAGACAGATGAGAGAAGTCAAACATTGATGAAGAGCACTCACCAAATTCTTGATACATTGTTGGAGACCTAGAGGCACCAGATTATCTTGATCACCTTGGAAAATATGGATTGAGCCTTTGTACACGTCTTGCACATCAGAAAGCTCAAAACCCCAGTCACTGGAGATCAGGAGCAAATCTTGAGCCATGCCCTTACCCTTCTGCTTGCCTGACTCGATACTATCTCTGCAGTGCACGGAATTAAGGTGAGTTTAGACGCATTCAAACAATTTCCAAAAACAGAGAGCGATGAGTGACCAGCAGTGATTTTTTTGGTGAGGAAACAGTTTAGCATTTTTACTACCTTTTCATGGCTTGAAGAGCAATCCAGACTCCATGGTTGCTCTTTTCATAGGTAACATCAGGGTAATACACATGTGCTACCTAGGTGCTACTTAGGCAATACCTGGGAGATACCTAGGTTAAAAGAGGCTACTCCATGTCGGAAATCTGGCAATTATTTCTTCTTATTTTTCAAAAATCCTTTGTATCAATTAGCCAGCCCAAATTTTATGTAGCAATTTGGGTAAAATTAGCAACAAAACAAAATGGTCACTGAGTTTGCTCACATCTCCATCATGTGCCCTGAAACCTCTTGCAAATTTTGGACGTCGGGAGGAGACAGCCTCTTCTTCGCATCTTCCACCCATTTGCTTCCCACGGAGGGAGCAATAAAGAAGCGCACATATGCATAGAACATCCAGTGCGGCAATTTCCCTAGTACTCCGTATATTGCTCTTGACCTCGCTGTAATAGTCCCCATTATAACCTTCCTCTCGGCCTCAGATATGCCCTGTCCCCAGCCAAACCAAGATTAATGCTACATTTCACAAATTGATAGACCTACACATACATTAACCTCATGTTTGTTTTCGCATTTTTGAGTAGCACTTTCTTTTGCCCAGTTTTCTGTCTTTTTTCACCAACACATACAACGTTTCTCGTGATATAAAACTCATATGATTTTTCACAATATGATCATTTGAAAACCAGGGGTTCAGAAGTTTGTTTTAGCATTTTTGAGTAGGACTTTCTTTTACCCAGTTTTTCTGTCTTTTTTCACCAACACATGCAACGTTATAAAATTCATATGATTTTGATCATTTGAAAACCAGGGGTCCCCAGCCAAACCAAGATCAATGCTACATTTCTCCTGCTCTACAAATTGATAGAACTACACATGCATTAACCTCATGTTTGTTTTAGCATTTTTGAGTAGCACTTTCTTTTGCCCAGTTTTCTTTCTTTTTTCACCAACACATGCAACGTTTCTGGTGATACAAAATTCATATGGTTTTTCACAATACGATCATTTGAAAGCCAGGGGTTCAGAGGTTTGTTTTAGCATTTTTGAGTGGGTCATATGATGACTTTCTTTTGCCTTTTTTCACCAACACATGCAACGTTATAAAATTCATATGATTTTGATCATTTGGAAACCAGGGGTGAATCATACCTTCCAATAGTAATTCCCAACCGGAGCCCACATTGCAATCCCAGCGATGCGTTCAGGAATATGGCGAGCAGCGGCCCAGCAGTAGGCACCTCCACAGGAGTATCCCAGCAACCAGATCTTGTGTCCAAGCTCCAGAAGGTCCGCAACTTGAGCCACGTCTTTGGCGGCCGTCTGGAACGTTTGCTCCGGATTGAAGTCACTCCCTCCGTATCCAGGCCTGTCGATTGCCACCAGCCTCACCCCCATTTCCTTCAACAAAGATTCAGACACCCCTACAAATAATAAATGCGTAACTCCCTATCAATCATTAATACATCCCTTCTTTTGTTGCTTATTTTCGCCAAATTGCTACATAAAATTTGCGCTGGCTAATTGATACTTGAAAAAGAAGAAGAAATAATAGCCAGATTCCCTCCGTGAAGTCAAGATGTGTAACCTCTTTAAACCAAGTATCATCCAGAAGTAACACCATGTGTATAACCCTGATATTAATATCTCGGGGAGGTCACTTCCAAATATTACGTAACAATGTGCAAACAAAGATAGGGTCCAAAGAAATCTTTGAAGATAATTTTTATAAATGATGGATGCTCGCAATTCATTACAAGAATAAAATGAGAATATTCTCGAAATATTACTAATTATAGTAAGTTAATTTTTAGGATACTTTTAAATACCCTTTGTTCACACGTGATACTCAAAAGATACAAAGAGTGACCTCCCCGAGATTAATATGAAAAGAGCATCCAAGAAGCCTGGGTTGCTCTTCAAGCCATTGATGGAAAAGTAGCAAAAAAAAGAAAATCACTGTATCTGACCATTCAGCAGAATATCTGCAACAAGAATAATTTAATTTAGTAAGTACTAAAATCTGCACTTAATTACTCACCAGGCATACTAGCGATGCGAGAGGAGCCTAAACCGTGTAAGACTAGCAAGCTCTTGGTGGCCGTGTCCTTGCTCAGTCCCTGCTCCCTGTACGCAATGCGCCTCCCATCTGCAAGCGACACGAACTTCACATCCTCCACCTCGCCCATTTTCACTGCATGTTCAATCCAGTCATCAAACAGTACATTCACAATCTTCAAGTGCAAGTTACAACCCTCAAGATCGAAGGAAAAACAAGCTGACCCACACGCACCGGAATGAATCGCCCGCGTCCACAGCGAGGAAGGCCTCGAGCTTGAGCAGATTCTGACAATGCTGTGCCTGAAGATTGATGAAATGGCCACTGCTGCGAATGGAACTGGCAGGACCATCGCCCGAGTTGAGCTCTGCAAAATTTGCTTGAAAGGACAAAAGGCAAAGAACTCTGCAAATGGTCCCAATTAAGACTCAGAGGAAGAACATGGACAACGACTGATCGATGACGTCCTGTGCTGACAAGTCCATGAGTGGCCCATCGATGCTTTCACGATCATTCTTCTTCTTCTTTTTCGCCATAGCTCAAAACATTGCGGTGGTCTCTATCCACCATTGCAATTCTCCCTTGGACACGTGTGCGACATGGATTCGAGATTCCCGTCCAACTTCTGACATGGCAGTGATCAACTTGTTCCGCACGGCATGGTGCTACCCATAACGTTTTTAGGCTTAAGTTTACCCATAACCGATAACCTAGAGCCTGTTTCCATGAGCTCTTAGGGCCCCTCCTTCCATGTATGGGGCAGTGGGTGGCCGGCCCTCAAAAGGAGGAAGCTCTACCGAAATGGGTGGAATCAGGAGAAGTCAAGAGTATATATTTCATTTGTACCGAAATGGGTGGAGCATGGGTGGTTCTTGAAACCTCAATTCTTGTCTTCTAGTGCCTTCCACCCAACTGATTCCCCACATGGAAGGAGCCCTTACAAGCAAGCAGACGGGCAACTGGCAGGCCCCTTCCCTCACTGACATAAGGTTGGATAACCTATTACCACCAACTTAAGCAATCTGGCCTATTTTTGACAGTGCTAAATTCGAAAAAAAATATGACTACATTCGAAATAGGTTTTGATGAGGATTGCAAAAATTTGCAACATCTAATTCGCATTTGTCAATTTTACACAAAATTCCAAAGTGGAAAGTAACCTTTGACCCAAATCAAACCTTTAGATTCCCCCATGTCTACACCATGTAGTACTAACTTTCACTCATAACGATACCCAAAACCACCAACTATTTCTTGGCAATACTTGGCATGCTGTTGGTCTACATGAATAGTGAAATTGGTGGTTTTGAGTCTCAACTCTGGCGGCCCCAAGAAAATTCTACATGTTGTAATTGGGGGAGGTGGTGGTAATAGGTTATCCAACCTTAAGTTAACTATACCTAAAAGCGTTCACTTTATCAACTAAGCCTATTTACACACATAAAAAAGAAAATATTTTTGGTGGGTCTTACTAGCAAGTTTAAGAGGATTCCAATGCACTTTAGCAGGTTTTATTTGGACACCGTAAGAATAAGTTAAGAATTTCCAAAGAGTTGACTATAGGTTGACCATGAAGCAACTCTAGACTCTGATGCTCAGATTGTGCACATTCTCATAAATAGTAGCGTATCAAAATCTACTTATTATGGAAAATTGAGTTAGGGACGATTTAAGGTAAAGGTTGCTTTTAGGTATAGTTACCTTAGAGCCGATTTTAGAAAATATTTGCTACTCATCTGTTTGGGCAGACAATCATGTAAACCGGTTATTAATCCCTAAATGACGAAGGGGGAAAGGGCAAAACCTAGATGTGTTATAAAATGTTACTTTTGCAACTTTGATGAAATTTGGTCCAAAAGAGAAAATGAGAAGCATGATGTGTAATAATTATCTGTACGGTCAAACTTCCAAAAATAATTTTAGATACTCATTTAATGAATTCAGAAGCATTTATAGTTGAATACTTACCAAAATTACAAATTATATTTTTAGAATTTGAAATTTGGTATGATTGATTAAAACTAGGTATTCTATTCTAAAATTTAAAAAGACAAAATTTGCAAAGGCGAAAACATCATCACTTTATCGAAATAATAAGTTTTATAACACTAGGACAATATTGAGGTCTTTATGTTTGAAAACTTCTTTAGTGAACCTCAATATTGCAATTAAAATTATTGCAGTCCAACTTTCTCACTTTCTTTGTTGTAAATGTAGAAAGTTTTGATGCAATTGGCCTCCTTCCCTTGGATCAAAGCCAACAAGAGAGTGCAAAAAGTGTGGAAATACACACTTTTAACTAAAAATGAATTAATTAGGGTTGGTTTTAATTTTGTACCATGGGACTATAGAATGAGCTATGGGTATTCTGAGGTTGTGATGGAGAGTGCCCTCATTGAAATTTGTTGACCAAAGCTGCTTTTTCTACAAGTGTACTGAGAGTTGGACTTCCAAAATAGGAAGTACACCCCATTAGGGAGACATCCTTGTCCGGAAGCATCTATTTTCTACATACATGCATTGAATAAGCTTGTCTATACTTCTTTAGGAAGTAGTTTTCGGAATGAGTTGAGGATGTTGAACATAGAGATGGGACCCCATCAATTGTTGGAGCACTCCACATCACAATTGTTGTGCCCCTTATTTGCCTCAATTCGGATTTGCTAAAACGATTTGTATTTAGTTAAAAGCTTGTTAACCCTTTAACATCCAGATTCACCACTAATTTCAAAGATGTGCTGAGAGTCCAAAAAATGGAGTTGAGATATAAAAAAAAGTTGTAAATCTCAATGTGTAGATCACATCTGTGTAGTTGGGTTTATCAAAAAGTTATGAATAGTTTATAATTAATTTTGTAAGGTTTTCTTTGGGAATTCACTTTTAAATCTCAAATTTACAAATTTTTACTAAAAAAGTTTGTAATGAATTTGGAATAATATGCACTATGAGATGATATAATTTCCATTATTTGATTTTTTTTATTTTGGAAAATCATTGCTAAGGTCTCGCTTTTTGAACTAAGATTGAAACTTGACATAAACCAATTTTGTATTGGAAAAATAATACAATACCTCATTGTAGACAGTTTTTGGATGCTACCTACAAAGAGATGTTGAGTGGTTCTTGTACCAAATTCTCCAAATTAACTTCATTCTATTATTGTTGATGCATAAAAGGATTAACCCTTTAACGCTTTGGGTAGTGTAGCTGGGTTTACTAGTTTTCACTGAGTTTTTCAACTATGATTGATACTGCCATATATAGATTGGATTGAATTAGAAAAGTAACCATACAATTGTATCCTCAACTGGAATGCAGACAGTTTGCCAAAATAAGAGAATCATTTGATGTTGGGATTAGAAGATCATAGTATGCCTTTGAACCCTATAATGCACACTCAAAAATGAGATTTGAAGGGTACGTGTGTGACTTTAAAGCTAAATAGAATTTGGGTAAAATTTTATAAAATGAAAGTAAAGATGTTCAGCAACGACCTATATCAACACCTCTCCGTTGCAATCTTTCTTGTGAAGAACGGGCTCACACATAATTATTATGAATTTTACAAGTGAGAGTGACTTATCCATGTACAGTTTATACCAAAAAATTATACGTTAAAATATCAAATGAGTTGGTACATGGATCAAGATCAAAATACATATATTAATGGAACATAAACAAGAGAACACAATCAAAAAAAAAAGAGATAACAAACCTCCAAGCACAAGAAATACCGCATAATACATATGTTGTATTTGTAAGTATTTACTGAATCTTCAAGTGTTTATAGTATTTTTACGTTTTTTTCATAGGTGTTTTGATAGTTGCACAACTCCAAATTGAAATTTTCTTTTTCTAAAAGATGCATACTATACCGCTCATCATCTGAACTTTACAATTCAAAATCCAATTCTTCACGGATTTTCCGTTATTCACGTTTTTGACACAGCAGAGACCACAATGTGGTTCCTTGAGCACTAAAGGGTTAAAAGGTTCTACACCAGTTGAAATCACCATATACTATGGGCATAGTATTTATGAGAGGCTTTATAAATAATATTTTCTCAGAATATTGTGGTGAAATTCATCCAAAGTGAATGAAAATTTGTTCAAATTGGATGGAAATTAGTTAAAAGGAATGAGAATTTGTCCAAATGGATGAATGCACCCACGCCATTCACCCTCCGAGAGCATATGCATCAGAAAAATTGGGCCAGACTATTAAGGTGCCATTTTGACACCAAAAGCCTCATACAAGTCATTTTAGTGTCATTTTATTCATACTAAGTTGGTATGGAGGTTGGCACCAAATTATCTTAATTGCATTTCAATGCACTATTATGACACCATGTTCACATGCCTTGAGGTTCATGATGTGGTGATTTTAGTGTACTTCTTTCATGTCACTTTTGACTTGCAACACTCTATTATAACAAAGCATCATGTAATCATTATCCTTTCCTTTTGTGCGCCTAAAATATTGGGTACCGTAGTACCATAGTTGAGTCACCACCCATGAACAAATATTCAATATTTTTTGAAAAATAAGGTTCGTTTCTCAAAAAATGGATTTCTCGATTTTTGTTTTTAGCCAAAAAAAATGATTTAAAATGGTCTTAAATGACCAAAATAGCTCAATAGTAGAAAAATATAGCTAAAAATAATTCATTCTATTCTCAAATTTTTTACTCATAATTTTCAATCTTTTACGTTTTTTAAAAAATAAATTTTTGACGATCCAGCTATGGTACTACGGTAGTCACAATGACATGAAGACTGGGTGTAATGTTGATTTTTCAAAGTGATGTTGTGTGAGGGTACTGACTAGATATTTTGCATCATTTGCAAGAGGAACTTCAGTCATGAGTGACAGGGATACATGGGGTTCAGCTAAAAACTCGTACTCAACCCACCACATTCTACAAAGTCAAAGCACATATCAACATTGAAGGAAACGAACAAGCAGATAAACTTGCAAAAATGGGAGCCAGAAAAGAATACTTCAGAGTCACCAGATCATATGAATTTGCACATACAACACCATTCTATTTTCAAAAGGATCTATGGCTAGGACCTTTAAAACGACCATACAAAGGCCCTGTCAGATGTCTCCAAATATATCTAACCAAATACGACCAAGAAAATAACCTTGAAGAAATGGCAATCGAATTTCCCAACATTAGCAAATGGACTATCAACCCAAACATCGATAACAACCTATCTAATGCATTTTGGTCCAATCCTTCAATCACGGACTCACAAAAAACAATTATATTAAAACTCCGTACTGGCCAATACATGGGTAATGCTAGAAAACAACTATTCTTTGGTAGAGAAAGATTCCCCTCAAAAACATGTTTCATCTGTAACTCTGCAGATGCAGACACATGGCTACACGTACTTCTAAAATGCAACCATCACCATATTCACGCTATTAGAGTCGAAAGACATAACAAAGCAGTATGGGAACTAAGGAAATTAATCCTTTCATCACAAAAATCTAGATGCTACACCCTCATGAACGCAAGAACATTCAACAACAACCCCCAAGAAAACACAGTACCCCCATGGCTACTACCATGCTCATGTGAACAACAAAGATGTCATTGCAACGCTAGATTCAAACCAGACATCCTTTGCATAAAAAGACTCCCATACAAAAATGACCCACCATCCATCCATCAAACAACCTCACAATTCAATTTATTGAATTTACATACTGTAATGACAGATTCCCACAAAGAACAATAGATATCAAAAATCAGAAATACCAACCACTTATTAAAAACATTATTAATTTAGGATGGAAAGTCGACCCACTCATAGTCATCACGGCAGGAGCTAGAGGTACAACACATATCCCTCGATGAAACTCCTAGAAACAAAACTTAAGTTACCAGAAACCGCCATTAAACACACATTCAAAGAAATAAACACCATTGCTATACATCATGCCGGATCAATTATTCTACATAAAAGAAAAATAGAAAATAACCAACCACTACTAATAGATTACTAAATAAAACAAAACTATCAAACAAAAGGAAGGTAATGGTGAAGACCACTACTTATTTCTTTTGTATTTTTTGTTTGTTTAGCTCACAGTACACACTTGTCTCACGTAGATGGGACGGGGCCGGTTGGTTGGTACAAACTTTCCTGCCTATGATTAATTCACTAGCAGCACCAAGTCACGTATATCACAATAAACGCTCAGACGGACTCAACGGGAATCGAACCCGGACCGTACAATTGTAACATAAACGCCCTTCTCCAACCAACCTTGGAACCATGACTTGGCAACCACTAGCAAAACAAACACCAATTTATACCCGCACTAGTTCTAACTAATGAATTTTACTAGTGTTACTAGTATTTATTTCTGGTCACTAAAGTGTCTATTCTCGAAAGAGGTGAGTAGTCTTGTACCAATGAATCTTTGTCCGGTGGGCACTGGCTCATTGTCAAGATGAATAGACACTTTATTCACGCCGGCCTTGAAAGAGGACCGGAGTTCATATCTATCTGGGGTTGAGCTTCAAGAAGTTAAATAGTGTGGGTAGTTAAATAGACTGTGAGCTCCAGTACTGAAACTGCCGCGATGGCGGGGGGTTTGTCATTCTAGAAGTGTGGCACCACTGCAGTTGTTGTCGCATCATGGAAAAGCTTGTGGGATTTTATTGTCTGTAATCTTTGAGGAGACCACTTTGCTAGTTCGCTCCTCGGGTACGCAACTCCCATTTTATATGACCCCGATCATAATCACTTATATTGCATTTTTTAAGTGATATAATTTATTTATTTATTAATGTACAAAACTCTTGTAGCTCTTCTATCAAAATGTAATTATATACAAGAACTGAATGTTCCTTGAAAAAAATAATAGCATTAAAAACCTAATTATATAAGTTATTTTAATACATGTAGCATAGGCCAAGCTATCTAACTTTTGGGGTTTTTTTAATAAAATTTAAAGATTTTTTAATCATAAACTAAAAATCGCCAATGATTTTTAATATTAATTGGAGGCAACTTCTTGGTAGAATTTTTTTAATTATGCATAGGTGCTTCAATTCTTTATAAACATTGTGGTGTTTTTTTAATAAATATGCTAACCAACATTTTCTTCATCTCCTTTTTTCCAATGTGGTCTTCACCAAAGTTTTTGGTGCTTATATTTTTATATATTCGATATTATTTTTTATAAAAGCCTTCCTCTAAGCCCTTTTAATACCGATGTCCCTTGCTAATAATATGGGAGTTGTATACCCAAAGTTTGCTCTTGAGGCCCAAAATATAGAGTATCATGCACTCATGCCCACACCAACAATCAACAATACCTATGAGAGTATGAGACCATTGGTACCCACATTGTTGACATTCGTGACTAACAATTTGAATACAATGTCAAAGATGTTGAATAGACCTCCATACATAGTCCATCTGTCAGACAAGTATATTATTAGAGTATATATAGAATATTCTACAATATTTGAGAATATTTTGTCCAAGTTTATTAACTTATCCGACACTCATCTAATTAGATAGCTGACATCAAATGTTTAATTATATGACATCAAGTTAAAAAAAAGTGTGAAACATGACTACCATGTTTGTGCCTTGATCATTCTTCTTTGCATTCTCTATATTTCTGGCCATCAATGAAGAAGACCAAATTAGGCCTTGTGAATTTTTACTTTTTTTAAGAGCGGTTTTGAATAGGTCTTAGGACCTCCTTTTGTTCGAATTTACTTTCCTTTTTATCAATACATGTAATGTTCTTTGCTAATTTTGGTGTTATCAAATTTGGTCCCATTGAAATGATATTTTTCAGTGTATGATTGATTGAATTTGCAGTTTTAATCCATAAATCTTTTGTCCTTTGAGTTAAGGTAGAGGGGGTTTATTCTTATATAGCATCCAATTAACTCCTAACCGTTCTAACGTCCATATTTTGGACGTTTTTGGGGATACATTCACCTTGAAGAGCAGTAAATTTTTGCAAAAAGTGTCCAATTTTGATGAAATTTTGAAAAAAAATCCCCCTCATGTTGTTTTTGTGCATTTTGATGGCTGCAACTTTGGGGGCTTGTATCTCCTTTATCCGATGTCCGTTTTCAATAACTATTATTGGGTTGAATTCCCCTTGAAGTTTAGTTATCATGGTAAATTTTTCATTTCAATCCATATTGATCTAAATGTTTGGAAGTCATTTTAGTGCATGGGTCTAGTTTGGATACTTTTTGCCTTTTGAATTGGTCACTTTTTTGGGCTACTTTTTGACATTGCAAGGCCATTTTAGGGCACATTAAATTTGTTCATGAGTTTTTTTGGTACCAATGTGTTTATATGATGATTTTGAACTACTCTATAGTTCAAAGTTTTTTCATTTGAGTGATTTTGAAAACGAATTTCACCTCTAACTACATTGCTAGGAAAATTTCAGCATCCTTTTTAACACTAATAAAAACACTACGATCTTGCAATCTACATGGCCAAATGACTCCAAATTTGATCCACATGATCCACAACATGTATATTTCAAGATTGTATGGTTGAGATTCCTATACCTCACTTACATTTAGACCTATAACACATCAAAAGCAATGATGATTTTAAGCCCAAAAAAACTAGAGATGCTTAGGGGTTAAAAGCGTGTTTAGCTCCTAAAGAATTGGAGAGCCCTTTCTGAATGTACGTATTTCTATATTTTAATTTAGTCTCCTAGTCCTATAAGAGATTTTCTAAGAATAAACAACAAAACTTAGATTGAAAGAAGAAAAACAAGTTATTTTAACTTTGTTTTGTGTTAGTACTCATCATATTACTCAACTACCATTTATAAAGTAAAGAATACATTGCCCCAAATGTAGATCAAGATGCTCATCAAGATGTAGATTCATTCTTTAGGAATTAATAATTCTTTCAAGAATGTGAAACAATCAATAAGTAAGTATGGTAAACATGCCAATGACGACACTGTTACAACGGCCGCACATTTCTAATCATAGTAGACATGCCAATGATTGCATAGTTTCACCACAAAATTCCAATAGAAATGTAGGATCATCCAAATACTGCACACCATGTGGTGAAAGGCTCCAAGTAAATTTCCATTAAAAATCATACCCAATGTGTTTGATGTTCAATAAAAGTTATTGCACAAAATATTTTTGAGCGTGATATTTTCAAGGCAAATCCCAACTTGACATACCACAATCTTTCAAAATTTGAGATGGTGTAAGTTTCTACATTCTTGTGGGAAGGATTTGAGTATTGCCTCTGCGGTCATTGGCATGTCTGCTATAACTCTTTGTCATGTTTAGGAAATTTGCATAAACACAATTACATGCTTTCAAAAAGTTGGAAATAGGATGTGATTCTAGAATTGATAAAAATAAAATTTCATAAATAAAAGTTCTTGTCACATAAGTTATAATTGTGGCATCTTGTTGGAAGACTTGGCCTCTAGCAATCTTTGCATGGTGATACAAAGGCTAGTGTTGGAATTGAGTGATGATAAAGGGATTGGAAATTAACATAATCAAAAAGAGAACAAGTCTACAATGATCCAAAATAAGTTTATCATTGTCACAATAAACCTTAGCTTTTAAACCCTAATGGTCATGACGGCCATACTTTGACGTTTTTGGACCACATTCAACTTCAAAGAGTTGAAAATTTTACATGCAATGTCCAAACTTGATAAGACTTGTTGGGCAATTTGTGTTCACTCTTCTTGTTTGTGTGATAAAAAATTCAGATCAATCCAAGATGTAGTGAATTATTGGGAATCATTTTAGTACACTAGATTCAACTTTAGTTCATCAAAGTGCATTTCAATGGTTACAACTTTGGGGGCTTGTTTCTCCTTCATTCTATTTCCGTTTACAATTTTAAAAAATGTTGGCTAGATTTCCCTTGAAGTTTAGTTATTATGGTAAAATTTTCATATTAATCCAAGTTGGTCTGAATGTTTGGGAATCATTCGACGTCCAAAATTTGGATGTTTTTGGATTACAGTGAATTTTGGCAGCCTGTTTCTCCTTCAAAGGGTGTTTATTTCTAATTAAAATTATTGGGAACGTTTCATATGATAGTCTAGCTTTTGTGGTTAAAAATTCACCTTAACCCAAGATGTTATAAATTTCTGAGAAGCATTCTTTTCTAGTGAAGGGGGTTTAATTAGTTCAAGATTACTTTTTGCTACATTTTTGCTACTTTTTTTGTATGTCAAAGCCATTTTGCAAACACATTAAGTCATTTTAATGATATTTCATTTTACCAAGGTATTTATATGATGTTTTTGAATCACTTGAATGAACTAATGAATTAATTCTATTATTTATTTATTTTCATTTGAGTAGGTTTTGAAATAGAATTTCAACTCTAATATATTGTCTCAAGGAAAATTTCAACATCCATTTTTAACCCTTTATTGCTTTTGCGACATAGAGTGTATTGATGGATGTATTGTCACTAGGTATATAACATTGCTCATATGTCTGTTTGAATCCAAACCTTTTTTTTGGAGATACTTCATCAAGTTGTTGTCCCTTGCAATTGTTGGATTTTATGTCATTAGAGTACATACTTCTCTAAAATTACAAACGTGATTAAAAATCTAGAAGTATGTGAAATTTTGAACAAGCTAAACATCACAAACTTAGGAAGTCATGTTTTTGGAATGTTATATATATGTTGTTGAGATGAACAGGGGCAATTACGTTTGATATACGTTTTACATATGTTTATTGTAGAAAAAAACATAAAAACGATTGATTACAAACATGTGAATTTTATTATGATGTATTTTTTGATGTTTGTAATCAATCGTTTGTATGTTTTTTACACGATAAACATACGTAAAACGTATGTCAAACGTAGTCACCCTTGTTCATCTCAACAACATACGTAAAACATTGCGAAAACATGACTTGCCATGAAATTGCATTCACTTTGGTTCAAGAGTGTCATTGCGAAAATAAGGTCATAGATTCAAAGAACACAAAATTTTCAAAAAACCACCATATCAAGAATATCCCATTTCCAATCCATTCCAACAAGTTTTACTCAAAAAATGTTAATATATTTTTTGTAATCAAATTTGCTAAAAAAATTAAAAAATTAAAAATTAACAATAAAACATTGGTGATAGCATTGGTGAATCTTACTGTACGGATGGAATCTGAATTTCAAAATCTACAAATTTCAGTTACAAATCAGTCCCAAAATATTCCTTCAAATGGTATTTAATAATGGTGTTCTCCTATCGTCACTTCCAGTGACATATTATGACCTCTAGAGGTTAACATCAGAACATTATAATCTTGCAATCTATTTGGCCAAATGACTCCAAATTTGATTAACGTCATTTACATCATGTACAATACAAAATTGTACAATTGAGATTTTTGTGCCTCACTCACATTTAGACTTATAACACTTCAAAAGCAATGATGTTTCTAAATTCACTAACTAGGGACATTTTGGGGTTAAAGATTATTGAGTACCTGAGATAGATAGATAGAAACTCCGACCCTTCTACAAGGCCGGCGTGAATGAAATGTCCGTTCGTAATGCCAATGATCCAATGCCCACCGGACAAGGGGAAATTGGGACAATACTACTCTCCCCTTTCGAGGATGGACACTATAGTGACACACTAAGCTACTACCTAGCTAGTCACTAGTGCCTTGAAGATACCAGACATGGTATCCCCCCAAAGGGCTTTGAGGTACCCATACAACAAGGTCCAAGGATCCCCACCATAATTGGGTGGACTATGGTAGTGAACACCACGCCGGCATGGGGAATAGAACCCACAACCTCCTCATTGAGGGCCATGAGCCCCAACCACCAAGCCAAGGCCCGTGGTGCCCTTTGAGCACCTCACTACATCTAATGATTTATAAAAATATGTTATTAAATAATACATGAAAAAGAAGTTTAATAATAAATTTTGAATAAATATTTTATATTAACCCTTAACTTCCTGAACCATTTTGAGCGCGTTTTGGACCCTGATTTTTACGGTCAGGGATACATGCTGCTCAAACTTATGTAGTTCACTTTTTTACAAAATCAACCGTAAGGTCTTGTAGATATGCAAGTCACCTTCATCTTTACAAAGTTTTGTGTCAATCTAAGTTATAGGTTGCTTGGATGGGACATAAAAGTGAAGGGTACTCCAAGAAATTCACTGTTTTCTCACTGCTGAAAATGAGCTTTGACCGATTCTCTTGCGCACATACTATTTTAGAAAGTTGGTGCATTCTTGTCATCCTGAAGATAATCAAGTTTCCTACGCATGACAACAAGTTTTGTATTTTAAGGATAAAAAATGAGTGAGAAAGAGGCCTTGACATGACATCCACTTTTTACTAGTTCGCTTGTGACTTTGAGAGAAATCTTACAAATTCTTACAAATATGATCTTCCATTGCAAAATCGGACACGGTAAGTTGAAAGTACACAAAAGAACACATATAGTAGGAAAAAGAATTTTGGAAAAAAGGTGAAATCCAAGTGCAAGATTTGCATTTCAGTAGCTACACTCACGCACAAGCCGCCGTGTCCAATTGGAATATGTGGTAGCTCGTCATTCGCCCGTCACTCTCTTTTGTTGACTTTTCGTCCTCAGTTTTGTGACCACCCAGCACTTGTGGATTTTTGTAAAATTGACAATGTGCATTTCTCCAAATCAAACTACACCATTGGATAGCTAACTCGTTTCTACACAAAATTGGCTCAAATTTTGAATCATACGGGCACTCATTCCTCAATATATTTTTAGTTCTAAAAATAGAGCGACCCATTTTGGGTCGCCCAGGAAGTTAAGGGTTAAGAACCATAAATTACATTTATATAGTTAGATGTCTAAATAGGAGCAACAGTCATTGAACATAATATAAAAAAAATTAATTTAAAAAATCAAACTTTTTTTTGCAACGGGCTTGAAATACAAAATGCTATTTATGATGATTCTTTCAAATTTAACTAGTGTGGCCTATGCAATTGGTCTCCTGTTCTTTATGTTCTTGAGGTTTCCATGCGTTCCAAGGCGTTTGTATGATATAGTCCACTAGAATTCGTGTCCCAGTGCACACTTTTGAGGATTTTGAGAATTTGAAAAATACATTTAAAAATAAATAAATAAATAAATTTGTGAAATCCAAAGTTGTAGGATGAACCGTATCAATAAAGAGAGAAAAAATGATAGAAAATTAAAAATTTGGCATTATATTTTAATGAAAGATGAAACAAACAATAAACTAGTACATTGTCATAGTGCATAATATGCACTCTTAATTCTAAAAGAGAAGGAGAACTAGGGTAGTGAACTTTTGAAATATGAATTCTTTTGGTGATCAAATATATGAGGAAAAATATCATCCAATTTTTTCAAATATTTTTGAATTGATTAAAGTTTCAAATTTCAAAATGTGTTATTTTTAGGAGGGACTGATTGTTTCTCTTTTTAATTTTTTTTGGATGAATTTCTTTTTTTTAATTTACTTGAGAATTAAATTTTGCAGGTTGGCTGATTTTTAGTTTTTTTAATATAGAATCAAACTTGAGCTATATTTACTTTCAAAGTTTGATAATAAATTGGTAAAATTATTATTAAAAAGGGAGTTTTAGTACTCAAAATCTTCAACATAAAATCATTTTGACATTCTAAACTTTTACTTTTAGGATAATATGTACATAAATCTAGAAGTAGGTTCACTCATTTTTCATTGAATCATTGCTACATAATTTTCAAATTGAATTGAAAGTTAGTTTTTTAAACAAAATGCTCAAAGTGCGCAAATATGCACCAAAATGTAGTTAGTTCACCAAGAGGAGTTAGTGGACCGTACCATACAAATGCCCTCATGTGTTCCCCATGCTTTTTCTTTTGTTTCAGAATAGTTTATCCATAATTTAATTTAATTTATGGTGACAAAATTTAATTAAAAATCCACAACTTCTACATTGTAGGTCCAAAAGCTACGAAACAATTTTGGTGCACCCCTACTTGTTGAGAGCTTTCTGACAATACCAAGAATGACATTCAAAATTCTCATATTCCATTTTTCATAATTTAATTCAATTTATAATGACAAAATTCAATTAAAAATTCATAAATTTCAAACTATAAGTCTGAACGCATCAAAACAAATACCATGTACTCCTAATCGAGAGCTTTATCATGGTACCAATAATGCAATCGGGAGGTGAAAAATTGGGGAGATTTCAACTTAACCAAAAAAAACAAAAAAACAAACAAACGACATGTTTTAACCCCTAATCGTTCTGATGTCCATATCTTGGACATTTTTGGGGGTATATTAAGCTTTGAAGAGTTTTAAATTTTGCAAATAGTGTCCGATTGTAATGAAATTTTGAAATAACATACCGCATGATGTACGAAACAAGTGGTACAAATTTCAGATCAATCCAAGGTGTATTGAAGTTTTGGTGATCATTTGATAGTAGGGTTTTTTTGTTTGGACAATTTTTGTGCATTTTGATGGCTGCAACTTTGAGGGCTTGTATCTCCTTCATCCCATGTTTGTTTTCAATAAATCTTATTGAGTTGGATTTCTCTTGAAGTCTAGTTATCATGGTACAATTTTCATGTAAATCCATATTGTTGTGAATTTTTGGAAGTCATTTTAGTGCACGGGTCTAGTTTGGAAACTTTTTGCTTCTTGAGTCAAATTGGTCACTTTTCCGGGCTACTTTTTGAGATTGCAAGGCCATTTTAGGGCACATTGAATTTTTTTCATGAGTTTTTTTTGGTACCGATGTGTTCATATGATGATCTTGAACTACTCTGTAGTTCAAAGTTTTTTCATTTGAGTAATTTTGAAAACAAATTTCACCTCTAACTATGTTGCTAGGAAAATTTGAGCATTCTTTTTTTAACACTAATAAAAACACTATGATCTTACAATCTACATGGCCAAATGACTTCAAATTCGATTCATATGATTTACAACATGTATATTACAAGATAAATTGTACGGTTGAGATTCCTATACCTCACTTACATTTAGACCTATTACACATCAAAAGCAATGATGGTTTTAACCCCTAAAGGTCCTCACCCCTTTTGTAAAAGTCAAAGCACTATAATTTGTATACTTGAAATATCACATTGCATGATTTATAATTTTTCATAGATAGTCATCAACATTATGAAGGTATGACAGAATTTTCAACATGATCCGAAGATATTTTGAATATTTACAAATTTTATCATGTAGACAAGGTAAAAATTCAAAATAAATATAAATTTTAGTCAAATTAATATCAAAAATTATATTTAAGGTAGAAAAAAGTCATATCTACAAGGAGTATAAAATTGAAAGTGAAGAAATTAAAAGAGACCTATGATTGGAGCATTTTTAGAAAGCCCTTTGTATTTTGGGCATTCAAATTTCAAATTTCTCGACGGTGATTTTTTTTCAAATGAAGTCTATTCTCCAATCCCAATGGTCAAAAGATGTATCATATCTTAACTTAAACATCTAATGAAAACACCAACCACAATAAAGCTAAAATACTTGATTTTTGGGGCGTTTGACCAAAAATCAAGCATAATATGGTTGATTGGGCACTTAGGGGTTAAGCCCAAAAAAGCTAGGACCGCTTAGGGGTTAATGCATTGATTTTTAATTGCATTGCAAAAGTCCTCAATCTTTTAGATCACCTTTAACCCCTAAAGAACCAAGTCTCCTAACTAGGAAATTTACAAAACTAGGTGGGTTCCCACGATGTCAATTTTGAGTTTACTATTCTAAGATTTTAAGTGAACGTGAGGAATTTCAAGAAATTTGTGAGAGTATCATTTTTTTCCCCACCAAACATTGGCAGAAAAAGTTATGTTGCTCGAAGCCGTTTTTTTGCGAGATTAGGCAATTTGAGAAAAATGCTACACTATTCCAATAGCTCAAATTTGGTACGGAAGCAAGTGATATTATTTGGAATGGTAAAAATAATTAAATTCTTAGTAGTTCAAAAAAATTATTCCAACAAGAGTCAAAAAACCCTAGCATAGTGGGGCAGGGTGGGAAAAATTGTGGCTCTTGGCCTAGTGTGAGGGGCTATATCGGTTGCATTGTTAACCTCTAAACATCCTGACCCCTCTCCAAATTCGGCACTTTTGCAAAGATGCGTCATAAAATGCAACGCAAAGGGGTATTTTGAACTTGATGTATGAATAAAAGTTGTACATTATTAATTTTAGATTCTATCCATACGGTTAGATTTGTGATTGCTATCACCGATATCTGTATAAAATTTGAAACTGGAAATTGAAAATCCTTTTGTTATTTGATTACAAATAAGATATTGACAATTTGTAGATGAATTTTGTTGTGATGGGTTGAAATGTAATACTCTAAGTGTATTGATTTTTGGAAATTTTTTGGTTGCTTAATTTTATGAGTTGACTTTTTTAAAAGCACTTTTACATTGAAATCTTCGAAATTTTGGGTGAATCACTACAACATGAAATGACGCATAACATTTTCACAAATCATCTCCTTTCTATTTGGATCACACATGCTTGAAGCTAACTTCCCATAAAACATATAGTTGCAAATCCACACTACTAAAAGTCAATGACGGATGAGAAAATTATATATGATTTTGTACATCGTCCACTTTCTGAACGGTTGGACGTTTAAGGTTTAATATCCAAACCTATGGTGAAACTCTAATGTGCCCATTGTTGATGATTTTTTGGGATTTTGCCCTCACTTCTTCCTTCCTTCCTCTTTTAATTGTCTTTGACTATTCGAGAGTGTGGTAATGACCTATGCATGGCTCTCAGCCTAGTGTGAGGCACTCCCATTGGTTGAATTGATAATTTCCAAATCCATGGAAAAACTCTAATGTGCCCCTTGTCGATGATTTTTAGAATTTCACCCGCCCTTTAATGCACACCCAACAATACTTCATTAGTAACTAAGTGGACATGTGGAGGTTCAAGGTGATGAGTAGAGTCATAACTTTCTTGCGGTAGTTAAAATGTGGTGTTGTAGGCAAGATGCATGCATCAAGTTTTTTTTTAACTCCTAAATGTCATAGCATCCAAGAACTAGGTGACTAACAGATTCAAACCCTTCTCACGCTCTCAACACTACTTTGATGAAAGTCATCCATTTTTTTGGAGATTCTTCATGAAGTTATTGTCTTATCTAATGGTTGGATTTATTCATACTTGATTACATATTTTTCTAAAATTACAAATGTAGAAGTATGTCAAGTTGTTGACCAAGCCAAAATTGCATTGACTGTGATTCAAAAGTGGCTTTGAAAAATGAGGTCATAGATTTAAAAAACACGAAAATTTCAAAGAATCACCACGTTTAAGAGTATCACATTTCAACTTCATTCCAACAAATTTTACTCAAAAAATAGTAATTTTTTTTTGTAATTGAATTTAGAAGGAAATTTTAATTTTAACTTTCAAATTTTATAATAAAAAATTGGTGATAGTAATAGTGAATCAAACCTTACAGATGGAATCTAACCGTACAGATGGAGCCTTGTCCTTTCCTGCTTTTGGCCAACGCATGTCCGTTGGTGGAGTGCAAATTTCTTGTGGCACCTAAAATGCATTGGAGCAGCTTCTTGCATGCATCAAGTTAAAAAAAATTATTACATGAGCACGCTATGGCTACTAAAAACTTACTTGAAAAACACAGATTCTCTGCCGCACTTGCGTTGGGTGATTGGTCCATTCACATACACTAATGCTGCCGCATGCATGTATGCATCATGTAACTTTGAGGGAATCAATTGTCAACCAAGAAATAACAAAAGCACGATTAGAAATTACTCTAACACATGGCCGAAAGGAAAACAATGCAAAAAAGATGCATGGCTCTATTTGTGGCACTGTAACGAAGTTGCACAATGCTTGAACAGTAAGGTAGAGGTACCTAAAACCACCACAAACCTAAAACCACCAACTTCTACACCATTCCTTTGTTTTATGGAGGAAATGTAAGTTGTCGGTACGTGACTTAACTTTTGAGCAATTCATGCATAAGGGGCGGTTTACACTATGGACCAAGAGCCATGACCATGGAATTCTAAAATTTGTGATTGGCCCAAAAAGAGCTCTTGGTCCCATTTGGCTTTACACTACCTTGAAAAAAGGAGAATGACCACTAACTTTGAGGTCCCCAAAAATGCTAAAATTTCCCAAATGGATAATGTTTTCATGGTCTCCTTGATTATAGTTGAGTCGAAGTAAATGCCTCGACTCAACTATAATCTAGGAGACCATGGGGCTCAAAAATTATTGATTGGATAGTGTTCAATTATTTAAAGAGAAAGGAGGAAAAAGGGGAGGATAAAAGAGAGAATGATGAGCTTAAACTTGTCCCGGTCTAAATCCACTTTACACTACAAAGAGTGACCAAGTCATTTAAAATTGCATTTTTGATTTTTCATGGTCACAGCTCTTGACCAAGAGCCATGACCATGAAAATGATTTAATTTTCTTGGTCATGGCTCTTGGTCCATAGTGTAAACCGCCCCTAAGTCATGTAATGAAAGTCTACATTTCCTTCTTGAAATGAAAGAGGGATGTAGAAGTTGGTGGTTTTAGGTGTCGTGGTGGTAATAGGTTATCCAACCTTAGTTGCAGCAAGAAAATTCAAGGCTTTGAATATGGTTTTGTTTCTTGGGTCTTACCTTCCTCCATTTCGGGAACGTAAATGCAAGTGCCGCATGGCCCATTCACACCAAGCCTCTGCCGCACTTGCGTTCGCGTTCCCGAAATGGAGGAAGGTAAAACCCAGAAACAAAAAATATTGAAAGCCTTGTCTTTTCTTGCTGCAACTACTATGCAACTACAATTCACTACCGCAAGTTGGGCCATGCTCCTTTTTTGCGTTGCGTTCCTCCATGCGTTGCGTTGTCATGCGTTCGAGTAATTTCTCATTTCATATTTTATATTTCTTGTTTCCCAGCAGATTCCCTCAAAGTTACCTAACGCACGCATGGATGCTGAAGCTCTGCTGTATGTGAATGGGCCTGCAGAGGCTTGAATGGGCCATGATGAACAAGTGCCGCGTCACAGAGGGACAGAGCTGCGGTGAAGGAGTCGGCCGACTGACCGGCTCTTTTGAGAATAAGGCCGTTTTCCATAAAGCGGTCAAGTGTCAGTGCTCTTGTCATCTTGCTGCGGAGACTTGCTTGACAAAATGCTTCGTCTGAAATAGTCACTCCACCCCCACACTATTTTTATTATTTCTTTCTTTATTTTTGTTCATGGGAATGATGGGAAACAGTACTGTGGGCTGCCTACTGGGCATGCCGCGACACTCAGGCGCGGTGAGTGAGGCCTGGCCAGTCGCCGGCAAACTCCATCTCAGCCCCTCGATGTCTCTGGGAGATCCAACGGCCTTCTGACTCCGAGCTGGCGGGGCAGGCCATTCGGGCAGCGACTTACTCCGTCGAGCGGGTATGCAGGAAAACCTTTGGGCGACAAAACCACTCACTCAGGACTTCGGTTCAACTCCCGCAACTCACAACTGATGTGTACTAAGGATTCACGGTTTTAAAATGATATATACGACCGATCATATTGTGAAAAAATAAATTTCAGATGGGACCAAATTTTATATCACTGGAATCACTGAAGAAAAATGAATGCGTTGATCAACGGAAAAATAAATTTGAACAAAAGAAATTCTATATAGAACCTACTCAAAACTGCTAAACAAAACATGAGGTCCATTTGGGCTTTTCGGTCCTTTAGAGGTTAATGTATCATCAAGATACACAATTACCCATGGTTGTGATAAACTTAATATGTCATCAAAACGTGTAACAAAATAATTGTTTTAATTAGTATACGAATTCAATTCATTAAATTGCGAAATATGTATTTCGGAATGACCTTAACCCCTAAGCTCCCGAGCGACCATTTTCTGGTCGCTGCCCGGAAAAAACGGGCTGCCCGAAACAAAAAAATCTTTTTTTGAAAAAATAAAAAATATTTTAAAATACTACATCAAGTCTACTTTCCAACCCAATTTGAATTATGGCAATCCGAGTTAAACTCCACCCGGGAGAATTTTTCAAAGTGGATCACCTCAACATTGTCTTAGTATTACAAAATTTGCTATTTGGGGAAAGTAATGATGATTCCTCCATCATTTCTCTTGCTTTTTTGAAGTTTACGATAGATAGCCCAACTTTAACCAATCGTACTAAATTTTGAACTCTAAAATTGAAATTTATAATTTATACAAATTTTCAAAGGTTAATGCTTTTAAATTCATTAAAAAATGATCTAAAGATTATTTAGGAAGTTTGACCGTACGGATAATTTGTAAAGATGATACTCTACATTTTGTCTATTGAACCAACCTTCATCAAACATATGGAAGGCACATATTATAACACATCTATGTTTTGTCCAATACCCCTCGGGCTTTTAGGGGTTAAACTACCTAAGTGATAGCTAGGAGGTGGGCTCCGATTAGGAGTGCTTATTAGCACCAAAGAGGGCGGCTGTTCGATTCCGATCGGATGCACGTCGTGAGGGCTAATACTTTCAAGCTTAATAGGAACCTGAGCATGACGGGGATGGCTCCTGGGCCTCTTGTTTCGGACTTTCGGTGGGGGCATCGCTTTTAGTAGGAAATGATTAGGAGCATTGGGTCCAGTCCAGATATTGTTGGAAGAAAACTCCAAAAAAAATCACCCGCGGGGGAGTGCTGGAAACGCGCTCTCTTCGTTCTCAGTGTGATGTTTGTAATTTGTTGTTGTTCAATGGAAATTTTGCATCCATTTGTTTCAAAAAAATAAAAAAATAAAATTGTGAAATATATATTTCAAATTAGACCAAATTTTATATTGCTAGAATCAGTGAATAACATTGCATGTATTGAAGGTTAGATTAGAATGCCAAAGCCTCACACAAACACTTGGAATGCATAGGAAAGAGATGATCTTTACTCATGGGCTGCCCCTCTTAAGTAGCACACCCAAGGGAGTCCCCTTGGCAAACCATATGGGAGATCAGCCCATACTCCACTCCTAGTACACTAGGATCAGCCCATATCACTTGGGAGACCCAATTCTCATTATTTCTAACTAGTACCACTTCTCTAGTTGCTAGTCTAGCTCATTCGCATCATCTACTCTAGCTAATGCGCATGGCTATGAGCAACTTCAGCCCACGCAATCATCCTACTTCAACACTCCCACTTTGCGAATAGCCAAAGCCTTGGAGCCCAAATGCCACCACTAGTCTTTGATGTCGATCTCTCGCAAGAGCCTTTGTGAGCACGTCCGCCACCATGTGCTCCGTTGGACAATACTTCAACTCTATCACCTTCGTCTCTAACTTCTCTCGAATGAAGTGATATTGCACATCAATGTGCTTTGTACGTGAGTGATGCGTTGGATTCTTCGCCAATGACATACTCCCTTGGTTGTCACACATGATTGTTGTAGCCTCCTCTTGAGTGCATCTCACATCCGCCATTAGTTGCCTCAACCAAATGGCCTCCTTCGTACCGTGGCTCGTCGCCATGTACTCCGCCTCAACCGTTGACGTGGCCGTGGTTTGTTGGCGCTTGCTATTCCATGAAACGGCCCCCGATCCAACTTTGAACATGTACCCCGTGGTGGATCTACGATCATTGGTATCACCCGCATAATCCGCATCACAATACCCACTCAACACAATGTTGTCACCTCCAAGACACAACCTCACATCACTTGTGCCTTTCAAGTACCGCATGATCCTCTTGACCGCAACCCAATGACTTGAACCCGGTCTTGCCATGTGTTGACTCACAACGCTGATTGGATACGCAAGGTCCGGCCTTGTTGCAATCATAGCATACATCAATGACCCTACAGCTTGCTTGTATGGCACATCCACCATAGATTGAGCCTCTAATGCATACTCCTCATCGGTGAGTTTCACGAGTTTGGGATTCACATCCAACGGAGTGCCAACCGGTTTGCAATCCTCCATGCCAAAGCGTTTGAGAACATCCATAACATACTTGCTTTGATTCATTGTTATGGTGCGTGTTGCTCTATCTCGCACAAACTCAACTCCTAGACAAAAGTGCAACTCACCGAGATCACTCATCTCGTACTCGTTCTCAAGCATTGCCTTCAATGCCTTCAAAGAGCTCATACAACTTGCAAGGATGATCAAATCATCCACATATATGATCACGATGACCACATGTTGCCCCTTTTGCATGAAATACAAGCTGTGATCAGCGATGCTCCTTGTGAACCCGATATGAACAAGAAACGTGTCAATCTTTTGATACCATGCGCGTGGAGATTGCTTCAACCCATACAATGACTTGTTCAACTTGCAAACAAGGTTCTCATTACCTCGTTGCACAAATCCTTCGGGTTGCACCATGTATATGTCCTCCTCCAACTCGCCGTTCAAGAACGCCGTCTTCACATCCATTTGATGCATTTCCAAATCCATGGCAGCCCCGATGGCCAAAATGCATCGAATAGTGGTGAATTTTGCCACCGGTGCAAAGGTCTCATGAAAATCAACACCTTCGATTTGTGAAAAGCCCTTTGCCACCAATCTTGCCTTATAACGAACCACATCACCCGTTGCATCTCTCTTTGCACGAAATACCCACTTACAACCGATAGCATTGCGATTCTTGGGGAGGGGAGTCAATTCCCAAGTGCCATTGTCCATCAACGATTTGTACTCCTCTTGCATGGCTTGCTCCCACTTGTTTGCATCATCACAACTCAACGCTTCACGAATCGTCAATGGAGCATCTAAAAGTGCAACGTTTGCATGCTCCTCCTCACCTTGAGGGAGAATATGATTCTTCCACCACTCGCCAAGTGGTCTACGATTTCTCTCTGGATAACGACGATCGCTCGAGGATGCATTGTCTTCAACCGCCGTTGCTTGTGCCTTTTTCTCGCCATTCCTCGTCTTCAAATGTCGCTCCTCAATATGTTCCTCATCACCACCATCGTCGTCATCTTCGTCTTCATCAACAATATCAATAACTGGAGATTTGGAAGATTGGTCCACAATCGCCGGTTTATCGCCACTTCTCCCACTTGGACCATCGTCCAAATTGTCTTCAACCTTGGAATTCTCGCAAAATGTCACATCACGAGCTAGAATGATCTTCTTGGTCTCGAGGGACATGAGCCTGTACGCCTTGGTACCTTCACAATATCCAAGAAACACACATTTTGTTGCCTTGGCCTCAAGTTTGGTTCTTTGAGAATCGGGTACCTTTGCAAATGCGATGCATCCAAATGTGCGCATGTGCTCCACGCGGGGTGGCCTCCCACTCCACGCTTGCTCTGGTGTCATGTTTTGAACCGCACTCGTCGGGCATCGGTTGCGTGTGTACACCGCAGTCACCACCGCTTCCGCCCAAAGGTCCAAACCCAAATTTTGTGCATGCAACATACTCCTTGCCATTTCCACAATTGTTCGATTTGCACGCTCTGCAACTCCGTTTTGTTGTGGTGTATATGGCGTTGTGGTTTGTCTAGCAATGCCTTCTTTCTTCAATAACTCTCCAAATTGGTTGGACAAGAACTCGCCGCCATTATCCGATCGAAACACCTTGATCTTGTGCTCGGATTGCTTCTCAACCAACGCCTTGAACTCTTTGAACTTCTCAAAACACTCGCTCTTTGCTTTGATCGGATACAACCATATCTTCCTCGAAAAATCATCAATGAACGTCACAAAATACTTGCAACCCCCCATAGACGTGGTCTTCATTGGACCACACACGTCGGAATGCACAATCTCAAGAACCTTGGTTGCACGAGTTGCCCCATCAACTGGAAACGGTGAGCGTTGTTGCTTGCCTTCAAGAGAACCCTCACATGTGAATGAACTAGGTGCGACGTGTGATTGTGCAAGATCCATGCCACTTACCATTCCACGCAGTGCTTTCACACTCTTGACATTCAAATGCCCGAGACGACGATGCCACAACGCCAACTAGTCTTCGTTTGAACTCGATTGCACCAACGTTGCCGATTCCGCCGTGTGCATCTTGGAAAACTTGATTTGGTACAAGCCGTTGACTTTGTGTATAATGGCCACCTCCTCACGACTTGGAGACAACACAAAACACCCTTGGTCGCTAAATTCCACTCGCAAATGCTTCATCACCAAATGTCGCACCGATAAAAGATTTGCCTTCAACTTGGGAACGTGGAGGACATCATGGATGGTAATTGTCTTCACACGACCCTTCACCTCGGTGTCTACGACGATGGATCCTTTACCCACGGCTTGAAGAACCGTATCATCACCCAAAATGACATTCTTTGGAGATATGATGTGATATAATTGGAAACAAGTCCTAATGGGCGCCATGTGACTCGAGGCTCCCGAATCGACAATCCAATCGATCACACTACCATTGCATGACACGTCACTTGCCATCATTGCATACTCGTCCCCGTCATCACTACAAGAAGAGACGCTAGTCATAAATGCGTACTCATCACCTGCATCGTTGACCTTTGTATTGTTGGCACTTTCCTCTCTCTTGCGTTTGTAGCAAAATTTTGCCAAGTGGCCCTTCTTACCGCAATAGTAGCATACCTTGTCTGTAGAGCTCCCACTGGCACCGCTCTTGGATTGCTTCGCCATAAGCGCCGCGCTATCGCCACGAGTCTCGTTCTCTTTGCGCCGCGAGAGTTCATGCAACAACCGTGATGTCACATAATCAAGAGTGAGCTCGCTAATGGGCCTACTCTCCATAGCAACGATAAGATACTCGTACGACGGCGGCAAACTCTCGAGGAGCGTCATAACGATATCACCGTCGGTAATGTTGACGTCTGCGCCGTTGAGCTGATCCGCAAGAGCCTTGACTTTGTTGATGTGCGCCAACATGTCGTCGTTTTCTTCCATCTTGATGGTGAAAAACTTGCGCCTCAAAAACAAGATATTGACCAAGCTCTTTGCCTCATGAATATTGCAAAGCTTGGCCCATGCCTCGGCGGGAGTCTTGCACGACCGAATATGAGAAAGCTGGGAATCAGAAAGATTAAGAGCCAAAATCGCAAAGGCCTTTTTCTCTCGCCGAGTGTACGCAGTTCGTACCCTAGCCTCGGCGTCGGACGAAGGCGGTTCCTCACTACCCTCAACTATCTCCCACAATTCTTTTTCGGCCATGACCATTTCCATCTTGAATTTCCACAAGTGGAAGTTGACGCCATCGAACTTGTCTACAACCTTAGCACCTTCACCCTCAAATGTAGCCATATCCTTGATTGAAGGACGTACGCTCACAAAATTCAGCCCCTAGAAAGCTAAGAAAAATTGTTTTTATGATTTTTTGACAATTTTGTGATTTGTGAGGCAAATTGCACACGTACGTGCTTCTAATGCCTCCAAACTAATTCCAAACACTAAATCAGCACCTTTGTGCTACACATCAACCTCACAACACTCAATCGTGATGGTTCTTAGTGAATTTGCACAAGATCATACCACAACACCCTAACTAGGAGAATTGCGCACTCGTTGGCTCAAATCCACTCAAATCAGCACCCTTGTGCTTCACAACACGTAATGCACCCTATGGACACCCTTGTGCCTTCCAAGGACTCTAAATCAATGCAAATTCAGCCCCTTCAAGTCTTAATTGCATTGAAATTCATCAAATCAGCCCCGTTGTGCATTCACTAACCCAAACTCAAATTTTGAGCACTCCAAGGGCATAACTCACATTCCAAACCCTTGTGCAAGAATTGCAATACCAAAATCAGATTGTAGACTCACCCCAAGAGCCTCAAAGCATAAAAGTGCCTTGCAACAACACAAGTGCACAAATTGAGCACAAATTGAGCCAATAAGCTCCAATGAGCTACAATAAGCTCCAATAAGCTCCAATATACTCCAACAAGCACCAATAAGCTCCAAAGCTCCAATTCAGCCCTTGTAGACGTGTATAAACTCCAAAAGTGCTCCAAAAGCTCCAAATCAACAAATGATAGCTCCAAAGTGCGAATTCAGCCCTCCAACACGTAGATCAAAGGTAGGAAGATTGTAATACCTCCCAATGTCGAAATCAGCCCACCAAAGCTCGAATTCAGCCCTCCAAAGTTCCAAATCAGCGCTCCAATACTCCAAAATCAGCGCTCCAACACACGACCTCCACACAATGAGCAATCTAATCTATCACTCACGCAAAACACATGAGTGGGCCCATAACCTATTGAAGGTTAGATTAGAATGCCAAAGCCTCACACAAACACTTGGAATGCATAGGAAAGAGATGATCTTTACTCATGGGCTGCCCCTCTTAAGTAGCACACCCAAGGGAGTCCCCTTGGCAAACCATATGGGAGATCAGCCCATACTCCACTCCTAGTACACTAGGATCAGCCCATATCACTTGGGAGACCCAATTCTCATTATTTCTAACTAGTACCACTTCTCTAGTTGCTAGTCTAGCTCATTCGCATCATCTACTCTAGCTAATGCGCATGGCTATGAGCAACTTCAGCCCACGCAATCATCCTACTTCAACAGCATGTGTTCTAAAGGTGATTAGACATGAACCTCAAAGCAACTACAAAACATGTTGAGGCTACATTGAGGAATCGTTGAGGTTCATATTTCTTTTAGCAGTTTTGAGTACTCTATGTCCTACGTGGACTTCTTTTTTTCTTAATTTAATACGTATTTGACCAACACATGCAATGTTCTTCATTGATTCTGGTGTTATAAAATTTGGTCTCATATGAATTATAATTTTCACAATATGATGAATTGAAGTTTTCATTTAAAACAATAGTTATATAAATTATGGGAACCTCTAACCAACCAGAATGCAGCCTCAAAGCAACCTCCACATGCTTTGCAATCCTTTTGAGCTAGACCTGGACCTCAATGAGCTGGAATCACTGAAGAATGTTTTGAAGTTGCTTTGAGGTTCACGTCCAATTACCTTTAACCTCTAAGTGACCGATCAACCATTTTATGGTCGCTGCCCTTTTTTACGGGCTGCCCGATATGAAAAAAAAACTTTTTTAGATAATAAAAAATATTTTCAAATAGGAAATGAAGACTACTTTCCAACCCAATTTGAATCATGTCAATCGGAGTTAAACTCCATCAAGGAGAAATTTTCAAAGACAAACACCTCAACATTGTCCTAGTGTTACAAAATTTACTATTTCGGGAAAGTAATGATGTTCCCTCTTTCTAAAAATTTGCTTTTTTGAACTCAAGAATAGAATGTTTAGTTTCAACCAATCATACCAAATTTCAAATTCCAAAAATAAAATTTGTAATTTTGGTGAATATTCAACGATAAATGCTTCTAAATTCGTTTAATGAGTATCTAAAACATTTTTTGAAAGTTTGACCGTATGGATAATTACTAAACATCGTGCTTCTCATTTTCTCTTTTGGACCAAACTTCATCAAAGTTGTAGAAGCAACATTTTATAACACATTTAGGTTTTGCCCTTACCCCCTTTGTCATTTAGGGGTTAAAACACATGCAATGTTATTCACTAATTCCAGCGATATATAATTTGGTCTCATTTGAAATATATATTTCGCAATTTGATGAATTGAATTTGTATACTAATTAAAACAATTATTTTGTTACACGTTTTGATGACATATTAAGTTTATCACAACCATGGGTAATTGTGTATCTTGATGATACATTAACCTCTAAAGGACCGAAAAGCCCAAATGGACCTCATGTTTTGTTTAGCAGTTTTGAGTAGGTTCTATATAGAATTTCTTTTGTTCAAATTTATTTTTCCGTTGATCAACGCATTCATTTTTCTTCAGTGATTCCAGTGATATAAAATTTGGTCCCATCTGAAATTTATTTTTTCACAATATGATCGGTCGTATATATCATTTTAAAACCGTGAATCCTTAGTACACATCAGTTGTGAGTTGCGGGAGTTGAACCGAAGTCCTGAGTGAGTGGTTTTGTCGCCCAAAGGTTTTCCTGCATACCCGCTCGACGGAGTAAGTCGCTGCCCGAATGGCCTGCCCCGCCAGCTCGGAGTCAGAAGGTCGTTGGATCTCCCAGAGACATCGAGGGGCTGAGATGGAGTTTGCCGGCGACTGGCCAGGCCTCACTCACCGCGCCTGAGTGTCGCGGCTGTGCAAGACCATCTGTACGGTTGGAATGACAAATTAACCATTTCTTTATTAACAATTCCAGGCAGTTTGATGCTTCTAATAATTTCTTATCTTCCACAGAATTCAGGATGTCTCCGAATCAGTCGGTAATCACTTCATTGGCAAGGCTGTCAGAGCATCTCCACCGTTCCTCCAGAGAAGTGGCCGCGCTCCCCTTTCGCGGGCCTGGGCTGAAAATACTCCCTCATCGCGCCACTGGCAACGGCCTACTTCGTCCAGGACTCTTCAAATATGGCCTTCGACGCGTCATCGTGGCGAGTCCCTCATTTTCTCTAGCGTGCCCATTCCTCGGAGTTCTGACAAAGATCGGTAGGCTATTTTCGTTTTGGATCAGGTGAGCTCCCGTAATAGCAGGCTTTGAACTCGAACCGCCTGGCCACTGCGAATGTGAAGCTCCGCTGTACGCGAGCAACCCTGGCACAACCCAAAAAAAGGCCCAGTCAACGCGCTATCGGCGGAGTCGCCTTCGAGCTCCCTCGAATCCAGCTCCCCGTCCAGTGAAATCGCGTGGCCCGGTGAGGGCAGAAATATTTGGCGAGTTACTGTTCACGAATTGTGCCCTCCAAACCTCCTTTGGCGAGTCCTTGATTTGGAGAAACGGTGGAGATGCTCTCACTCTCTATTCTGAAAGGGTAAAAATTCATCACAAATTGGAGGAGGAGAATGAAAAGCTCAATGAAGTGTTACAAACAAAGTTTAGGCTCAAAGGCCACGAGGAAATGAAATTTGAAGAAAATATAATTTCACTTAATGAATGAAAAATAACTTCCTAAAAATGGTTTTCTTTGTATTGGGCTTAATGAATTTGACCCGAGTGCACGGTAATAAAAAATGATTATGTCAATTAATCTGGAAAAAAATTCATTGTTTTTAGCAGCACAAACACAAATTGAAAACGAAGTGGATTGGATAAATTTGAGACTTATCATATAACTTTTGATCATAAAATCTTGTACTTGAACTTGTATAATTACATGTAGAATATTTGAAAGGGCCCTCCTTCCTTTTCATTTTTAGAGCATCTCCACTCATAACTCTTTACACATGCATGCCGAAGTAGATTCAAAAGGCTCGCCATATGACCTCGTTCATAGGACATGGCCTTATACACATTAGGACACTGCATGTGGGGTTCGCTACATGTCAATGAAGGCCCAACAAGGTGCTACGTCGCCAGAGGCAAAGAAGGCCGAGCAATGAAAAAGGAAAGAAAAGTTTCTAAAGATACGGAATGGGCAAGAGGGGGTATATAGGGTCGCGCTAGATTTTTCAAATTTGAACTTTAACTAGCCTTATTGGAGGAGATTCAAAGCCACAAACATGCCAGAAGCCGTGGAGTGGCATGTTGACAAGTCTCGTTAAAGTTGCTCTTAATTGGCAAGTTGTCCATGTTTGAAGTGCCCCGATGGAGATGCTCTAATATTACTCTAGTTAAAGTATCTCCACTAGCACTCTATAGGTCATCCAAAAAGTTAGGCTTCACAATGTAGTTCCTCCACCAACATTACTCAATTAGACTCTTGAAAATAGTAAGTGGGCCACTCACAACTCACCATACATGAATTGTGCAATTATGATGTGCAATTAAGAAGAGGAGATACACTAGCAAGAGTGATTTTAAGAACACTGATTTTTACTGAATTAATTATCCAGTGTCACGGGCCGAATAAATTGTTCTCCAACCTAATCTCATCCATTTTTCCATAACCAGAGCAGTATCTAGAGTAGTAGTGGAGATGCTCTTAGAAGCTGTATTATCAAAATACTGTAACATTGTGCACAAAAGCTATAAATTCCATAAATAGAATAAATAAAAATAAAACCTTACATACGAAGGCCAAAAATTCAATATCTCTGAATTAATCCATGGATGAGTTTTCCGTCGGATGATCTCCGTCCACATAACATTCAGTAGTCTTTGAGCTTGCTGCCCTCCCTTGCATGGAATGATGTGGAATATCCCACATCATTTCATCCTTCCAACGAAATGATGTGGGATATTCCACATCCCATTAGTAGCTATGGGGGCACGTGGCATTAAGCAAGAGCAAGCAACCATGGTGCACAGTAATCGAAAGCACAATTCCACAATGTTTTTTCATTGTTTATTTGATTGATTCTCAACTCAATAGTGTTTCGTCATTGAAAGCACAATTCAACAGTGTTTTTTCATTGTTTATTTGATTGATTCTCACTCAATAGTGTTTTGTCATTAGAGTTAACCAAAAACAGAAGAGGTATTCTGACCCCCTAAAATCGTGGATCCGGAAATTGATGAGGTGTTTGAGTGTAAGTGAAATCAAAAATGAGTTTGGAAGATTCCTGTTCTCCATGCAATTTGGAACTATCACAGGCACAATCAAGGCTTCGTAATCAAGGCCTGATGTGGTAGCAGGGAGGCGTGGGAAAAAAATAGCTCCTGTGTCTGACAGGGTGGGATAAGGCAGCTATACTATATTGTTATTTTTAAGTGAAGCGAGAGGAAGGAGGCAACTTGCAAGTAGCTCTCTTCAGCCAACGCAGCTTCTGACATAAAACTCCCTTTAGAATGAGTTTTGCAGACTTTTTGACGGCAAAACTAGTTCACACTGCTTTCTATTTTGAATTCTTTGGAAACCATGCCAGTTTGCTTGGCTGCCTTAGATACGGGTCAGACTCACCTCACCTAACATGTATTATCTCTTCTTTTCGGTTAACTCTATTGTTTATTTGATTCAATAGTTCTTTCAACTAGAAATCACGGTCACTCTATATATAAAGGTGGATGAAACTTAAAAGGCAGTCTCTTTGAAGGATACTGAATGTTATGCAGACGCCACTTGCATGCAGGAAATTATAATAACTTAAACTGATCTTACACGGCGTTGAACAGAACTGAAGAATAAGTCCAGCATCACAGGATAACAATTCCTTTATTAATAACTTGTTCAATGAAAAAAATAATTAAATCCAATATAATATACACGATTCAAGTCTCTGTGCATATTCATACATAACGTGGGAATCATTTGATTCAGAATCTCTTTTTGATTCACAGAAGATCAAGAAAACATGAGAGGTATCTTACGATTGACAATCTCAATGAATTGTCCCAAGTTAGTAGAACTACTTTCAACAAACTCTCTTTACTTTTGTTCATTTTATGGCAGGCTTCTATGTGAGCATTAGGTTGGTGGATACACCTAAAGACAAAAAAATGAGGTCCTATGCTCGGTGAGTGTTGAGAGAAGACTTGCATAGTCACCCACTTCACCATGCCATCGGTGGGTTAAGTGATTTGTTGCTTTGTGAAAAATTTCTAATTTTATTTACTGGATTGCTCTACCAAGGTGTGCATGGAAGTGGTATGTTTTTCTTTTTCATCAGTAGAAAGCTAAATTTTGGGACCGACAAGACTTTGCATGGAAGGAGGGTTTTAGAATCAACATAGCAATCTTGAGTAGCAGTGCTATAGAATCTTGAATAAAAGTAAATATAAATAAACCTCACATATGTTAAGACGATGATGGTGTAAGGCCTTGCTTTAAATTATTCTCCAACTCACCATAGACTAATTTTGCAATTTTGAACTTAAATCGAGTCTAAGGTGAGTTTAAGGTTTCTTTCCACTTTGAGACACTTTTTTGGGTTAACTTTATGAAAGTGATTCCTCTTATTTTCTTCTTGCTCTCAATTAGTTGTGCTTGTTAGCTAACTATTCTACTGATCATGTGCATGAGCATGTGCTTGGCACGCTCCTTTTGGCACTGTTGAGATTAGACACCTTCCATAAATGTAAGTATCACCAGAATTGGGATCAGCACCAGGAGCTAAAAACCAAGACATGCATGACTGTAACAGAAACTATATTACATACATTCCTTTTGGAAGTGAAGTTTGATTTTGGACGGAGGACTTCGTTTGCATCAAGCCCGGATAAAAGCAGGGAATATGGGCATCTGTTGACCACCAATTGGGGATGAAAAAGTGGCCGGGCTCACTCACTCTCCGTCCGTCACTCACTCTCCAGCTCAGTTTGCCACTTGCACGGTCTCTCTGTTAGTTGCTAGATTCCACGGTGGACCCAATTCTTGCATAATTTCATCAAGGGGGAAAAAACTAAAAATTCTTTACATGACGCTCAATTACTTCATGAATGCCGGCCATCGAGATTTTTCTCACCACATCACAAAATGATCTCATGTCTTGATGTGGAACCTTGAACAAACAGACTCTTCTTGATTAATGCATGTACTTCCAGTTTCATAGTTATTTCACTAGTAGGAAATGTGTTGTTTTTCACTTACTATAAATGAAAAAGGAATAAAACCACGCCAAGCACATGGGTTGTGTTAGTGCTAGTTAGTGGTTTTGGTCACAAGAAAACAGAAATATTTAGCCACTATTCACTGTTTCCACAACGTGGGGAATGAAAAACGACATATCTGCTACTAGTGTTTGTTTGAAAATTTGGGCGTTGGTTTAGTGCACTACACTCACACGGTCTCTTGAATCTCACTATTTAGGTCTCAAACACACAATAAACTTGAGGCTAAAAGTAATAAGTGCGGCGGCGACCCCATAGGGTCCTACCAACAACACTCACAAACAGACTCTTTAATTATGCTGGTTGTAGTACCGGAGTTTTATATATATGAAAGTTGTATTTCCTTGTACACTAGCAAAAAGACGATCCCATATGACGACTAAGCTAGACTAGTTGTAGGTCTTTTTTGAATGCATGCTTCTCTAGTCCACGCAGACAATGTTTCTACTAGTGAATCAAGTGGCTACGGATTCTAGTAGGAATTGAAACGCCAACCTCATGGTCGCAAAGCAAGTGCAACAGATAGATAGTACTAAGAAGACTATCAGGTACATAGTTTGGTACAAGCTCGATATGACATAGTGTGTTTTAGTCAATGATAGTGTGACAAATGAGAGGTAAGAAACGAAGTAGTTGTTTGCTGTTGCCGGAATTTTTATTACATTCTTTTTCCCCTGGCAGTGACAGACGACCCAGTTAAGGTATTAAGCGTAACCGCCCCGTTTCCGGCATAGCGGAAGCAGGAATCAGGGCCGAGGAGCGGTGAAAGTCAGATACCACAAATCTGATCATGAATTCCTCCGCTCCATGTAATAAGTTGTTCCTTGTTCAAGCACTGTTGCAGTAACTTAGTTCCCTGCAATTGGAAGCTGCAGCGAGCTACTTGTGGTGCAGAAGAATTATGTACAGGAATCCCGCCTCCTCCATCGCCATAGGACGTTGCTCCTTTCGCGCTCAGCAGATTCCACCTTCATGCATGTCGTCTGTGAGCTCCACTCTCTTAAAGAAAAAATAAAAATTCGTACCCCTACAGCACCCACTCATTCCATTCATCATTAAAAAAAATTAAGAAAAATCGGTGTCAAATTCTTCACCCAATGAAGAGGCCTAAGTGATTGAGCGTCACGTAATTCATTTTTTTCTCCTTGACAAACTGACGTTTACAAACTCTGTTCCTTAACTTGTGGCTCAGAGGGTATGTTGAGTCAAATACCACCACGCTTATCATTTATTTACTTTTGAAACAAGAGATGAGAATTCAAATCCGCATTGATCATCAACAAAATCTTGTTCCCCAGTTTGCTTCGTGGCCCTTCATTTTATTTTATGACATAAAGGCCTTAAAAACCAAGTGACGACTTTTACTTGTTTAGTTTAAGACTGTTGATATTGAATTTTTACAAGTAAACTTCCAACAATTCTGGATATTGACAAACTGGAATTCGTTCCAAACACCATAGGGTAGCCATGTTTATCCACAGACCATAAGTACATGTACAGTACAGTTTTACAAAAGTACAATTTACTAAGTCATCCTGGCATGTGGTGAGCCAGAGCCAGGAAAAAACAGAAAAAATAAAAAGATCTTGATAGTGGCAGGAGCTCCATTAGCTTGCGGCAGAAAAAGGGTGGAATCTAGGCATTCCGGGCAGTTTGCACTGTAAGCAGGCTAGGGGGGGTTGACAGTTGAGGAATGCAATGCAATGCAATAGGGAAGAAGAAGTAGGCTAGCAGAATCTCCCCAAACGAGGAGGCTAAAAGGGGGGTGGCCTGGGAGCGGTAGGGCCGAGATTCGGCAATTGGCAGCGAGCCAGGAGGGATGGTATAAAGCTCTCTGCCAAACAGTAGCCCTGGCATTCTCCTCCTGTCGCTGCAGAGTTGAGCTCTCACTGAGTCTCTCTGGACTACGGTACTGTACGTACTGCGTGACTGCAGTAGTCTGTAGTAAGCTGGGCTAACGTGAGTGACTGGATTTCGATCCATTCGGCCACCACCATGGCTTGTCCCGCAGGCTTGCCCGGGGCGCAGTACTACAGCGTCATCAACGGCGTGTGCACTCGACAGGAAAGTTTCTTCGGAGGCGTGCCCTTGCTCTCCCAAGGCATTGGGTACTCCGTCGTGCTGGGTTTCGGTGCTCTCTTCGCCGTCGTCACCTCCTTCCTGGTCCGTACTACTCCATCCCACCACCAGTCCTGTACATATAGGACCATTCATTCAAAAGTTTGCAGTTTCAAAGCTTTGCAGTTTTAGTTGAATCAGAGACTCTTGCAGTTTTAGTTTCAAAGTTTGCAGTTTTAGTTGCAAAGTTTGCAGTTTTAGTTTCAAAGGTTTGCAGTTTTCGTTTCAAGGTTTCAAAGGTTTGATCGAGGGATTAATTGATCGTCGATCGTTGTGTGCATACAGATTTGGCTGGAGAAGCGGTACATCTTCTCCAGGCATAATTCGGAGTGGTTCAACACTGCGGGACGGAATATCAAAACTGGACTGATTGCTAGTGTCATTGTCTCTCAGGCAAGAGAATATTAGGATCCATTGGGGTGGGATTGATTCAAGCGAAGGGGGTCTGTCTTTTTTTTTTTTTAACTTTTTCTTTGTGTGAATTGATGTTGTTTGGTGGAGGATTCAAGCGAAAGATGCCTGTTTTTTTTGTCGGTTAATTTTTTGATGAATAATGTTGGTTTTTGGCGGTGGTGGGTATGCAGTGGACATGGGCGGCGACGATTCTGCAGAGCTCGAACGTGGCGTGGCAATACGGCGTGTCGGGGCCGTTCTGGTACGCGTCGGGCGCGACGATCCAGGTGCTGTTGTTCGGCGTGCTGGCGATCGAGATCAAGAGGAAAGCGCCCGCGGCGCACACGATTTGCGAGATCGTGCGCGCGCGCTGGGGCACGGCGGCGCACGTGACATTCCTGTGCTTCTGCTTCCTGACGAACATCATCGTGACGTCCATGCTGCTGCTGGGCGGCTCGTCCGTGGTGAACGCGCTCACGGGCGTGAACATTTACGCGGCCAGTTTCCTCATCCCGTTGGGGGTGGTGGTGTACACGCTCCACGGCGGCCTCAAGGCCACGTTCCTGGCGTCCTACTTGCACTCCGTCGTGGTGCACGTGGTGCTCGTCATCTTCGTGTTCCTGGTGTACATCTCCAGCAACAAGCTCGGCAGCCCCAAGGAGGTCTACGACAAACTGAAAGCCGTCGTGCACATCCCCGACTGCACGCCCCCGCTCAACTGGAACCACCAAGCTTGCGGACCCGTGGTCGGGAACAACGGCGGCTCGTATCTCACCATGCTCTCCACGGGTGGGCTCGTCTTCGGCATCATCAACATCGTCGGCAACTTCGGCACCGTGTTCGTCGATAATGTATGAGTGTTTGTTGCGTGAATTAGTAATCAATATACCACCGGTCCTATGATCATTCATTCAAAGTTTTAGTTTCAAAGGTTTGGTCGAGGGATTTTAAATTGTTGCAATGCGTTGATGGGTGTTGTGTTGATTTGTTGCATTGCAGGGCTACTGGATGAGCGCCATCGCGGCGCGCCCGAGTTCTACCCACAAGGGTTACTTGTTGGGCGGCTTGGTGTGGTTCGCCGTGCCGTTCTCCCTCGCCACGTCGCTGGGTCTCGGCGCGCTGGCTCTCGGTCTCCCGCTCACGGCCTCCGAGGCCAGTCACGGCCTCGTGCCGCCCGCCACCGCCGTCGCGCTCATGGGCAAGGGCGGCGCCATTCTCCTGCTCACCATGCTTTTCATGTAAGAAAAACTGCACGCACTAAGTTCTCCCCTGCTCTTTTGTGTCAGTTTCGCATTCATCTTTGAACCCTCTCAAATTTGAAACTCTGGGGTAACTCCTCGGTTTCATCCTCTCAAATTTGAAACTCTGGGGTTTCTGTTGCAACCTCGGTTTAATCTTCTTCTTCTTCATGTGAAGTTCAAATGCATGCATTTCTTCGTGTTCAATTCTTGGAAAGTCTGTGGTTCTAGTCTTTTTGAGTGATTCTCCGCGAGAATATTGCTTGTGGATGTGGAATTTGATCGAGGTTGTGATGGATACTACAGGGCGGTGACATCAGCCGGGTCGTCGGAGCTGATCGCGTTTTCCTCGCTGTGCACGTACGACATCTACCGGACGTACGTGAACCCGAAGGCCACGGGGAAGCAGATTCTGTGGGTATCGCGCTGCATTGTGCTTTCCTTCGGGTGTTTCATGGGCGTGTTGGCCGTGGCGTTGAACAAAGCTGGCGTGTCGTTGGGCTGGATGTACTTGGCGATGGGGGTGTTCATCGGGTCGGCCGTGATCCCGGTGGCGTTTCTGCTGCTGTGGAGCAAGGCCAACGCGAAGGGCGCCATGGCGGGCGCCATCTGCGGCATGATCGCGGGCATCACGACCTGGTTATCGGTCACGGCCGTGGAGTACAAGCGCGTCAACCTGGACACCACGGGCCGCAACGCGCCCATGCTGGCGGGCAACTTGGTGTCTATCCTCACGGGCGGCGCCGTGCACGCCATCTTCTCGTTCGTGGCGCCCCAGAACTACGACTGGAGCTCCACGCGCCACATTACCATGGTGGACGCGGACGCCAGCGAGGTTCCGGAGGAGGAGTACAGCGAGTCCAAGCTCAAGCACGCCCGGAACTGGATCATCAAGTGGGGCGTGGGGTTCACCATCCTGATCGTCGTCGTCTGGCCCATCATGGCGCTCCCTGCCAAAGTGTTCTCCCTCGGCTACTTCACGTTCTGGGCCGCCATCGCCATCATCTGGGGCACCGTGGGCTCCGCCGTGATCATCATCTTGCCGCTCTACGAGAGCTGGGAAACGATCTCCTTCATCATCATGGGCATGTTCACCAGCGACATTCTCTACGAACGTCTCGATGATATCAGCTCCAGAATCCGGGCGATCATGTCCTCCATGCCGGAGTCTGAGCGCCTCTACTTGCTGGAGAAGGAGAAGCATAAGAAGATGGAGGCCAACGAGAGCATCATGGCCAAGGAGAAGGAGTTGCAAGAAGCCAAGTCGTAAGTTTCCATAATTTTAGATTTTAGATCCTGTGTAAGTGATCCAACCTCACTTGCATTCCTACATGTGATTGTTAACATTATTGGTGATTCGAAAGCCAATCAGCTGCTGTGCAAGGGCTGTGAATGGGGTTGTTTTGTTATCCCGGTGATCGAGATCACTGGTTGTACACTTTGTGAAACAACAAGAAGATGAGGTAAGAGATAAACAAAAAAACCAAAAACACCACCAATACATGCAACGAATGGATGCGCCAGTTTGTGTAGTTTAGGAGCTTGTAGATTAGTTAGAGAAAATCCTGTGTTAGGAGAAAAAACCCAAAAGATTGTATCTCAACAATCAATAGTGTAGTTAGTCTGTTACAGTTAGTTGTGGTGATTCAATAGTGCCATTTTACAAAATGCTATGTGGTTTCGTGTAATAAACTGGGCGCATTCATGGCTACTGTACCTTGCTTGCAATCCAATTGTGAGTGTGTGCATCATATTTGTCCCTGAATCTCACTCCTCTGTTTCCAAATTCTTGTTATAATAATGACTATCTAATTTGACAGAATCATAGTTGCACAAGCACAGGGAAGTGATATATATTCTTTTTCACAAGATACGAGACGGGCTGTTGTTTGAAAGAATGATAACCTCACTTCAAGAGCAAGATTCTTCACTTTACTGTTTACGGTTAAGGTGTTGCATATATTATTATACTTTCATCAGTTTTATGGAATCAATCTCACTTCTTCCCAAATATCGTTCGGTACAGTGGAATGAAACGAATCTTCCCATGATTGCGTAGTGGAGACAGAAGTCTACAGCTCTTTTCTCACTAGTTTGAGTTAAACTCCTGATTATTTATACTTACTTAGGTCAGTTGTAGATGTTGAAATCTAAATGTTTATCTTGTATTAATAAGAGAAATTAATTTATAAGTGTCACCTCCATACGAGTAGTCCATGCTGTAGTTTGTAGATTTTTATATAGTACCGGGCGGGGTAGGCCGGGAGCTTCCTGGAATAATCGTTGTAAGTAATGTTCGTAGAGCGGCAAACGAGGAAAAAGCAAGTCGGCAGCCATGCAGAAACGCAACTTTGGTGACGTTCTATTATTACCAGCTATGCCAGTCATGACCCAATGCGAGTGCAGTAGAGAATCTGCGTTCCTCAAGTTTTTGGTGGCTACAGTGTGCTCTTGTAAAAAAAATTGCCCCACCATGGGAGAGACTACGAAAAACGCATCGTTTTTAAGGAGTTACATGACTAAATAGTAAAAACTCAACCATTAAAGTAAATCTAGGATAAATACTGAGGCAGAGAATACGCAACTAGCCACTTGTTTTTTTTAACCTGGCACATGTAAGAAGTTGCTCCAACACATTTTGGGTGCCGCAAGAAATTTGGGCTCCACCAACGCTCATGCGTTGGCCAAAAGCAGGAAGAGACAAGACTCAGACACCGCAAGAAAATTGTATATTATTTTCAAAATTTACCTTGCAACATTCTAGAAATGCAACACAAGTGGTGTGAATGGGCCATCATTAAGGAGAACCAACGCTCAAGTTTCTAACTCAAACACCTTGAAATTGATGTTTTATTTATATCCATTCTTTTTCATGGCTCTTTGGTTCATTTAGAAATCATAGCCATTGCACTAAAATTATGATTTACTCAATAGTGTGGCTAGCGAGAAATTGATGTTTTTTACCACAATTTGTTCAAAAATGAGAGAAATAGTGTTCCTACAATGTATACACTAAATAGTGCAATTGGGTTGCTTGAAAATTTTGGTTGCCTTATCTCCAAGAAAGTTACTTCACAAGCCATCAAAGTCAACATATATTTCCATTTGTATACATAGCGGTTCACGAGTCCCAATTACAACAATATCTAATTCAAAAGTAGTGCATTTTTGTGCAGTAACAATAATAAAATATTTATATAGTATCAAATGTCCAAAAATTAGTGAGAGACAACCTAATTGTACTATTTTGTGTAGGAATTTGCCACTTATCATTCCCACTTCCATTGATAGTGCGACTAAATGTTCCTTCCAGGTGATGATAGTGATATGAGTTGGCATGCCATGTTTATTACAAAGTTGCCATTCGTCATTGGAATACAACGTTCAGAAGGTTTACTTGAAGTTTGTATCATTTTAAATTTTACAATAAAAATTTTATAGGGACACTATCTCCAAAAAGTCAAGTAGTGTCTCTGTTGAGAAATCGTATCTTGAATACTAAATCACAATTTTAGTGTACCTAACAACAAATTTGCACTTCTTCTTGACAGTCGAATTCCTACAGAACACTCTAAAGGCATCAACAGTTCTCTGCAACAAAAGCACACAACATTAGAGGCTGCTGGGAATGGAAATCAATGTATATATATTGACTATATTCACATTCTATTTGTGATTGGTTCATTGACTATTCAATGCACATTTTTGAAGTGTGAGGAGCGTTTGAGGATGGGAAACTTTAAGTTGACGGGCTCTTCAAATATAGATGGGTAATTTTTGCGAGTCACATTTAGCGTGCATGGTTGGAGATGCTATAAGTCTTGCAAGTTTATTGATTGCAGGATAAAATTATAGAATTTGTTTTTTCCTTTGACGGAGGAGCTTCGGCACAGGAAAAGGGTGAAGACTATTATTTTTAATTGTTTTAATTGTTTTTAGGCACAAATGAAGGAGGACTATTCACCGCATCTCACCGCATCTCATGGGGTTTGGGGGTGAAATTAATTTATTCCTGTCGGGACGCCGCCTCACACCTGGCCCCTTTGGCACTTGCTATTTAGAATCACCCTTCCTTATTTAAAAAATTATTTTTACGGTATGAATACAGTTGAATATAAATTAGAACACGGCAGCTTTCCATTCTAATTTGGGCTCCTCCACTCTTGGAGTTTCAGTGTTTATTATTATTTTTGGGACCCCACATAATATAGACCCATTTCTTTGATCTTTGCTAATAAGGTTCTTTAGCCCTTCTATTGTTGATCTCAGCATCTTGGCCACTATTCCTAAATCACTGTAGCAGATTCCGAATCATGGGCAAGTATACATCATCTTTAACTGAAGGTTAAGTGGTGCGACATTGTAATTAATTTTAAAGCTTTTATAGTGCTATTGCTAAAAAGGATAAACTCCACTAACTTCTAAAGAATCTTATGTCCATCTCTTTGATGAATTTTTATGACGTAGATCTAGTTTTTTTGAGTTTGTTCGTGACGTAATCAGAACGAAATATTGCTTTATTTGGAGGGGGAGTAACTCAATAGTTTTCTTTTTCTTTTTAACAGATAAGGATTCCGGATTGTGGGCGGGGTATCAAGCCGTTGACTTTGTGTAGAATCTCCTCCAATCCTCTAATCTTCTTTTTTTATTTTATTTTAACCCATAACTGGTCTTCCGACGCATTCGGTGACTGCGATCATGCTCATCATGATTCCACATTTTATTTTTATTTTTTAACACCTAAACGTTAGAGCGTTCAGAAATTGAACGACTAACAGATTCAAACCCTTCTCGCGTTCTCATCAATACTTGGATGAAAGTCATTCAATTTTTGGAGATTTTTCATCAAGTTGTTGTCCTATTTAACAGTTGCAAGTAGAGCCATCATAACATTCAGTAGCCTTACAGGCTGCTGCCCTCTCCTAAATGGAATGATGTGGAATATCCCACATCATTTCATCCTCCCAATGAAATGATGTGGGATATTCCACATCAAATCAGTAGCTATGGGGGCAAGTGGCATCAAGCAAGAGCAATCAACCATGGTGAGGCAGTAATCAGAAGCACTCACTCAATCACAACTCAATAATGTTTTGCAATTGTTTATTTGATTGATTCACAACTCAATAGTGTTTTGTTACTGTTTATTTTGATTCCATCACAAGTCAACAGTGATTTGTAGTTGTTTATTTTGATTCAATAGTTCATTCAATTACAAATCACTGGTCACTCCATGTATAAAGGTGAATGAAACTAAAAGGCACCCTCTTGGAAGGCTACTGAATGTTATGATGCTCCTTTTTTGCGTTGTGTTCCTTTGTCATGTATTAGGGTAATTTATAATTGTGTATTTTGTATTTCTTGGTAGTTACCTGACGCATGCATGCTGCAACATTGGTGTATGTGAATGGGCATCATTGCATGCACCAAGCTGGTTCTGAAATTCTTCTAAAAAGATAAAAATATTGACAAAAGCAGCCAGGTTGCCAAAATGGTGCAAAATATTCCAGAATAGTTGGAATCATTGGTGGTAGAAAATTGTAGGGCACGGAAACAGGTTCTATGGTTTTGTGGGGTGGGACAAAACTGGAGGAACGTAGATAAGTCGCCCGCTGTACAGGTCCTTAACGCCTCATGGATTTAGAGCATCTGCACCCATGCACACTCTAAACTCGACTCATTAAAATTATTTATCTACATTTGAAGAGCCCTTGAACTTACACTTCCCCTTAGAGCATCCCCACTCCTACACGCTGGAGAAGACTTGCTGAAATTATTCATTTACATTTGAAGAGCCCGACCTTGCACGCTTCTCACACATCAAAAGTGCACATCAAATTGTCAATGGACCAATCACAAGTAGAATGTGGGGATATAGTCAACTAAATAGTGATTTGAAGGGCCATTTCTTAACACATTAGGATTGAGAGTCAAGAGGCATTTTTAAAGGGTCCTTGGTACTTTTCATCTAGTTCTGGAGTGTGAGAAACTTTGGGAGGGCTGCGGTGGAGCTGCTCTTACCACCCAACACTCAATTCCACCCTAATGCATTGGCAGTGAACACAAATATATAAATATGGTACATGACGGGCAGAATTGTAAAATGGGTGGTAATGCTATACAGGTTGTTTCCAAATTCCCAGCCTTTTTGGCCATACACTAGAAAGCTTTGAAGCCATATACTCAACTTTGTACCAACATCAGCTTATCTAAGTTATTCAAAACCTCTTGTAGGCGGGCTGACGTTTCATAACATTCAGTAGACTTCATACCTATTGTCTTTCCTTCATGCACTTTGCGCATCACTTGAGTCTCCATCTGTTTACTTAGCTATCGATGAAGTATTGTTGGGTGTGGAATATTCCACACCATCAACTATAGAGATAAAATAAAGATAGTGCATGCTAGTGAATGTTATGTCATGTGTTGAAATTTGGATGGTTAAACACTCACAGATTATTTTGCATAGCTTCTTGTTTTTTTCATTGGACTTAACTCTCTACATGTAAATGTTGTAGCACAAGTACTTTTGCTATTTGGGTTCTAAAACTTGCAAGTGCCTGAAAAAATGTTATGTACCCTACACACTTGGATGAGCTTATTAACAAGTGGTGTAAGCATAACTTGAGTAAATGTTTACAATTGATTTTTGAGTCACTTATATTGGTCTTTAGGCTTTGATTTTGAAATTGCATAAGAAATTCCTACATAGTAATAATTTTTTTATTTGAGTAAATTTGGCACTTGTATCCAAAAAAGCTCTATACATCTCCCAAACTCACACTCCTACATATGTTCACACCTAGTGTTAGCCAATGTCTTACGTAATTATTTTTTAAGCATTTCCACATGCAATCTTAATCAATCATTGAACCTAGTTGCCAAATGATATAGCAAACTTTACTAATAGTCTTAAAAGTGGTAGTAGAAAGTTAAAAAGAAAATTTTGGCAAATTTTGTAGTACACCAATCTTTCAAAAATCTAGATTTGAAAGTTTCAAAGGCGATGTTATGTATTGCGTGAATTTGAAAGATGGTGAGAACATGATGATTGAGATATTGATATCACAAAGTACATGCAACTCATATGCCTCTTTAATGAGACCATTAGAATATTTCACTTTTCTCTTGATCATATTCTCAAACTTTTTGACCTCCAACTTAATCCTTTTCCATTTTCGTTACGGAGCGACGAAAGAATTCAATTTTTCAACATTAGTAGAAAAGAGGTAGTTGGGCACCAATGAAGAATGTTAAAGTATGATGCTCAAGGCCCATATTAGCATCTATAAAATATTGTAACTAATTAGATACATGTGAAACATCCCTATAGACTTTACCAATTTTTGTCATGGAGAATAACGGTCTTTCAATATAACTAAGTAAACTAACACACTACCAAAAAAAAGGATGTTGTTTTTGACACTCTTTCAATGTTCAAAGTGTAAAAACAACACTTTTTGTTTTGTTTTTGTAGTGACAATAGGAGTAATAAGTACTATGACATTGAAATTCCCTTTTGAGTTTGGGTTGAACTAATTTTCAATGAAGTGTTAAACAAACGCACAAGTCTGACGTCACTACTAGTATGAACTTCATAACATTTATTAGCTAGTACTGCAACACAGCCTTTTGTTTGTGCAAAGAATCAACATCTAAATAGGGAATTGATGATGTGGAATATGTCGAGACTATTAAAAAACAGAAGTTTGTTGAGGTGCCAACCCATCTTTAACTAAAGATGGCTTTGATTCTCCAAAATATTATGATTCCTACAATGATTCTAGCCTGTGATGGTGATTCCCAAGTGTGAACAGGGGGACTGCTAAAGAATGTTATGTTTCAAAGTATTTTTTTTCTACCCAGACAAAATACAAATTTCAATGTCCCGTAATAGGAGTATGGAAAGTAGATTACCCAAGTACTTACTAAACCACTCAAAACATTCTTTAGAAGGGTATTGTTGTACCTAGGGCATCTGAAGGATTTGCCTATACAATGCCTTGGAATCACAAGCATCTTGGAGGATCTACAATAACTTCAGCTGGTCCATGTGAGGAGGGTTGGAGAGTTGAATTATGTTATTAGTAATTTACACTATATTGGCACTGTACAGTCCTAGGCAATATGTCTTGCAACCCCACTTTCAAACCTCACACTAAAACATTTATCACACTCACTACAACGGTTTGCTGATCATGAAATTTTGCATGTACCACCGCTTGGACATAAAGCATTTTTGGGCCAAATTTGGTACGTTAAAAGTGAACGGTTTATGAAATAATGCTAATTTGCTAACTTATAGGGCTCCGTTTAAAAAAAAATCATATATGGTACCCAATAGCCGCCATGGATCCAAATTTTTGGTAGAAGGTAGAAGTCGCAATGAAGAACAATATGGTGTTATAAAAAATAATGGTATTCCTAGGTATTTTTGTGTCCAGTTGCAATTCAAAATTTTAATAATGATTCCAAATTTTAGTTTGATTACAAAATAAAGTAAATGACCTTTTTTTCTCATCTTTTTGTGACACCAAGTTATTCTTACTATGACAACATGGTGTTACAAAAAAAGTGAGAAAAGTAGAAAATTACTTTATTGTATAATTAAACTAAAATTTAGCCTTCCTTTTAAATTTTTGAATTGCAACTGGATATAAAAATACCTAGGAATGCCATTATTTTTTATAACACCATATTGTTCCTCATTGCGACTTCTACCTTCTACCAAAAATTTGGATCCATGGTGGCTATTGGGTACCATATATGATTTTTTTTAAACGGAGCCCTAAAAGTTAGCAGATTAGCATTATTTCATAAACCGTTCACTTTTAACGTACCAAATTTGGCCCAAAAATGCTCTCTGTCCAAGCGGTGGTACATGCAAAATTTCATGATCAACAAACCGTTGTAGTGAGTGTGATAAATGTTTTAGTGTGGGGTTTGAAAGTGGGGTTGCAAGACATATTGCCTGGGACTGTAGAGAAAGGGTGTGGTCCAGCAAGGCTGAAGAACGTTATGCTTTCAAAGATTCTCTACCAGTTGTCATTGTTCCAAATGAAGTTGAAGCACCACAGTTCATCAAGAAAGCTTTTTGAAAGGCTTGAAGAGTTCGCCAAATACCTCCTACTCGGTTATCATGGTTTCATGAGTGCAGCCATTCAGAAAGATTTGGAGGCCATGACCGACTTGAAAAACAATTCTGATGCTTCTATTTGTAATTTAACGAAGTTACCTCGTGTCAAAAATAAATGAATAAAATTCTGATGCCGAACAGTTCTCTTGCATTCGGCATTCTTTTCTTGGGATCACGCGACCACCTGCATCCGTAAAGCACGGGGCAAGAAAATCGTTCACAAAATCGTGCCAGTTATATGCAGTAATGGCACAGCTGAGAAGTTATGGGTGCCGGCACCATAACCAGTGCCAAGAACCATAATGAAGAAACCACAAAAAAGATTAAGAAATCCTGCCCCTGTGCTTTACGACGAGGGAGGGCTTGAATCACGGCCTGCCCTCGATGGGCAGGCTCTCGCCGCCTCGAGCCTTCCCATCAAGGGAAGCCCTTGATTCAAGGCCTCCCCCCTTACATGCGTATGCAAATACCGACAAAAGTAACAAATCTTACCCAAAAGTGACCCCTACAGATTCTTGCCACTCAAGAAGCAACAACAAAACTTTGATGTACTTAAGAAAATTCTATCAATTACTTGGCACCTTCATATGAACTTAAAACACTGAAAGTTCTAAATCACTGGAAAGAGAACGTCACTTTGTAAAAGCAGTTTACATAGATCCCTAGCTAAGTTACATTGGACCATCCCTCTAAATGTGCATATTCCAGTTCTATTGTGGTGCGGGTCGCGATATTCCTGGAGGGGCTGTCAGGGGTCTTCCAGGTGTTTGAGCAGCCTGGGTATTGGCACCGGGTGGCGAGGGTCTTCCAAGAGTCTGTGGAGTTGACATTGATTGAGGAGTCCCTTGAGGCATTGCTGTTCGCCCAACTAATTGAGGAGGTGTGGCTCCTCCAACCATCCCTGGTCTCATGAACTGCCCTTGTGGTGTTGACATTGCTCCTGCAGTCACTGGCCTTGCAAGCCCCTGCATACCCGGTGATGGAGCAGAGCCTAGAGGATTCATTCCTTGGAAGCTTGAAGCAGATCCTGGAGTAAGCATTTGGGGGCCCGGTCCGCCAGGCCCGTATGGGGTGTAACCAGCAGGTCTTTGTCCAGCTTGCAGCCCAGCTCCAAGGGGGAGCAGATTCGGGCTACCGGCAGGGGTTGTACCCAGGCGAGTGGCCACCATACGGGCATGCTCTGAATAGATTTTTTGTCGAGCGCGCTCCACGGACTCACATTCTTTGGATAGCATCATTTCCAAATCACTGAACGTCTTCAGCTTCAGTTCAAGCTTCTTCAGCTGTAGCAAAATCTCTTAATTAGCTCAGTATTTTGGAATATCACAACTTCACCTCAAACTTGCTTCACTTTGAAATTATGGTAGGAACACCCATACGGTACTAGAACTTGTCATTTCAGCATATTACCTGGTGCTCAATTACAATGGAGACTAAGCGCTGCATTTCACGTTCCTCCTGATCAGCCAGCAGTTTTGCTTTGACAGCGGCAGCAGCCATTGCACTTGCCGCAGCACGTTTTACGTGAGCAGTGCCGAGGACTTCCTCTGACATAATTAACTTGCCATTTACTTCCGCCCTTGAAACAACTGCTCCACCTGAAAGAGAAGTCAGACCTCCATCAATACCGATGGTTTCAGAAACATATAATAAATAACATTACTTTGCAGAGGGTATGAAAAACATGTCTACTTCAGGCAAATAACCATTATAAAGATACACGTCAAAGAAAGTGATCCTTGCTCACATGGCCTGAGCTCAGAGAAACTCATGCTGAAACTGAAGGATTGTGACTCGGCAGACACAGGGCGGCTAGAAATACCAGAGTTAACAGCCGTGACACCCTCTTGTCCAGAGACTGAGGTCCCACCCACTGAACCAGCTTCAGCAGTGCTTGGTTGACTTGCATCATTAGCACTCCGCATTCCAGAATCTGCAGGCAGTATCCTGCAAATTTCAAGAGCACAGCTAGTTGGAACTTGCTTATGTCCACATCCTGTGACTCAAATCGTTTTTGCAGGAACCAGTTTGACGGGAGTCAGTTCTACCAAATGTGATCAGGGTTGACTGTTGTACATCAGAAAAGGATAGCATATTCCGAGGGAATTCAAGGAAAAAATGCCCGACGAGGGGATGTTTTTCCCGAATTCCTTGGGACGAGGGTATTAGCTGACGTAAACCACCACCAGCAGATTACAAAAATTGGATTAATAGAGCGATGTTTGGATGGATGGTCTCGGAATCCCGGCTACTTAGGCAAACCTGTGGAATGCATTGATTCTGCAGTAAAACTCAACCTACATATGAATGTGAAATCTGCTGGCGGTGGTTTACTTGTTTACAACAGTAACTAAGTAGACGACAGTTATCATTAAAAGAGAAAAAACTACTCATGCGAATGCAAATGTGAAGCACCACTTAGCACAAGGGAAAAAAGCTGAACCTGACAGGCTGTTGCACAGCGCTTGGTGGGGGACCCCTGGGAGGATCCATTGCGATTGCAGTGGTTGCTGCAAGCCGAAGTCCGGGGTCCTTTTGCGTCAATGTAGTTAGTGCAGCCTGAGCAGCTGCTGCAGCTACACGCGGCCCAACCATAGCTGCAAGAAACGCCACCTACAAGGAAGTAACTGTTCGTCAGGGCAATAGGGTTCATTCTAGCAACGTCCACAGCTGGAAGCTAAGTATGCAAGGGGCTATACAACCCACAACAAACTTTTGAAATACACGTGATAGGTGTTGCACGGAAGACGACCCTGGGTGGTCATCGCTTTACCAAACAAGTTGGCATTATTCAACCCTTGCGAGCTCATTGAAAGTGTGAAGCATGAAGGTATCAAAACACACGCACCTCCCCTTGCAAAGGTACCTTCAGTAACATAGTATCGTTGGAAAGGAGGATACTACATAGTCTAGCAAGAGACTTGTGTTTAAAGTAAAGCATCCGTAATAACCAACTTTCTACATAAACTGAGTACTATCTCCAAGGCTTCAACATAGAAACATGTAGCCTCAAAAGACATCCATACGGTTTGTAAGACTTTTGAGCCTCTTAAAGGTCAGCACTAACAGGAACAGCTCTGACCATTACCTGAGCCATGACTGGGTTGGGAGCCTCAGCAAAAGCTATAAAGCTGGAAGGCGGTGCCTGTAGATCCCTCGAAATCTCTATACCAGGTTCAGTACTCGGTGCATGGGCATTACTTTCGCTTAACGTATCTGCTTTTCCCTCCCCAACCTGTTCACCTTGTACCGTGTTATTTGTTTGTGAGACAAGCGGTGGGGATGGGACTGTCAAGGTAGTCCCACGAGTCTCCATATCTTCTAAGAAGGGGTCCTCAACAGGAAGCCGTATGAAATGCAAGATACATTGTGCCTTTGACTTTGTAGCCACATGCTCAGCAATTTCATTCCAATTGTCTCCGTACATCTCTAAAGCCTCCAGTAACAAAAGAGTTTCTTGATCTGTCCAACCAACACCATTTCCATTCTCTTCCTCTGTGGAATCCATCCTTATGAAATCTGTTGACACCAAGTCGGGCCCAAACTTCCCGTCGTTGTAACAATCACAGCACACATCGAAATCTGCCTGTCAGCAACCACCAACCGATAAAGATCAGGCATTCATGGAGAATAAAAAAACTGACAGTATTTCAAACTGGGGTTCAGCAGCAGAGAACCCATGCCCACCACTCTGCACTGATATCAGTATTGATGAATATCATCAGAGATTCGCTTGAAATAAAACTAACCTGCTTCTGACAATGATAGCGCTGTTTACTACAATCAGCAGCACACGAATTGCAGTGATACTCCACTTCCGGTCCCTCTGGAAGAGCCAGCAGCTCTGAAATAGCTACATCGGCTGATTTTGAATTTACATGACCTTTCTTGGAAACAGAAGCTCGTAGGCTATCAAACTCGTACAGACTAGAACCCTTTAGAGGCAAGGCGGATAAAATGCCTGCCATGTCGGAATCTAGCGACTGAGCTGGGCTTTGCCACAGTGGCCGAAATTCAGCAGGGGCCTGATAGTTGATAAGACCCCAATGATCAAAAAACTCTAGAACTCGAGATATAGTTTTTTCGTCCAAGCCAACGAGCAGCTCTTGAACGTCGGCAACAGTGATGATTTTCTTGACGTTTTCTCGATATTTATTCAGAATAATATTCCGGTACTCCATGTACAGTTTTGGAGTCTTGCCAGGTGTTTTGCCGTTGAAAAAATCAGGCAGACCTCGTTTCTCCAAAGTGTGTATTTTTGTCCATGAAAACCAACCTGTCAAATAGGAGTCAACATCAATCTTCAGAAGCTTTGACTTATTCCAAACCCGACAAATAAAAAATTCCTTTGACATAGGAAAAGTGGATAGTTCCCTCAAATATCGCTCACAAGCCTGTGAAATACATATGTGTGTGCTCTTTTATACTACCGACACTACTTAACGCGTTGTCCTGTAAATAGGACATCTCTCGTATTTAAGGACTTTCTGTCACTTAAAACAGATAATTACTTATTAAACTTTCTTCAAGCTTAACCCCTAAGCGTCTAAAATGCCCAATATGGCCATCTGCATCACTCAACTTTGCAATGGTGGCTTTTTCTCATTTTACCTCGGTTTCCTGATTGCAATACATCATTTTAAAGCTCTTTTTCTATACTACAAGATCAACAGTGTCAAACTGAAGTCATTTTCACACAAACAAACAGATCATTTGCAGCAGGGGGTCCAATTTTCCTACACTACAGAAAATACACAGTGGACGCTTAGGGGTTAACCTATGAACTTTTAAAACGTCGATTAAAATGAGTGTGTCGACGTGTCGACTCCCCAGGACAGTGAATCAAGGAGTACGTCGTTGTGGAGAGCATCTTACCGGCATGGCTAGGAATGGTATGTTGTTCAGTAACTTCAGTTGTGCTATCAGTTGTCCTGGAACCTGGTGTACCCGACGGCAACGAGGCTGGTATACCAGTGGACATCAAATGTGACTGTCCTCCAAACCCTGCCGGATCTGCACCTGCTCTCCTTCCTGGGATAAAAGGCCCATGTTGATCGGAAGCTATTATAGAATTCACTAGTAGCTGTCCATGTGATAAGTTTTCTAAACTTGGAGTGGCCTTCTTTACTTCCTCATAGTCCCTGTCGAAGCCCGCTAGCACAGCTTGTTCTGCTTGTAAGATAGCTCCAACTGAGCTGTGAAGCTGTCCTACACGCTGTTTGATAACATGAAGATCACCAGCAACGCGTTCACTCTTTCCTGGTACTACCTCCACGGGCTCCCCATTAGCTCCCAGGGGAACTGGGGATTCCTCTCTTGCCGGCTTTTTATTGGGAATGTTTGATGCCAGTGGTGACTTACGCTTTCTTTTCAGCATCCCATCGTTCAATCCTGAATCCTCTCCTGAATCAGCTCCCACGTCTTCCCCACTATCTTCTGGTTGATTCCCTCTGCTGGCCTTAGCGGCTCCAGGCCTCAGCTTAATCTTCAGCCCTGCAATCGTCAACAGTGATTTTTTTGTCAGGAGACAGTTAAGCATTTTTGCTACTTTTCCATGGCTTGAAGAGCAACCCAGGCTCCTTGGATGCTCTTTTCATATTGATATATAGGTAATATCAGGGTAGTACACATGTGCTACCTAGGTGCTACTTAGGGAATACTTGGGTAATACATAGGTTTAAACAACCTACACATCTTGACTCCATGTAGGAAATCTGGCTATTATTCCTTCTTTTTCAAAAATCCTTTGTATCAATTAGCCAGCCCAACTTTTATGTAGCAATTTGGCTAAAATTAGCAACAACAAAAAAATCACTGGTCAGCACAACACTCAGCCGTCGAGCATAACATGTCCAACATTTGCAAGCAAGCACTCGTCCCGGAGCTTCAAGAAAAGTCTACAGATATCCTCCGAGATGACTCTCCTCCAGGGCAAACCAGGAAAACAATAGATTCACGGGAACGCTCAAACCTATTAAAAGTCGTTGAAATTCCGATCAGCCGATATCAGGAATTCTTTGAGTGCAAAAAACCAGTACAGCTAATGAAAACTACAAGAGAACTAATCTCTTTCTTGAGGAAACGAGCTCAATGCAGTAGCGGAAATAGCACTCTGCTTCTTGCCACACAAGACATATAACAGACTCTCATCGTCCATTGCAGGAGGTCATCCAATGATACTTCTAATTTCAAATGCATAAAACTGAAGTTGACAATAGACGCAGACTATTATATTGATAATTATCAATTACACCCAAACCTCCTTAACACTTTAAGGATCGCGCATCCAATTTAAGGACCGTGCATCCAAATAGTGGATGTTTATTGGTCAAAGCCAATTTTGACCTTGAAGATGAAGTTTATTAAGTCTAGTTTTCACTTTGCTTTTCGGATCTTATAAATTTCAAGTATTGAATATTTTATTTCTGTTGCACGCAATGTAGCTCAAGGTCTGACTTACAATACATAGGATGTTCACCTTTTGAATTTTAAATTTTAAATTAAAAATTTCTACAGAAAATATATCATGTGATTCTCCATTGTCATTTGCACATGTTCTAGAAAGAAAAAAAATAAAAAATAAAAAATAAAAAATTGAAGATTTTCTGTAGAAAGTTCATTTTGTATCAGAAGAATCGGAAAATTTTAGGAACATATAACTTCATGCATGAAAATTATTAATAAAGATATTTTAACAAGTCTTGAAAGCTGAATTGTGTATGAAAGTGTAGTTTGCTTGTTCTTCAAAGGAATGGGACGTTAAAGGGTTAATATCACATCCTCTGTTCTCTCATCAAACCTTACAGAACAGACTTACCGAGTTCAAAACTCACTCTGTAGTCACAAGAACTTCCATACAAATGTGACAATGAAAAGTTCAACGAGTGTAAAAAGGCTCAAACAGACTTACCGAGCTCAAAACTCATTCTGTAGTCACAAGAACTTCCATAAAAATGTGATAATGAAAAGTTCAACGAGTGCAAAAAGGCTCTATATCACCTTCCTGATTCGCTATTACGTGCAACGTCACAATGTTACAAAACTACAAATAATCACGTGCATATTAAGCGCCTACGCTGTGTAATTCCCCTGATGTTTTTTTCTGGCATTTTAATCAGATCAGAAGAACCGACACATGACATTGTGCGCTTTCCAATCCCAAAGTCCAAGCTCTCAAACCACAAAAAACGCTTCTAACCTTGTGTCGATGTATCGTTTTCAGTATTCCTTCTTCTATGAGAAACAAATGTCATTGCGTCCACAATAAACCCCCTCCTTAAAAACGCTCCCAGTGCTTTCCGCTTCTGAGGCTAATTTTCTAAGTTACACGTTACGTAACATCTTGATAACGCCTAAAGAAATAACAACGGCGCAACCGATAAATTAAACAGAGGAGTGTCCAAACCCTAGACAGCGTAAGGAAGGTTCAAAATTAAAAATTAAACCCTGAACCCCGAGTCCATCATTAGCGGCGGAAGAAGCAACACATACCGGCGGGCGAGCCACTGGGAATCGGAGGCTGACGCTTCGTCGCCATTGCAAAAACCCCGTTGACAAGCAAACCCCGTTCAGTAGTATTTTTTTTTCCTATCCCGCGATTTCCCTCGTTTTCCTTCCTTTCTTTCGCAACGCCGTCGTCATCGTCGGTCCTCTCGTTCTCTCTCACTCCGGCCAACCCCTGCTCACATTATTCACCATGCCAATGCCGAAAACCCCTCCCTACGAATACTTGAATGTGTTTGGCTTCGGACTGCTCGTCGCGGATGTCACGAGGTGGAGGTCTCAATGAGCGGCAATTAGAAATCGGGCGCCATAGCTCACCTAACTTGCTTGTGCAGAAGCAAAGCATCCCCACGCATCCGATTACTTACAGGGGCACTCTTTCTCCGGCAGGAAGAAGCCGAAGATGGCCATATCCGCGGGGTAAGGTACCAGAGTATCAGGCGGGTATTAATCTCAGAAGAGAGACATGAACATGTCTCGCAGGTCGGGTATTAAACTGCATCGGTTTCATGAGACAGTGCTCGACATGTCTCCCAGGTCGGGTATTAGATTACCACATGGACATCGGTTTCCTAAGACACGTGTCACTCAAAAGGTAAATTATGGCCCATAGGAGTGAGAGAGTGGGAGTATTTGCCCCAGTTTTTTGGCGTGCGCTTTTGTAACAAGCTTTTGTGTAAAGACGTGGTCTATGATTCCTTGAAAGGCGGTGGTAAAATTGTTTGATTCAATTCTTGAGAGCACAACAATTTGTTTTGGTGAAAGTCTTGCGATTGTGAGCGTGAAAGGTAGAAGGCACCACGTATGAATTGTATAGGAGAGTCTTGCATTAAATGCTCGCACTGTGACACCTCCTTATAACATTCTTGACCTTATAGATCTCATCTTTGTAGAAAATAGTATCCAATGCGCCACAAAAGATATCTTTTTGTGCAATTTGATAACAAATATGATTTCAAAATTTTATCTCACCTTGTACAATTTTATCTCAAATGGTGATTGTGGTAATTCTGAAAAGAAATGCGAAAGGGATCTTGTGTATGAGACTATTCAGAAATTTTACATCAACTTCTTGTTTTTTCTCTTCTTTTTCTTCGTGTTTTCTTTTTTGGATCCTTTGTTGTAGTTTTTTTTTAATCTTTTGTTCTTAACTTCTTTGAATCTTCTTTATCTCTTGTAATTGCCTTGCCCACAATACCTTTCTAATTTGTCATAAATTTGCACTAACTTTTTTCAATGGATAAATACAAGTTCAATGTATTTGGTGAATTAAAAATAAAATATGTCCTTGTTATTATTACTCTGGGCCTATTTTGTACAATTCATGTTTATTATATACAAAGTTACAGCCTTTTCTAACCAATTAAAACTTATTTATTCATCTAAATTTATATTTACATTTATATATGATCCTATGTATATTCTCTTTATATGTATGTGTATTTTTGTTTTTCATATCACAAAGTCTATATATAGATGGGTATATAGGGGAATGTACTTGAAAGAGGAAGATACACATTATTCTTCATTCCAATGAAGAATGCATCCCCAAATTTCATTGAAAGTAACTAAATTACTTTGAAAATTTGTTGTAGATTAGTTAGTCCTTCAAGGCCTAAAATGTCATTTTGACTTCTCACCTATTTAACATGTTAAAAGTATAAACATTTTTTTTCACAATCAAAAAGTTTTATTTAAGATTTTTTAAAATTAATTATTTTTTTCATGTTGGAGATAGAAAATTGAAAAGTACAATAAATATATTTTAATAAACTCAATATACATTAATAATATTAGTAAAAATTTATGATAATGAGTACAAAAATGTTTGAGCTCAAACATGTTAAGTTGCACTTTGCAAAATTCTAATTCATTTTGTGTCATTGTATCATATTTTTTTCCATAACATAAAACTACACCAACAACACCATATAATGTGGGTGGGTGAATGGCGTGAATACATTCATCCATTTAAATAAATTTTCATCTAATTTAGATGAATTTCACCACATGTAAATACTAAAGCCTCTTGTAAATATTGTGGACCACAATATATAGTGATTACAATGTACCAAGAGTGTAGCGGTATTTGGTATCATTGAAAAGCCTTCGAAAAAATAATTTTTACATTGAATTTCTTTGCAAAATTTGAACCCACAAGGCGCAGGATATTGAACTTCACAAAATGTCAAAATTATTTAAAATAGAAAATAACCAAAAATAAACTATCATTTTTACAAGTGCATTGTACCATACACGAGGGTCCAATTCAGACAGCCAGTGTCAAAATTGAATTCCCACATCAGATTTTGAGGTCCACATCACCCCTAATCAATCACAAGTTGATATGTGACACTTTTGGACACAAATTAATTAACTAATTAATGTTGAAACCGACCACATCGTAGGGTATCCTCAAATTGCCTCCTCAAGTTGCTTCTTTTCACACGAGTCAAAAAGATACTTAACCCCTAAACGTCCCAGCCTCCATAAACTGGATCATGAACAAATTTAAAGCCTTGTAACTTTCTCATACAACCTCAAATGATTTTCATCCAAGTCACCTTTGAAAACGTATTAAATTCTCTACCAATTACAATAAATCTCTTGTGATGAGGAGCTGTTGATAATATTGTGAAGGCCTCCAACTACAAGTATGTTAAATTTGTTGGGTAGATTTTATGCTTGCAATGGTCTTCTCATTTACACCTCACGTACATCTGAGCCATGCTAATATCTACTTTTGAGTCTAGAATCTACTTCTGTTCAAAGGGTTGGTATGTTTACGGGTTAATTTCATTATGCCTATTACTACTCCTAATTGATTTTGGTGCCCAATCATGAGAACATAACTTACATGCAGTTAAAGGACATTTACACTCACCGATCAGTGAGCACAGTGATACCAAATTTGGAGAAGACAATCTACTTCTTTCTAAGGTAAAATTTAAAAGGCTCACTCACACAGATCAATAGTAGTTGCATAGCTTTACACTGATTTTGGAGGGCAGTCACAGAGACATAGGTGCACAGTGACGGGTGAGTAAACTGCACAATTACTAAATTTGCTGGAGAACTCCATTTCATGTGGTCACATTTCAAGCAGCAGCTCTCCATCTTCCTCGAACTGCACGTAATGGAATTATCACTAATACCTGACACCGTCTGGAGGTTCCTCTTCTGGAATCTGCGCATCACAAAATTTAGAATGTAGGAGCGGCAAACATGTTGTAACCTCTAAAAGATTCTAGCAAAGATTGCAGTGATAGAATGAAGCTGAATGAGGAATTTTGCATAACAGTTCATGGATAGTAAGCTACCTCTCCTAATTTCCAAGTCTCTTTCTGCCAAATCCCATCTGCGCCAACAGTAGTTTGTACACTAGGTGAAGAAAGTGAACCAAGGGGCAATCTGCATTCAGCACATTACATCGTCAGAAATAATTTGATATTTGAAAAAAAAACAAAAACAAACTTAGAAGCATAATTAGTTGGGTAAGGTACAACTCACGTATTGAAAGTCGCAGGCGTACTGACAGCAGGAGCACTAGGTTGTGGTGTTATAGCAGGAGTACTAGATTGTGGAGTTGCAGCAGGAGTAACGAATGGCGAGGTTCCAAAACCAGCTGAAGTGTTGAATGGTGAGGATCCAAAACCAGCTGAAGTGTTGAATGGCGAGGATCCAAAGCCAACTGGATTCATACTAGGAGCAGGTTGAACGGCCGATTGAGCGCCAAACCCAACTGTTGAACATGTGAAGCTACCATCAATAAGGGATCATTTAACCAAGTGCAACAAGACACTAGAGAAATTCGTAAAGTCCTGAAATCTCAGGCTTCCGGTATTGCGTCAGTAAAGATTTTGGCTCACAGGACATTAAAAGTAGTAGTGTCGGGTTCCAAAAATAAAAACCGGATGAGTTACATTTCCGGAAATTAAATTAGGGCACGGCACACCTCTCTTGAGCTTGTGTGAGGGACTATTCTGATATCTGTAATATACGGGATACGGGATGCAACTCTGGATCACTGATCCACAGAGTTTACGAATTTCTCTACTAAATGCATGTAGACTATCAAAGCATGTAAGCAGGCGCATGCAATGGGATAGTTAATTAATAGACATATATCCAGTAGAGCGCCTGCAATAACTTCAATGAACATAGACAGGCCTATTTTAACTAATTGGACGTCACACAGAAAAAAATACCTGTGTATAGAAAGTTGGAGATAGTATACCTCCAAAAACACTGTTACCATTCCCAGGGAAAGTTTGTGCTTGTGTGCCAAAAATACTATTACCATTCGCTGGGGGAGTTTGTGCTTGTGTGCCAAAAATGTTCTTGGGAACCTGGGAGCCAAAACCCGTCTGGGCAAATTGACTATTTTGGCCAAAGCCGCTTGGTTGAAAGGGGCTGGGACTAAGCTTGGGATTTGTAGATGTCTTGTTAAACGCGTTTGAGAATCCCCCTCTACAATTATGCCACAGATCATAAGCCACAAGCCTTAGAAAGATTAGCAAAGAGGACCCATCACATGCCTTTGACTGAGATAAAACTGCAGGAATAACAGCAGGTATTACACAACTTAGATTCCAAAGATGCAAAGGGTAAGTTCCAGTTCGTTTGCAATGAACAAATAACCTCACTGGTGCACACAAAAAATAGTTTGATACCCGGCTTGTGGAGGAGCAGTCATTGGAACTCCAAACATTGTTTGTGGCTGGCCAAAGCCTCCTCCAGGAGCAACAGTTTGATTTTGAGGAGTTCCAAATCCAGAAAATGTTCCCGGTTGAGCGCTGCTTGCAAATGGAGACGGTTGAGTCAGTCCTTGCTGGAATCCTGCCGATGCCTGGGCCGCTGGACCTCGGTATGGATTCCGTTGAAGAGCTTCAAATTCCACAACTTTTGCAGCAACGAGAGATTGCTCTTTTTGAACCTACCACAAAGTAAAGCACAACCGTAAGGAATTTATAGCATATACACAGGGGAAAACCTGGCCTTTGTTAGTACGCTGGAAGTCCTAATAGACCCGAAAGGAAACTATAAGGACAAAGCTTGCTAACCCCTAAAGGACCATAAGGCCTCCTGGGGGCTCCATGTTTTTTTAGTATTTTTTAGTAGGTTTTAAGTAGATTTTCTTTTGTTCAATTTTTTAAATTTTTTATTCAACATATGTGATATTCTTCACTAATTCCACTGATATAAAATTTGTTCCCATTTAAATTAAATTATTCACAATATGACCGATTAAATCTGTCATTTTAAAACCATGAATCCTTGGTCCCTTAGGGGTTAAATTATATCTGTAGACATGATTTTAGTCGCCTTGGCCAAGGCTTGTTAAATCATATCAAGGCGACTAAAATCAACTTAGAGCGCATACAAGATTCCACAACTCCAATGTGCGAGGAGATGGACCAGCAAACTCACAATTTGTTGGATAGACAACCCCTGCTTAGCACTGTCGTACGCCAATGCTCGTAGCTCTTCTGGACTGATGTCACCGGTAATGTCGTTCGGAAGGCTGTAAAGATAAAAACATAAACAGCTTGAACAGATTTCTCTTTCAAGAAATAGCAGTAACGCCAGTTCCTACCTAAATTTCCATTCTAGGGTTGTCCAACTAAATAAACTACTGAATGTATTTAGATAAAAATATTCACAGATTGAGTAAGACCACAAAACTTGCAATATAATTTGGCTGTAGAACCATTACAATTTCCAGTGTGCATAGCTTGTTAGGCGCCAATATGTTGGCTGCTCAGTGCTAACATCTTCCTTGATTTGATCAAGGCAAACCTTGGGATTATTGCACCTGCACCCAAAAAGGGACCCTACCGATTTAGAATACATTTTGGATTATTAGCCATGAAAATTACTGACAAACAATACTTCTTCAGTTTATAAAGTGCATGCTATCAAAAAGTACATCTTGAACTTGGAAAGCCACAAAAAGTAATCATATTTCCCATGGGTAAAAAGATTTGTGCTTTTTCTACTTGAAAAAACAATGTATAATATGCGTGGCAATCGTTAAGTCTCAAGTTTTCTTTCAAATCTAGATCGAAGTGATCTTTTTGAATACGCAGTTCTTAAAAAGATCACTTCAATCTAGATTTGAAAGAAAAATTAACACTCCACGTATAGTACAAGCCGAATATAAATTCTTCCAATGTGATTTTTATGTAGAAAAAGCACGAACTTCTTTCCATGTGAAATATGGTTGCTTTTTGTGGCATTCCAAGTTCAAGATGTAACCTGATTGCAACATGTAACAGTCCAATACAAAATAGGTGAAGCGAGCCTCTAATTCACATGTATTCATATAATACTCTTAAGCAATCCACAATTGAAGTAGCTGCAGTACTGACCTGTGCTCTTTCGCTGGTGCTGGTTGCTGTTGCGGTGTTCGTTGATTATTAGCGGCATTATTGAAAGCTCCAAAACGGTTGTTGTTTGTACCAAATCCCTACAAGCAGCAAGTCTGATCACTTCGAAGCACTTAAAGAAGAACTATACTTTTCAGCACATCAGATTTAATTACACTGCTACATATGTCTTGGGATAAATGGTCAAGGTAAACCCTAAACCCTAAACTCACTTGTTGCTGTGTTTGTTTTGGGCCAGAATCGAACGCATTTTGTTGAGGCCGCTGCTGTGAAGGGCCCGTCTGATGCAGAAATTTACACCGTGTGCCAAATCGGCAGCTGTAGACAGAACATTTGGTATTTATTAAATGCATATGTTCAATTCATTTTTAATCCCTGAGCGTCTAAAACGCCCAATATGGCCATCTGCATCACTGAACTTTGCAATGGTGGCTTTTTCTCATTTTACCTCAGTTTTCTGATTTCAATACATCATTTTACAGCTCTATAATACAAGATCAACAATGGTGGATTTTTCTCATTTTACCTCAGTTTTCTGATATCAATACATCATTTTACAGCTCTATAATACAAGATTGTCCATTGTGTCAAACTGAAGTCGTTTACACACAAACAGATGATTTACAGCAAGGGGTCCAATTTTCCTACACTACAGAAAATACTCAGTGGACGCTTAGGGGTTAATCACATCCACCAAAATTAGACGGGTAAATATGAAGACGGGCCAAAACGCTCATAAAACTACAGAATTAAGGTGAAACACGTACCTCCCCCTTTGAAAATCTCGACATATTTGCCGAGACATTTAGATATTCCACAAAATCTTTGCAGTGCAACGAAACTCTCACTTCTTTACGGGATTCGGTGTTCTATTCATAAGCGAGATTAAAAAGCTCGAAATCCAACCAACACTAACTCTGAGACAAAATTCAAATCCGACGAGAAATGCAGAGTCATGTACACCAATAACCGACAATCGTGAGGGAACTCCAGGGCAGGGGATTAAGGGTGGATAAAAGAGATGCAACCGGTATCAGCGTCACGGTCATTGTCGCAGAGTAGATTTCTACGAGCAAAGTCAGACTTAAGCATAAACCCTAATTCTCAGTCGAAACGAGAGAGACAATGTTCCCTACAAATGGAACGTGATGGTAACGCAAGGGCCCGGACTCTAAATCCTTAATGCAAGAGGACAAAAACTGTCCCCTATATTGTGCATGTAAGACTCACCTTAAAAATAATCCTCTTTTTCAAGGGTTTAAAATTCCTGAGGGGTCTATCTAAATTGAATTGGAGTTTTAAGGTTGAAATCTACAAAAAAAATTGCCAAAAAAATATCTAAGGGTGTTCAAAATGGAAATTTCAGAAAATGTGGCCCATAGGTGAATAGTGACGTCGAGGGGGATTTAGAGTTGGGAATGCTAGGGAACTTTATTAGAATGGTTCGTTGAACTGAAGCAAATTTACAAAACGGAGATACTAGTTCTTTTATTAGGGCAGGGTTCCATATGAAGATTGGGCGGATGAAAGCCAGTAGAAGACCAAAACTGAGGTCTCAAAAAGCATCGATGGTCCACCTATTTCAGTACAAATGGAAACCGTACTCTTGGATTCAACCATATCGGTGGTGCATTGGTAGCTTCTATCTCTCCAAGATCCCCGACAGATACATGGAAGGGGACCTTTAGAGCATTCCTGCTAGTAATTAGTATCCTCAAATTTTTTGATAAAAATTAGAGATCCCGGTTTGACTTGGGAAGACCTTTTGCCAAGAAAAGTGTTCGAGGGTAGTATTTTGCTTCTAAATACCAGCCAAATTGGCAAAATTTAAATATGGGTTGGTATACATGGTTTGGAAATGGAGATACTAGATTCACGGGTGAAGGTGCTCTTATTATTATCTTCGAAACTAATATAAGTACCGCCTAACGGTCCATTCCCTCTTATTGTTAGCTAAGTATGGTGTTGAAATATAACAATGCTGACATAATCGGTAAAGGTGCATAGTATATGGAAGGGTACATCAGGAATTTCCGACCCCACTGATTCTGCACTGATTCAGTGCGTTTATCATTAAACACTGATTCCGCATGTCATACGTGCATTTAGAAGTGTCGTTACGATACGGAAGTGACATGCATTACTAGAGTGTCGATGCAGTGTCTTTCCAATGATTATCAGAAAAGTGTTGTTTCCGCACGAAAGTCGTGTTTGACGGAATCCGTGCGTTAATCGTGTATTTACATCACATGGCTGATAAGACACGGATAACGTACGGTTTTAGTTAATGCGAATTCAATATCGTATACGTATCATATTAATGCCATTTATTATATTCGTGCGATTTCAGTATCTATTATAATGCAAATTATTTTCGTACGACATCCGTGTACAATATTTTAATATATTTTTTGGAATTTTTTGGAATCTTTCAAAATATTTTATATTATTTTGGAATATTTTGGAATATTCCAAGAATCTTCTTTAAATTATACTTCCGGTTTAATTTCCCAAAACATTTTTAGATCTACATTTATAGAGTTTAGAAGCAATACACATTAAAATTTCAAAGAAATAACATTTTTTATTTTTAGAATTCAAATTTGGAATTATTGGTTATCATTGTACTTTTCATCATAGGAGCAAAAAAAAATAGCTCACAACTACCACGATTTTGGCAAAAAATAAATAAATTCAAAATATTATGAAAAAAATCCTAGATATAGAAAACGTCCTGCATAATCTAGTGCAAAAAAATTTTGGAAAAAAAGTTTTTTTCACATAGTTAAAAACATTCAAAGTCCGCTGGAAAAAAAAAACAACTCACAGCCATGATCTGCCATCACGATTTTGGCAAAAATTTAAAAAATTCAAAAAATTATGAAAAAAATCCTAGATATAGAAAATGTCCTGCATAATCTAGTGCAAAAAAAAAATTGCAAAATTTTTTTTTTTCACATAGTTAAAAACATTCAAAGTCCGCTGAAAAAAAAAGTTTGATAATTACCAAAAGAGTTCCATTCTATGCATGAAGAGTTTGAGGTGGTTTGGTGGTTAGGAACTTGAGTAGCAACCGGGAGGTTGAGAGTTCAAATCCCACCGTTGGCGATAGAGCTTGGGAAGCTATGGTGGGCCCCCACCGCATGTGCGGGCAATTTCCGTGTAGTTGAAGTGGGTAGCGAGGAAAGTAATTATTTTATATTTTATATATTTTTATATTTTTTAATAATACTATTTTGATCAAATTTAGATACAAAAAGAAAAGAAAATCTAGATATGGAAAAGATGATGTCGCACGAAAAACGCACTGAATCAGTGTAGTTTTAAAGATAATTAAAACACGACATTTGACGACTATAAAAGAGTGCTGAATTCATACGTTTTCAATGGATGTATCAATCGTGTCGAATCGGTACTATATCCGCTTGTACGAACATCGTGTCATATCAGTGTAGTTGCGATGAATGACGCAACGATGCGGAATCAGTACGAAAATCGTACGAACTCTTGAAATATCGGAAATCGCACTGAATCAGTGCAAAATCAGTGGGGTCCGAAATTCTTGATGGAGACAATTTTTTCTCTATGACATTTTTCGCAACCCATTGGATAGTTGGATCCTAAGTAAGTACAAATCTTGCAGTAATTGCACTACAAGATTCATGGATACTGGTAATGAGGAGATAATTCCAATCCATCATCAGGAATTTCGGACCCCACTGATTCTGCACTGATTCAGTGCGATTTCCGATATTTCAAGGGTTCGTACGATTTTCGCACTGATTCCGCATCGTTGCGTCATTCATCGCAACTACACTGATATGACACGATGTTCGTACAAGCGGATATAGTACCGATTCGACACGATTGATACATCCATTGAAAACGTATGAATTCAACACTCTTTATAGTCGTCAAATGTCGTGTTTTAATCGTCTTTAAAACTACACTGATTCAGTGCGTTTTTCGTGCGACATCATCTTTTCCATATCTAGATTTTCTTTTCTTTTTATATCTAAATTTGATCAAAATAGTATTATTAAAAAATAAAAAATAAAATAAAATAAAATAAAAAATAAATACTTTCCTCGCTACCCACTTCAACTACACGGAAATTGCCCGCACATGCGGTGGGGCCCACCATAGCTTCCCAAGCTCTATCGCCACCGGTGGGATTTGAACTCTCAACCTCCCGGTTGCTACTCAAGTTCCTAACCACCAAACCACTTCAAACTCTTCATGCATAGAATAGAACTCCACTGGTAATTATCAAACTTTTATTTTCAACGGACTTTGAATGTTTTTAACTATGTGAAAAAAACTTTTTTTCCAAATTTTTCTTTTGCACTAGATTATGCGGGATGTTTTCTATATATAGGATTTTTTTCATAATTTTTTGAATTTTTGAATTTTTTGCCAAAATCGTGATGGCAGATCAGGGATTCAGGGCTGTGAGCTGTTTTTTTTTTTTCAGCGGACTTTGAATGTTTTTAACTATGTGAAAAAAACTTTTTTTCCAAATTTTTTTTTGCACTAGATTATGCAGGACGTTTTCTATATCTAGGATTTTTTTCATAATATTTTGAATTTATTTATTTTTTGCCAAAATCGTGGTAGTTGTGAGCTATTTTTTTTTGCTCCTATGATGAAAAGTACAATGATAACCAATAATACCAAATTTGAATTCTAAAAATATAAAATGTTATTTCTTTGAAATTTTAATGTGTATTGCTTCTAAACTCTATAAATGTAGATCTAAAAATGTTTTGGGAAATTAAACCGGAAGTATAATTTAAAGAAGATTCTTGGAATATTCCAAAATATTCCAAAATAATATAAAATATTCCAAAACAATATAAAATATTTTGAAAGATTCCAAAAGATTCCAAAAGATTCCAAAATATATATTAAAATATTGTACACGGATGTCGTACGAAAATAATTTGCATTATAATAGATACTGAAATCGCACGAATATAATAAATGGCATTAATATGATACGTATACGATACTGAATTTGCATTAACTAAAACGGCACGTTATCCGTGTCTTATCAGCCATGTGATGTAAATACACGATTTTTTCGGATTTTCCAGGCAAGGAGGGTCCGCGCGCGCGGACCCTATTCTTATTTTGACCCTCTCTCCCTCACTCCCCCCTCTCCCCTATATAACCCTCTCTCACTCTCCCTCCCTCACACTCTCCTTCCTCCCCTTTTCCTCTCTTGTTCTTCTTTCTTTCTTCCTTCTCCTTCTCCTTCTCCTCAATATAAAAGAAGAAGAAAGAGGAAGAAGGAAGTGTGAGGGAGGGAGAATGAGGGAGGGAGAATGAGGGAGGGTTTATATAGGGGAGAGGGGGAAGAAAGGAAAGGAGAGTGGGTCAAGAAAAAAGGAAGGATCCGCGCGCGGACCCTCCCTGCCCGAAAAACCCGGAAAAAAAAAAAAAAAAAAAAAAAACTTTTTTTTTTCTTTTTCTTCTTCTTTCTTCAGGGCCTGTATTGGATTCAGCCTGCTCCCTGATTTTTATTTTCTTAAAAAATTATTGTTTAAACTCCAAAAATGGCAAGGTGAAGGAAAAAAAAAGGAAGACAAGTAGAAGACTAGAAGAAAAAGAAGAAGGAAGACAAGAGGAAAACAAGAAAAAAATACAAGATAAAAGAAAAGATAAGATAAAGATAAAGATAAAATAAAAGATAAAGATAAGGATGAGAAATAAATTAAATAATTGTTTCTTTACAACGTAGGGGATTGTAGAAAGATAAAATCCCTGTTTTTAAGAGATTTTTTCAAACAATTTTTTTAATGCGCTTGGGGGCCATGTGCATAATTATATGGCCAAGTGCAAAATTAGCAAATTGGATGTTTAATCAGTTAACCCTTTAACGTATAGATTCAACATTGTTTTCAAAGAAGAGTTATAAAATATTTGATGGAAACCAAAAATGGGGTTGATGGTCAAAGCAAAGTTGTAAATGTCAATGTGAAAACCACATATGTACAATTGGATTTATTCTATTTTTATTTAATATTTCTAAATTGAATTTACAAGGTTTTCTTTTGAAATTCAATTTAAAATCCAAAATAAGCACAAAAAAATCTAAAAAATATGGTAATGAAATTAGAATAACATGCACTACGAGATGGTATAGTTTCCATTATTTGATCCTTCTTATTTTGGAAAATCATATTTAAGGTCCCACTTTTTGAACTAAGAATGAAATTTGACAGTAACCAATTCTGTTGTTTTTCTAAAAATCACAACAACCTATTTTGAAGATCCAAACTATACAAAGGATAGTCAACTTGCTCAAGAACCAAGAGAAATTTTGGTGGATGAAAACTATTTAATTTGGATGAGAACATAGCAGTTTCAATTTGTGCATCATTCACGTAGTGGACACTGGCGCGTTAAAAGGTTAAGGGTGTCACCTCTTTCTTCGCATTCTCAATCTCCATAGAATGCATATGTGACACTATCTCCTTTAACCCTTTGAGGCGCCTCCGTCCATGTAGTGAACACTGAACAGATTCAAACTGTTCGAATTCCATCCAAATTAGACAGTTTTCATCCACCAAAATTTCTTGTGCAAGTTGACTATCCTTTGAACGGTTTGGATCTTCAAAATAGGTTATTATGATTTTTGGAAAAACAACATAAGTGGTTTATGTCAAGTTTCATTCTTAGTTCAAAAAGTAAGACCTTAAAGATGATTTTTCAAAATAAGTAGAATCAAATAATGGAAACCATACTATCTCCTAGTGCATGCTATTCCAATTTCATTACATTTATAAAAATAAAAATAAAATCTGTTTATTCATGATTTTTAATAGATTTTCAAAAGAAAACCTTGCAAATTTAATTAAAAAATATTAAAGAAATATATTAAAATCCCAACCGTACAGATGTGATCTTTACATTGACATTGACAACTTTGCTTTGTACATCAACTCCATTTCTGGTTTTCATCTTGAAAACATTTTATAACAAATCTTTGAAAACAATGTTGAATTGGGACGTTAAAAGGTTAATTATGAAAGACCCATTCATTTTAGTATTGAGAACTGTTATTTGTGAAGATTGAGAAACTGTAAAGACCAAGAAGCTGTGGAGAAGATTAACAACTTGCGTCCATTCTCATACACACCTTCTTCACAACAACCACGATTGGCTCCACATTTCAATCCCAAAGGTTCTCAATCTCCAGAGAATCAAACTTCAATTCTCGGAAGAGGTGTGGCAACCCCAATTGTCAACTTTCACAGCTGCAGTGAAGGAGGAAGAAAGCTTCGGCGAAGAACAAGAGCCAGGGTCCAAGAAGATGTCGTCGATCGTCGAACCCGATCGATGAGTTTGACTCTCCAACAAAACCAACCGCGATGATTCTATTCTATTCCATTCTGTTCACACCTGCTTCAATTCCTTAGCTCGCAGTTATAAATACTGCATTGTTCAATTCCCACGTACACTCACAACTTTTGTGTATTGTGATCGATCGAGGTCGGGATTTACGTGTCAGTGTGGATTCGGCGATGGCGATGGCTTCCTCGTCGTCAGGCGTTCGCAGACTGGCAGCGGCGTGCCTAGCACGGCTTCGGCGGGGCGTGCGGATGGCTTCCTCTTGCTTACACACTGTCTACCTCAAGGAGTTCTGTCAAAAGAGTTCCTTCTGATCGACTCTACAAGTAATTATTGCAAGCCAGTCTCGAAAACATATATGTTTCTGTCTACTTACAGTTTTAATTAATTCTGCTTGCGAGAATATTAGCAAGTCATGTTGAGCACTAAAAGATTGAACTTACTGTCGAGGACCTAGCTATGCATATATACCGGTATATTGTTTGAACAGAGTAGCGTGTGTTTGCTTTTTTGGGTGCATTCACAATATAACGAGCCAACCTCGTTCAAATCTAACTACTCTTGATGAGTGCTTAGAAAATTATATATTCAATTTATGTAAATATTAGAAAAATTTAAGGACATTTTGTGACATCTTCTAAACATTTTAGTCGTTATTAACGAATGGTTACGATCATATTATAATTGTTTTGGGTACCAATAACTTCTCAAACATCGTCAATCTTTAGTATATTGTAGAATGACATATAATATACCAGTGAAACAAACATAATAGCACTTTGCACATAAAAATGCCAGGAGTAGAGTACTTCATCTGCGTTCATTCCCACGTTCATTGAATTATGCATTGGATTTACCAATATAAAGACAAATTAGCACCAGCTCCTCACCAAAGCTTTATTAGAATTCCAACACTTTAGAGTGCAAGCTTTTGAGGGGAGACTCTCCACAAGGTTCCTACGTAGTGACATCTCCAATCTACGCTTACACTTGCAAGACTCACAAAATCAATTGCCTTCTTCTCAAAAATTGAAACGAGTTGTAGATTTTGCCTACCTCCGACTTTGAAGATTGAGTTTGTGCATATGAAGTTGGACCAAGCAGTTCTCATTTAAAGGCTACTTGTGGCAATTTTTGAAATTACTTCAAAATGATAGTCTTCGATTTCAAGTGTTTTACTGTTGCACGCAAATGTAATCTTAGAAATTTCTTGGATGGTGTTATGGTACGAAGAACTTTAATTTTGGTGTGAAAATTGTCCTTCCATGCAACGTGGGGGCTTAATCCCAAAGTTTCAATGAAACCACAACTTTTTAGTGGGATAAAGGAGTAAAAAAGATAAAGTCCATCAAATATCATGTGATGTGGACCAAGGCTAACTTCTGGCTATAGCCCTAATCCTTGATTGCCGAACTGTCCATTTTTTGAACGATGTAAAGATTTCATCCACGATTTCTCATCCATTATGCACTTATTGCATTGTGGGTTTTTTTACTAAAGATTTAATGGAAAGTTAGCTTCATGCATGTGTGAACCGATTAGAAAGGGGATAATTTGTGACTTTTTTGATGCCTCATTTCATGTTGCAGTGATTCATCAAAAAAAAATTAGATCTTAATTCAAAATAGTTTAAAAGTGCTCTTGAAAAAGTCAACTCATAAAATTAAGCAACCAATAAATCTCCAAAATCATTACATTTTGAGTATTACATTTCAACCCATCACAAAAAAATTCATCCATAGATTGTCAATATCCTAATATTCGTAATCAAATTACTAAAAAAAATTAAATTTTAAGTTTCAAATTTGATACAAAAATATTGGTGATAGCAATTATAGATCTAACAGTTTGAATATAATCTAAAATTCATGATTTAAAACTTTTGTTCATGCATCAAGTTCCATAACATTGTTAACGCCTAGACTTCGTATCCCTATTAAAGTTTCCAAGATTCTCTCTATAGTCTTGGATGCTTTTTGTTTTTACATCTTAAATCTTACGTGCTTGATGCTCTTGAACAATGATTTTTTTTTGGCGGTTTTAGAGCATCCTCACCGCGAGGGTTCCTGTATCTGTATTTGGATGAAGTTCATCCGTTTAGCAGTGAAAACCCTCGCACCGCAGTCCCGTATCGGGAAAATTCTTCAGGACTGGATCCCGAATCCTAAATACTTGCTTCGTTTTCTAAGATTGAAAGTTGCTATCCGCATCGCTCATTTTACCCAATTTTCTCTGTTCTCAATTTTGCGAGCAGTGGTGATGGTGATGGTGATGCTCTCAATTTTCGTAGCGGTAATTGGCACTTTCTATCTCATGTACATCAGGATGCGATTTAAAGTACACTGCGTTGAATCGGTTTGCCACTCTGTTTCCTGTTATCTCTTTCTTTGTCGTTGAAGTTTTCTTCTGCTCTCAATTTCTTGAGTGATGGTGATGGATAAACACTAGCTGTTAAAAATTGGTATGCTACTCCATTTTCCCTGTTCTTTCTTTCACGGTTGCACACATTTCTCTCTGTTCTCAATTTTGCGAGCAGTGCTGATGGTGATGCTCTCAATTTTCGTAGTGATAATTGGCATGTTCTATCTTACTTATCTCTTAAAGGACCAAGAAGCACAAATTGCACCTCATGTTTTTTTTTAACAGTTTTGAGTAGGTTCTACGTGGATTTTTTTTTTCAAATTATTTGTTGTTTGAGTGAGACATGCAATGTTCTTCATTGATTCCAATGATGTAAAATTTAATTTGATCTGAATTATATTTTTCACAATATGATCAATTCAATGTGTTGTCTTAAAATCATGAATCCTTGGTCCTTTAGGGGTTAGCTGTTAGCGGTAGATTAGTATGCTCAATAAACAGGATACGATTGAAAGCACAGTGCATGTTGAAATTGTTATGCCGCTCTGTTTCATGTTATTTCTTTCTTGATCGTTCAAGTTTTCTTCTGCTCTCGGTTTTTATGATGCGAGTCAATTCATCAATGTCCGTTTTTATGTTTGTGGCCGCATGATCAGTGGCACAAAAGGCTTTGTGAATCCCCTCCATTCTCTGCTTCTGTAGCCTTCAACAATCACATATGACGTCGACATACTATAGGTAATGTCACAATATAGCCATGTTGTCTTCTCATGAAATAGGGGTTTTTGTCCAAAAATGGGGTCCTAGTCCACGCCGAAAAATAAAGAGAGTATGATAAAAATAAAATGAAGCATAAACAAGACTCAAAGAGTTTAATTTAACTTTGAGCTTGATTTGTAAATAACGGTTGTTCTTCATCATGGGATCAACAACAAATCCAAAGTTCAGGCATTGTATATTGTGCCATGTATGCCACCATGCAGAAGGAGAAGAAGTTTGAATTCAACCCTACTATAAAACCCTCGGATCAAATTTGCTAATCTCTAGTGACCCTATTTGTTAAAATTTTAAATTTTTGGATCGAGACAACAATGGGCTCCAAATGTAAACGTGGCACAATATACAATGCCTTAGGTCCAGATTCCATTGGTGAAGTTTCTCACTAAAAGAGAAGTTTTAGGAACTTCTAAAACCCATGAAAGGTGAACCTTAACTCCTAAACGTCCCAGCGTCTGCATCAATCCCAACATATGCATCAGTCGATCTTTCATGAGTGGTTGATTCTGTAAATTCTAATTTGTTAGCTGAACGGCAGATATGTCCTTTTTGCTACACATATGCGACAACTGATAGAGCTATCCACCATTTACTCAAACTGTCTTGTAACACATCTGCAATCGAACTACATGCTCTTCAACACTATTGTAGTTTTCTACATAATTAGCATCAGAAAGGTTGAATATTTTTTCTGCCACCGCTCGACTTCAGATCTATACAATGAAGAGAAACTGAAATAAATAAAGTCCTCCTTTCTTTTCTTTTTTTTCCCTGGTTTTTTTGGTTTCTTCCTACAAGTTCTTCCAATGTTGCACTTCCCAGCACAAGAGCAACTCATTTTTTGGTCGAAGAGATGACAAGTGATATAATCAAGTATTGTTTTAAAATTAAATGAAGCTTTAAATACCCATCAACATGCAGACATATGAAGGTCAAATTTTAAAGAACCAAAGCAATCAGTGGTAAGACACAATATTTGTGAAAAGTATTTGCAATTAGACACTTTCCACAAGTCAAGTTCCAAACTCATGTACAATACCTCCCAACATAGTCGACGAGAAATTTTAGCTTAATCAACTAAGACCCTACATTTTCTTGGACCAACTAGTATTTTGAAGCATTCTCTCGACTAGGCCTTAGAAAAATCCCAATACGGAATGTTCTATGCAATCCCCCAAAATGATCAGTTTTTTTTCCTAAGATTTTCAACTTGATTAGGCAATTATAAATTTCAATCGATCAATCTATAACTAAAAGTTGGTTCTCCTCGAACACTGCTTGGCAATATGTCTTGTAACCTGTGTTTGTTTTAGTAACACATGGTTGTGACTTTTTCAATTCTTTTTTACAAATGAAAAGGAGTCAAAGCTCCAAACGAAGTAAGCTATACTGAACAGTAGAGCATTTTTTGTTGGCATAAAATTGTGTATGCAAAAAACTGCCAACAGTTACAGGACTTATTGTTATGTACATTGGTTACCAAAGATGTGATATAAAAGAGATATGAGCATAGACAACAACAAGAAGTCAAGATTGTTGTCATCTGCAAGGGGCATTTCTTAGACAATCTTGGTTTTGAAAAACTTTTTTCCACTCATAACATTCAGGTGCAAAGTGAAGGACTATCCTCCTTTTAATGAAATGATGAGGAATACATCATTTGGTCAACTAGACAATGCCACAAATTTCTCCCACTTGAAGCTTGAAAAATACCCAAACCACTCATATAAAAAAATTCCACAAACCTTCCATTGCCAAAAAGATGAAACTAGTGACTGAGATACAAACTGTGCAAAACGAAACAATCTCGGGGAGGTCACTCTTTGTATCATTTGAGTATCACGTGCGAACAAAGGGTATTTAAAAGCACCCTAAAATTTAAAAATAAATCTTACTATAATTAGTAATATTTTAAGAATATTCTCATTTTATTCTTGTAATGAATTGTGAACATCCTATATTAATGTAAATCATTTATAAAAATTATCTTCAAAAATTTATTTGGACCCTATTTTTGTTCGCACGTTGTTACGTAATATTTGGAAGTGACCTCCCCGGGGAAACAATGGAATGGGTCATATTTGTTTTTAACAGCTTGGTACTATTTACATTTAAACAAACTATTGTAATCTACGTTGCCACAGAACTTATAGTATGATTTCTTTTGCTAAAATTTTTAAAGTAGCAGGATGCATTACTACTTTTTATCTATTGAAGAATAAGTATCACTTGCGTAGGCTACAAAAATCATATGGTACTCACATATGAGTGCGTCGAAAACCTAAAATCATTGCACACATAAGCGGTGCTATGCGAAAAAGCATTACAACCTTTGATTTCTCACTCCTAACCCCATTCTCTCATCCTTGCCATCCTTGCCTAGTGATGCTCTACTAAGTCATTCTTGAGCTGGAAAAAACCAAATTTATCTCTCACTTCTTTAGAGCCCTTACAGTACTCACTAAAAGTCAAAGCCCGATCTTCTTAGGATGCATCGCTTAATTCATAATCATAAATAGAAGGGAGTTTATTATCCTTCTTATCTTCAATGATTATGTTATGCAAAATAATACATGCATACATGATATTTTTTATGGTTTCTAATTGCCACTGCCTATTGAACTGTTGAATTATGCCTCATTTGATTTGGAGTACACCGAAACATCTTTCCATGTCTTTCCTTGCAGCTTCTTGCATCCTAGCAAAATGTTTCTTCTCTTGATCTTGTAGTTGATGAATGGTTTGAACAAATATAGTCCACGATGGATAGATTGAGTCCGTTAACAAACAATAGCCTTTGTAGGTATTGTTATTCACCTCAAAAGTAATGTCTTGAGATTCTCCAGCTAAATAATCATGCATAATAGAACTGCTATCCAATACAATTATTGGATCAAGACATTCCAAAGTTTGCATGCCATACCCACAATGATTGATCACAAATAGCCTCAAGGATTATTGATTTATTTCTATCTTTGTCAATGAACTGTTCATGTCATGCTTTTGGATAGTTCTTTCATTCCAAGTGCATATAGTAGTCATCCAAACATACCTGACCAACCCCTCTAGTGCTATGTCTTCCATTAATTTGCTCCTAGCATCAATTACCCTAGCCATATAAATCGTAGCCTTTGAATGTTGGCTTAGGTTTTCTGTTAACAAAGATTGATCTTTCTTATTTGCCTTTGCAGCCTTTAATCCCATTGGCCTAGTATTTGCTATTTATATCAAAGACTCTAAAATTTCTGGTGAATCTTGTGGTGGAGCATTTGAAAAAGGAGCACTTGAAGTATCATGGGCCTTTCTTTTCAACCAATTCGCTTCAGGTCGTGCCCTTCCTTTTACGCTCCATTCAGGTATTGTTGACAATATCTTTCAACAGTGAAGATATTTGAAAGGCTAATCCTCTTTGCTCCTAAACAACTCCAAGGTTAACTGTTCTTCATTTTTTTCACTTGCTCCAAATTTTCGTAGCTGCTTCACTTCAGCCATCTTACCTTCAAATTTATTGGTGTCATGCTTAATCATAGCCCACCTAAATTCCACACAATCACAATTTATATTACTTATACAACTAAGGTTTAAAAAATTAAAAAAATTAAAAGCTATGATTTTCATAAATACAACATAATCAGAAAACAACAACCAATACAAGTAAAACTTATGAAAAATCTGTGATTCTAAAAATAAAGACAAATAAATTGTAAAGTAACAATTGCAACATGTAACAGAAATAAAATTGATCAACGAAATTTAAAAACATGAAGAAAATAAAATGAAATTAAAAACATAAATATTGCAAAAAGATCCCAAAAGCTTCAAAGAAACAAACATTTCATGAAATATAAATATGTTATTACTTCTCAAAATTCATACCTAGCTTGTAAAGGCTTTATTGAATGGTTTGTGTCATTGTTTTCGTTGAAAGTATTTGTGATTTTTATCCAAAAGTCGTTTATTGTTTGATCCGTTCCTTTTATTGGATCTTGAGAAGCATCAAGAAATGTGGTTACTAATTTAATGCCATCATTTGGGGCTATGGCTTCTACAAGATAGAAGAATTTGAAGTGAAACACGATATAAAAAAATATAAAACTTCAAACACTTGTAAGAACAGAAACAAAAAGATTATGCATAAAAAAACCAAAACTCGACATATCTGTATTATATGTCTGTCTCTGACTAATTATAAGCATGATTTTTCTATATTTAGAATGGAACGTGTACATGAATAGTGAACCGGTAGTACTACTCTTTCAATAATATTTGTTTACACTTTTAAGCGTTCCCTATCTATATCTAAATTCGAACACACAATGCATTCGTTCACTGCCATTTGCTTTATGATATCTTTTCTTCTTGGTTTCTTTAAAAATTGGCTCTCGTAGAGTTCACGGATGGCTCTTACAAATCTTTTCAAGCACTTCATGGCCGTAGTCTTCGATAATCGAACATATTCATCACAAGCATCTGCTCTAAATCCATAAGCAAGTTGCTTAACAACGGCAATACGATTTTGAATACTTGAAATGCCTATCTTCTTAAGAGCATCAGGTTTTTGCTTGAAATATAGATCATGTAATTCTATTGCCTTTACTATGCTTAGAAACAGACGCGTGGACAGACGATACCTTCTATGAAAATATGTTTAATTGTAAAGAGGATTTTTTGCAAAATAATCTTTTACAATCCTCTCATGGCCTAATATCCAATCTCTATCAAGGTTTGTTTCTTTCCCTACAACTGAACCTCTACGTTTCTCATTTTCCAAACCCTTTTCAAATTTTAACAATTGTTTGTTTAAATCATGACATTCACTCATATACTTTTCTAAATTCTCCTAATCTCTCATATACTCGTCCCACTGGATTCCTACAAGATGCGAATCATCAAACCTTTTCGTGCTAAATTTGAAAAATAACAATGAAATGCTAGTACAAATTCCCAAAAAATGAAGCAATATTCATAAAAAGTCTTTTAAAAAAACTACTATATAAAAGAACATTATATATATGAAGAAATACCCATACGCTTTATGAAGATCTCTAATACTGTACATTTGAGTAATTAAAATTAAAGACAGACAACATTGAACTCTCAATACATTTGTTTCACTATTACTTTGCATTAGAGGGTAGATAATGTATGATTAAAATTATAATTTGTAATATTTTTACTTTTGGTTAAGTATGTATTTCGATATAAATATAGGTAGGACATGTTTAAAATTATAAACAATCATCCTTGTAATCTTAATACTACGTATTCTACGTGTTCCTACAAAGAAAGTTCTTCAAATTTTCACATAGTTATACAGATATTCAAAGTAATCTATATCAATACTATGTCTACATTTATTGAATCAAAAACTTATTTAAATATATTGGTGTTGTTATATAATCTTTTGATTTATAACGTATAAACAAAATCTTGTGGCAGTATAGGATCAGGTCTTATACCAAAAAACATTTCTATAACAAATAATGGTCTTGTATAATTATTATGAAGAATTGTCAATTTGAGAAAAAATCATCATAAACTACTATTTAGAAGAATATTTTGGAATTGATATACAAATCAAAGTTTTAGATTTTGAATTTTAGATTCCATCCATATGGTTCGATTCACTAATACTAATACCAATATTTAATTATGAAATTTTAAAGTTAAAATTAAAAATTCCTTCTAAATTCGATTACAAATAAAACTCTAATATTTTTTGAGTAAAATTTGTTGGAATGAGATACTCTTAAATGAAGAAATTTGTGTGCGCCTTAAATCTATGACCTCATTACTGCAAGGCCACTTTTGAACTATAGTCAATGCAATTCTGGCTTGGTTAACGACTTGACATACTTCTACATTTGTAATTTTAGAAAAATATGTAATTAAGTATTACCAAATCCAACCGTTAAATAAGACAAAAACTTTGTGAAGAATCTCCAAAAAATTGGATGACTTTCATTCAAGCATTGATAAGAACATGAGAAGGGTTTGAATCTGTTAGTTGTTCACTTTTTGGACGCTCCGACGTTTAGGGATTAACTTTGGCATTTCACGCAAAGTTGGAAGTCATTTTTCAATACCCTGATTGGCCTGTGTTTTCTTTCAACTACAAAATTTTGAATCATGGATGCCGTATTTGAGTGGTTTATGCACGACAATGTTGTAATGCCAAACTAAGAAAGCATTTCATATTCAAGGTCAAATTTATCTAGAAAGGTCCCAAATTTGCCGTTGTCCTGCATTTATTTGTGTCAAATCATGAGAATGAACTGTGTTGATCTTGTGGAGTGGGCATATTGTGGTGCAGATTAGTATAACCTTGATAGTGCTCAACAGATTTTAATGCTCCAGATGAACCTGATGCATGTAGTTTGCAGGTAAGTTGATTACTATTCTCTATCTTATCAAAATTGGAATATGGTTTAACCTATGGATCTTTTGAGAAAGGAATATTTGAAAAAAAAGTAAGCATGTTAACCAAACCAAGTAAAGATTGGTGCGTTGAAAAGTTACTGAAAAAACGATCTAAATTCCAAATTTGCGTCTCATTTGGGAGATTGTGGAATCACTGATAAGCAATCATTGTTATCAATATGAACAGAAGTTGAGGTTGGGGTAGTTGAGAAGTTGAGGTTGGGACACTTGAGGTCGTTTCCTAAAAAGTGCCGCAGTGCTAGAGTGCCACAACAATGCTGGCCAGCAGAGTCCTTTTCCTCAAAAATAAAAATAAAAATAAAAATAATTATTATTTTTTTCCTCCAAAAATTTCGATGCCTTTTGGGCTGCCCCGCCCAGGCCCTCTTGACGTTTAACCCCTTAACGTACCAGGGTGTCCCTGGAATTGACAATTTGAGAAAAAGCATTATAAATTACTATTTAGAAGAATATTCTGGAATTGATATACAAATGAAAGTTCAAGATTTTGAATTTTAGATTCCATCCGTACGGTTCCATTCACTAATACAATCACCAATATTTAATTATAAATTTTGAAAGTTAAAATTAAAAATTCCTTGTAAATTTGATTACAAACTAAATTTCAATATCTTTTGAGTAAAATTTGTTGGAATGAGTTTGAAATGAGACACTCTTAAATGTGGTGATACTTTGAAATTTTTGTGTTTCTTAAATTTATGACCTCATTTTTCACGATTCCACTTTGAACTAGAGTCAATGCAATTTTGGCTCGGTCAACGACTTGACATACTTCTACATTTGTAATTTTAGAAAAATATGTACTCTAGTATGACTAAATCCAGCCATTAGATAGGACAACAACTTGGTGAAGAATCTCCAAAAAATTGGATGAGTATCATCCAAGCGTTGATGAGAACGTGAGAAGGCTTTGAAATCATTCGTCGTCCAGTTTCTGGACGCTGTGACGTTTAGGGGTTAAGGGTTAACAATAAGTAAGAGTATTCACACCTATGCATTCACTGAAATTATTCATCTACATTTGAAAAGCCCTTGCACTTGTAGTCCTCCATCCTTGCATGCTCCTTATACATCAAAAGTGCAGATAGATAGATATGAACACCGGTCCTCTTTCGAGGCCGGCGTGAATAAAGTGTCTGTTCGTCTTGACAATGAGCCAATGCCCACCGGACAAAGGTCCATTGGTACAAGACTACTCACCTCTTTCGAGAATAGACACTTTAGTGACCAGAGATAAATACTAGAAACACTAGTAAAATATGTTAGATTAGAATTAGCGCGGGTATAAATTGGTGTTTGTTTTGCTGGAGGTTGCCAAGTCATGGTTCCAAGGTTGGTTGGAGAAGGGCGTTTATGTTACGATTGTACGGTCCGGGTTCGATTCCCGTGGAGTCCGTCTGAGCGTTTATTGTGATATACATGACTTGGTGCTGCCGGTGAATTATTCATAGGCCATCAAAAGTGCACATCAAATAGTCAATGGACCAATCACAAGTAGAATTTTGGAATATAATCATCTAAATAGTGATATGAAGGGTCATTTCTTAACACGCTAGGATCACAGGGAGCTCATAATGCCGGTTTCCTTTTGTGCGTTTTCCTTTTAGTCTCACTTTTCCCACCAACCCTCAAAAGTTGACACTTGTTAAACTTTCCTTTTACAAACAGGTGAGTCAACATTAAAATGGTGAATAAGCAGCTTGAAGACTCAGTGGAAAAAGTGAGACTCACAGAAAAATCACACAAGCAATTGCATATGAGACCTTGGTGGATTCAGAGTCAATATGCATTTTTGAAGGGCCCTTGGTACTTTTCATCTACTTCTTAAGTGTGAGAGACTTTGCGAGGGCATGAGTGACTATGCTCTAATACTTGTAATGCAATATTTAGTAAAGAATATCCTTTCTTTTCCAAAGAGATCTTGATAGAATTTTTTTTGAAAGTGGTCTTTCACATAATTCCGCGTTATCCGTCCCTGTGTTTTCCAGGCTAGCGCAGAAACGAATTTTGGGGTCATAGTTTCGTCCATCTAAATGCGAACTGTTTGTATCTTCGTACTATTTCAATTCTATCCAGAATATGCACACTTGGCACAACACAATCTCATCTATGTACTTTGTTAAAATGATATTTTAACCCCTAAACGTCACAGCGTACAGATTTCTTAACGACTAACATATTCAAATCTACCCTACGTTCTCATCAATGCTTGGATGAAATTTATCCAATTTTTTGGAGATCCTTCACAAAGCTGTTGTCCTATCTAATGGTTGGATTTAGTCATACTTGATTATATATATTTTTAAATTACAAATGTAAAAGTATGTCAAGTCATTGACCAAGCCAAAATTGCATTGACTGTAGTTCAAAAGTGGCCTTGCAAAAATGAGGTCATAGATTTAAAGCACACACAGATTTCAAACAATCTCCACGTTTAAGAGTATCTCATTCCAAACTCATTCCAACAAATTTTACTCAAAAAATATTGAAATTTTATTTTTTGTCAAATTTATTTTATTCAAAATTATGTTTCCAAAATGTTTCTAGAAAGGATGACATTTGGAATCCTTTTATCACTAAACCTTAATATAATATACTTTTATTAAAAAAAAACTCGTATGAGGATACATTTCAACTATACTCATCACAAAATAATGTAGTACAAACATCCTAAACATTTAAGCTACTACTGGTGGATCCGTGTTTTCAGTATCATCATCAACATCTAAAATTTGAGTGCCCTTCTCTTCTTCAACTGGAACACCACTAGCATCAACCAACAATTGTAACTTCAGATGAAGAAGGTACTCGGGGAGTGCACTCCATTGTCAAGTTGAACACCACGTGCGATAAAACAAAATCTACTTTTTACATAAAGGACCACCAAAATGAATCAAAATTTTATCAAATTTTTTTCATGAGTAGATAAAATCACAATCTATTACATAGTAAAAAATGGTAACCAAATTTGATGATTTGCTTTTTTCATAAAACATACCGTTTTTAACTAGATTGACGCCGAATTGAACTAAAACAATTACTACAAAAAATGAAAATGACGAAAATTTTCAAAAGAATGTACAAAAGATATTATCAATGATTATGTATATGTAGAAAAAATATCATAATTATTAAAACTATCTGAGGCATATAATATAGGGTAGCAAATTTTGATCGCACGTGGTTATGAAACGTAAAGGGGTGTGATCTCCCCGAGAGAAGGTACATTTGGATAGGATGTACCGGCAGCTGGAGTTGGATTTTGAGCCGGTAAATTTGAATGCTTTAATGTTGCCTCCACGCGCAGTACGTAAATTTGAATGCTCTAATGTTGCCTCCAGGTGTAGTAGTTGTTGTAATCGCCTCCGACGCCTCGCTAGAGCCTCTTGATATTGCAAATCAAAGTGCTCTACCCTCCGTGGATCATCCTTGTCTAATAGCTTGAAAACTTCATATACGTTTAGGACACCCTCATACGTTTAGGGGTTAATATTTTAATTCACACGAATGCTGATCACAACCACTCAACGGTCCCAAGAAGCAGAGATCATAAACTGAAGATTTTAGAGCCTTGGTTGTAAAGGAAAAAACGTCACCTCAACAAGTGTTGCACCTGCAAGTCGGAACTCCTAATAGAGGATTAATCCAGAAATATGTGGCTGCAAGGTGTGAAACGGGACCGTGGTAAAACTAGGGTTTGCAGATTAACTTTCGCAAGAGTTCGCGATGCAAAGCCTGGTACTGTATTTAGAAAATAGGAAAAGATTCATCCCTTTTCAGATACGGAAACCATAACTGCGGTAAGGATGCTCTTAGCTTCTAGTAGTTGCTAAGAAGCAGCTGCCAAAAGTTTAAAATCGCTAAAACAAGAACACTGCTCTTGAATGCTCTTTGTTTTCACATTTTAAGTTTGTCTTACTTGCTTAACTCCTACTAAATTCCCTCATGTAATGGAAAGTGTCATCTTTCACTCTAATTTTAAAGAAAATTATTGTATCTCTTAAAAATCAACCAAGCAATAGGCGGTTATAGAACGTAATGCAAAATATCCCTATCAGTTACATTTTATAATGCATCCTTGCAATTTGGAGAGGACTAGAGAGGGTTGTGGACATTTAAGGTGATTACCCCATTCCCAACTGGCGCCTTAAACCAACAACTAGGGGCATTTTTCGCAATCAATGCTGCAATGATGTTGGTTGTAGCAGTGAGTTACATTTGTTAAATGAGTTCTCTCTTGTTGGTTTTAGTGTATGTAAGTGTGGTTATGAATTCGTTGTTGTTGGTTTAAGCATTTTTAGTGTGTACAATACAAATCTTCTTTAGACAGTAACAACTCTACCTATATGACGTGAGTGGGATGTGTAAACTTTGAAAATTTATAACTAATTCATTCTTCATCCAAAAATTATGTTTCAACTTGTGTTGGAATCTATTTCTTCTTGCCTAACTCTAAAAAATAATAATACTAAATAATATCAATGTCTCATATCCGTATTTCTTATTCAGTTGGGAATGGGGTAACCACCTTAGAGCATCATCAATCCAACACTGTAAAAGACGCAGCACAAATGAGAAATGTGTCCTGCAAGTACATTTCTCGTTTATGCTGTGCCTTTTACAGTGTTGGATTGATGATGCTCTTAGGGGCTAAGATTATGGATCGGGCTAATATTATGGATCATGTCGCATGGGCTGAAAAAATGTGACAACGTTTCATTCATCCAAGACCAAGACATTTCATCCATCTACTCAAGTCTTTCATTCATCCAGTTGCCCTCGGGGGCCGTCTGTCTTGTTGCTTCCAGGGCGAGCTCTTGTTTCAAAGAGTCTGTGAATTGTGTCGTCTTCATTACTGTGAATTGCATCAACTGCAATCGATTGGGACGGGCGACATGAGTAGTCGTAGAGTGGTGCAGCGCCTCGCGCGCTTCGCGACTGCGCGGAGGCCTCCGCCTGCAGCAGCGGGGAGGATCGCAGCCACTGAGAAGGTATCAAATGTCCTCACAATTCATCATTCGTAGCGATGGATCGTTTGTAGTGGGGTTTGAATTTCTGATCGTTTCTTCGTCTCTGCCTTCTACACCCGTAGTAGGATTGCTGCTGTTGTTTACAATGCAGTTACTTTTCACAAATGGTGAGGTTTAGGGTTCAAGGTTTATGGTGGTATGTAGGAATTCTCTTTCGGTTATTTCAGGCTCTCTATCCTCGTCGTCCCTTCGGTTTCCCTGTAACTGAGATGTTGCTGTGAGTAACAAAGAATTCCCATCCAATCTCTTTGCTGCTGATTTTCACTTCTGGCGATTGGAGCTCAGAGTGCAATTGCTTCTCACAAATGGCGGGGTTTAGGGTTTAGGGTTTAAGGTTTATCGTGGTGGTATGTAGGAATTCTCTTTCGGTTATTTCAATGAACGCAGGCTCTCTATACTCGGTTTCCCTGTAACTGAGATGTTGCTGTGAGTAACAAAGAATTCCGATCCAGTCGTCGCTAATCTCTTTGCTGCTGATTTTCACTTCTGGCGATTGGAGCTCAGAGTGCAATTGCTTCTCACAAATGGCGGGGTTTAGGGTTTAGGGTTTAGGGTTTATCGTGGTGGTATGTCGTAATTCTCCTTCGGTTATTTCAATGAATGCAGGCTCTCCATACTCGTCGTCCCTTCCGTTCCCCTGCAACTTAGATGTTGCTTGTGAGTGAAAAGATTTTCCTTCATTTCTTGGCTGCTGTTGTTTACTTGTGCCGATCGGAGCTCGGAATGCAGTCAATTCTCACAGATGGTGAGGTTTTAGGGTTTAGGGTTTATGGTTGTGTTGTGTATGTGTTTCGGTATTTTCAATGAATTCAGGCTCTCTAAACTAAAACCGTTTCTCTGTAACTGAGTTGTTTCTGTGCGTGAAAAGAATTCCCTTCCAATCCTTGCCCATTTCTTTCACCTTTAGGTCCAGGACGCTCCAGCAGATTCGAATCCAGGGCTGCGTAGGGTGCAAAATGGGCACCATTCCCCTCAGAGAAGGAAACCTACGTTGCAGGCAATGGGCGACAAGAACCACAACTCCCCTTCCACTTCTAGTGAAAGTAAGAATCGAGAAAATCTGACAGAAGTAGAACTTGTTAGATGCAAATTTTACATTTGAAATTCCTCGTATGTGGGTATGTCTAAGAGGAAATGAACGGCTTCATGTGCAGGTGAACTGGAGCGGATTCCCTTTATGACTTCTGACTTTTGTGATCACCGAGGCATGCAAGTCGTGTTCTTAGGCACCTCATCGTCCATGCCCACCTTGAGCCGCAACACGTCCTGCATTGCGCTTCGTCTAGGTCAGGCTTGATTTCACTCTCTTACACCCGGCGATTTCATGACCGGTTTAGTGCTTAAAGATCCCTCTATTACATTCACAAAGTTGTTACTGGGAAGTTAATGTGAATCTAATAGAACATTAGATCACCATTAGTATGATGTTAATTCCAATGACACTAACATGACAGTATAATTAATTAAACACCATTTGCATTACCGTGTCATTAGCTCAACATGAGGATTTGCATAATCTAGTGCCTCGTAGCTCAACAGTAACCCCTAAAGGCCCAAAAATTCATGGTTTTAAAATGACAAGTTTAAACGATCATATTGTGAAAATTATAATTTAAATGGGACCAAATTTTATATCACTAGAATCAGTGAAGAATATTACATATGTTGAATTAAAAATAAAAATAAAATTAACAAAAAAGAATCTACATTAAACCGACTCAAAATCACTGAAAAAAACAGGAGCTACCTTGTGGCCTTATGGTCCTTTAGGGGTTAAGAACTTTGTCAATCTAGGGGTTTCTGGTGATGTAGAATAGGGTTTAGGCTTTATTTTTGTGCCAGATTATGAGTGTAATTGGCAGTTAAGTCTGGGGAGTAGGATGGTGTTTTTTCAATTCCATTTGGTCAATCTTCAATCTGGTGTGTTCTGTTCTAAGTTTATGAGTATGTTTGTTCGATGGTTGTACAGATGGCACAATCTACATGTTTGATTGTGGGGAGGGTGTCCAGCGGCAATTGCATAGGACCCCGTTTCGGCATCGAACTATTGACAACATTTTCATCACTCACATGCATGGTGACCATGTATCCTTGAACTGATTCACAAGCTTGTGAAAATGTGTGTAAATTAAAGCAGATAATGGTCTGTAGGTGTTTTGCTTGCCGACTGTTGAACAGCGGTTACACGGTGGAAGGAATTTCTTAACGAAAGGAATTTTCCTACGTATTCAGATATTTGGACTTCCAGGTGTGCATCAACCCCCTTGAAGTTTCTGTTAGGGATTTTCAAACCCTAAACAACTCAACTCTGAATCTGTAAACTTGCACTGAAATGGTGGCTGGCATGAATTTATCACCCTCTGGAAATGACTTCTCTGTACTGTGCCTTGGACCACTTGAATATCCCTTCTTTCGACAATTTGGGAGCTTCATTTAAGCATCAAAGATTTAATGACTCATGTAGTGCATATTTTGTAGGAAGGCCTTCTGTGCATGATAGGAATGACAGCGCCATCTACACGGCAGCCCATTGAGATTTATGGTCCCCAAGGCCTAAGAAATTGGATTCGAACTACTTTGAAACTGTCTCATGCTCGTGTGCCCATCAAATATGTTGTGCATGAGCTTGTTCTACACGAGGTAACGTTTTAGCACTGCCATATTTCAGTTGAAGAACTTTGCTTCCTTAATAGCATGTCAATGTTATTAGCAGCTCTTTTCTTTTCTGTTATATTCTAGTTCCCTCAAATCTAAATATCTTTTGACGCTTTTTTTTTGATAATCATTGGTTTTTTCTTCTCTATAGGAGAAGCGGAAGAGAGGAAATAGTAAGTGGAACGTAGCTGATGAAAATCACGAGGATGAACTACCTGGCAAAGATATCCTGTGCTCTCAAGACGATGGCTTGTGGCATGTGTAAGTAGCTACCTAGCATTGAAAGATTGCGATGTTTTTTCTTTTTATGACTTTAGACCCGTTTTATATCGAGGTTTTTTTGTCAAATTATATTAATGTATTTGTCTGTAATGATGAAGAAGCTGAGCTCTGCTGATTATTCAATCTGTTTTGTGGATTCGTAGGCGTGAAGACAAAAAGTATGTGGTTGTTGCAGGCTTGCTGAAGCACTCCATCCCATGTTGGGGTTACGTTGTAGAGGAACAACCTCTTATTGGCAGGTGCACTAATTTGAGACCTTCAAAAACTTTTCTTCTTTTCATAATTCGTCAACAACTCCACTGTAAGGCTCTTGTCGAGTAGGCATCAAGCATATGAGACCTTGTAGGGTGCAGATTCTTGGTTTGTCTGCCCGTTTACTCGTGGTTTGTTTCCTTCTGTATTTTGCAATGTATCATACCTACGATGTTGATTATCGTTTCTACTGGATTAGGTTCAATGTGGACCGAGCAAAGGAGCTTGGTGTTTTGCCAGGTCCTATGTATGCGAAATTACAACAAGGAAATTCAGTTACGCTTCAAGATGGAAGAACGGTGAGCTTTATTTCATAGATTTGGATTTCATCCTAATGCTGCAGTGCCTTGAATTTGTTGTGGTCCTGCTATCTTTTTTATTTATGTGGCAATAGAGTCCATTCCTGTCAATGCACAACCTAGACCATGTTCTCATTTCACTGCTGGAGTCCATTGACAGTTCGCCAGCTATGCATATAGAGGTTTGTTATACTCTCCCATAGAGAGTTTATTATGCTCACATTGCCTCAAATTCTGTGTCAGGTCAATCCATCTGACGTGCTTGGTCCACCAAGGAAAGGCCGCAAAGCAGGTACAGATTTTACCTGTGCCAATTTTCCTAAACTTTTCGAGTCTTGCATTTAGGTGTGTTATGTTATTTCAGTGATGGAAAGAAACAACATCGTCTCTGAATCAGCCATCAGTAAATCTATTTTTAAAGAAAGGGAGACATATTATTCTATTATCTTATTCTAAGGTTGCTTTTCACAGTGATTCTCGGGGATACTAGTGACTCCCGATCACTGCTGGTTGCTGCAAGGGGAGCTGATGTGCTGGTACATGAGGCAACAGTCATTGAGCAAGAGGCAGACCTTGCTGCTCATCGTGGCCATTCTACTGCATGTATGCCACTTTCCCTAATCAACCCTTCAATATTTAATTTAGAGACTCTTTGAATGAATGGTTTTTATCATATGGAGAACTTCCATTACCCACTAGAATACCAAGGATTCATGGTGTTAAAAATGATCATATCATGAAAATACATTTAAGATGGTGCCAAATTTTATATCACCAGAATCAGTGAAGGAACATTGCACGTGTTGGTCCAAAAGTTGGAAAACAGAAAGTCCCTTAAAAGAAATATGAGATCCACTTGAGGGGTTAACAGTTTATTGTCTTTTGCAGCAACGGCAGGACAATTTGCTCGAATGATTGATGCAAAATCGCTTGTACTTACTCATTTCAGCGGCAAGTTGGAAGGTTCCTTATATGGTCCCTCGGTAAGTTCCGCCCTGTTTTCATCTTGATGGAGAGTAAATTGTATGTGGCCACGAAGCACCTACAGGTAACTGAATACAACGTTGTTTCCATTGTGCAGGAGAAGGGGACAATTGCAGATTTAGTATGGGCAGCCAAACGTTCGTTTGGAAAGCAATCAGTAATGGCTGCCTATGATTTGGCGGCGGTCACCGTAGTGCACCAAGATGAGCCTATGCTTACTCCATGATTGTCGCAGGCAATTCTCTGGCATTCCACCGGATTCATGGTAACAAAAGTTAACCCCTAAAGGACCAAGGATTCATAGTTTTAAAATGACAAGTTTAAACGATCATATTGTGAAACTTATAATTTGAATGGGACCAAATTCTATATCACTGGAATTAGTGAAGAATATTACATATGCTGAATAATTTTTCATAAAAAATTAACAAAAAAGAATCTACATAAAACCTACTCAAAATTACTAAAAAAAAACAGGAGCCACCTGGTGGCCTTATGGTCCTTTAGGGGTTAATCTCTATGTGCCTAAACCTTGTAAGGCCCCACTACTTTTCAGGCTTTCTGGGACTTTTCTACACAGTACGCGGTTGAGAAAACAACACCCAGGTCCAGTGAAGCAAATTTTCTGCACACAGTTGTCCAGGTATTGCTCGAATTGCCACAATCCCCTCTAAATACCAAGATGGCAGTGTAAAATTCTTCAGGGACTAAACTTACCAGGATGCAGTCAAGTTCTACCATAGAAAACCTGTTATTTATGTACACCTGAAAGTGTGCAAAACAGCATTTGAGCAGGGTCTCTAGCATTAGACTGCCTTCACTTCTTGTTTTTTTGGAAACAAATGGAAGCAAGTTTCATTGCAAAAAGGAAAAGTACAGCACCTCTCATCCGGGAGACCCCAGAGGCCCGACTGCCTTCATTTTTGTAGGCTATGGAACGAGGATTCATACTCGTCATTGCTTGTTTTTGGACATTGTGTGAATTTTGAAAGTGTTTCTTACAGGTGTATCCAAAATTGATCCTATGCTCTCATGCTGAGTCCATGTACATTTTAACCTCTAAACGTCCCAGCATTCAGAAACTGGATCACGAACAGATTCGAAGCCTTGTAACTTTCTCAGACAACCTCGGATGATTTTCATCCAAGCCACGATTGATAGCCTATTAAACTCTCTACCAATTACAATAAATCTCTTTTGATGGGGAGTTGTTGATAATATTGGAGAGGCCTCCAGTTACAAGTATGTCTAATTTGTTGGGTAGATTTTATGCTTGCAATGGTCTTCTCATGTACAGTACACCTCATGTACATGCTATGTTGAGCCGTGCTAATATTTACTTTTGAGGCTAGAATCTACTTCTGTTCAAAGGGTTGGAACGTTTAGGGGTTAAGCAAGAATTTGTAGGGATCGTTTTGGGCCGTCCTAACTTCCCCACTTGATCGCAGTTGATGCAATTCAAAGAAAACATTTCACAAACTCTTGAAGGCCAAGGCAACAAGAGCATACAGCCCGGGGGGCAACTGGATGAATGAAAGACTTGAGTGGATGGATGAATTTTTTATCTCGGGTGTGAAATGTTTTCACCTTTTCTCAGCCCATGCTGACATGATTCATAACATTAGGGCTGCATCAAGGTTAGGTCCAACTTCCATGAGTGAAGTTTCTCACTAAAAAAACAATCTTTTAGAGGCTTAGGGGACCAAATACTACATTGCAAGTGAGCTTTTGAGAAAAAAATTAGAGAAGTTGTCATGGAGTGTAGAAGGCACTCAAGTCCTTGACTTCATGGCAACTTCTCCCTAACCAATTAGATTTATTCATGTTTCACCATGTTCAAGTTCATGGTAGTGTGCATCACTTCATGACTGGGAATGAGACAAATTGTGATACTCTGTAGTTTACTAGCAAGTTTGGCAACCTCCTGCTTAATATTCAATTATTTATAAAAATAGTGTTTTTGCAAAACGAGTATTCTCTAGAGTCTATTTTTCTCTTGAATTTTTTTTTGAAAAATAATTTCCTAAACTTTTAGACATTTATATTTAGAATAATTTTTCATCGAACCTGCTAGTAAACTTTAGTAACACTTTTCTCATCCTCTTGCCTACTTCTATGACCAACTTTTCAAACCCACGGAAGTTGAACAACTTATCTTATCGTTTGTCCACATCACGTGTATTTGGTAGGTTTCATCTTTCAATCCATACCAATTGATTTAGGGTTTTCTATACAAGGCCTCAACGTAATATTTTGTGTGCCTAATGTGATAAGTAATTTACTTTCACCACAACACATTGAATACATTACATGACATTTGGCTGGCTTCACCTTTCTTCTTGTAAAGCTCAATATAAGGTGAGGGAAGGACAATATAAGGCATTACTGCAACTTTTAGTACGTTTGATGTAGCAAATAATTCCGCCCCCACTTGAGCCCTCAATGCAACTTTTGATACACTTACTGTAGTAAATCATTAAGCCCACGCTCTATCTTGTTCTTCTCGCTCCCTATTTTGGAATTAGTTCTTGTTAAAGTAGGTAAAGGAAATATATAGGAAAGTGAGAATTGTTGTTCCCGCCATTTAGATGAGCATTGGCGTACACAGAATTTTTGTGCTAAGTAATACGATTAGTGACAGTTTAAGGAGACAAAAAGAATTGGGAGACATCTGCACTTGACACATGGGTTTTCAACACAACTTGGAATATTGTTTGGGCAATCAAACCAAGGTGGTGTTGTTGGGGTTGATAACATGCTCACTTCCATAAGCTCATTCTAAATCCATTAGAAATGATATGTTGTTGGGAGACATTTTGGATTAGAGTTGTTGTACATGCTTAGAGTAAATAAGAAAATTAACCATTAGTGTAACTACTAGTGTAGCCTCGTGTTGTTGGCCTAAATGTTTGTGCTCCTCATGTTCACCTTGTTCGCGTGCAATCCCCGTGTTCCTCATGTTTTTGCTTTTGTTTTTTTAAGAATAATTTATACATAATGTAATTCAATTTATAGTCACAAAAGACTATTAGAAACATACAACTTTTACACTCTAGATCCCGAGCTAGATCCAAAAGCTACAAAACAACTTCCGCGACCAAATTACGGTAGACAAAGTGTCGAATACTACATCAAAGACATCTCGTTTGTCAAAAAATAATAATCTTAGAATATACAAGGAATATTTTAATATTTTTAAATATTTGGGAATATTTCATCCAAGCTTTTTAACATATTTGACACCCAGAGAAGTCACTTAGGGCCTCCTTCCATGTGAGTGGGTGGGGGGTGGGTTTGTAAAACCTGGACCGGCTCTGGGGATCCTCCACTTTCACTCTTCCTTCAATTTTGCACTTTCATGTAAAAGGGGAGTGGAGCATGCTTGGAAGGTCATAACATGGTCCAACTCTGTTTTCACTTGTTGACTCCACTTTTTTATAAACTGTTGGCCCCACTCATTGGCCTTCAACAGTTGGCCCTCCATATTGATTGTAAGCACAAAGAACATCAAACTCTTCTTTCACTTGGTCCTCAATCAAATTCCGAGTGTATATATCTAAAAGTTTAATTTGTTTCATGAATATAATAGCCAAAAATTAAATTTCTAGTTTGTTATTATCCTTGAACCCTTAAAGGACCAAAGATTCATAGTTGATAACGTTCTTTAAAGGCCCACTATTGCACCTCCAAATCTCAAGCATTTATCAAAGAGTCGGATGAGGAATTGCAAAGAATTTTTTCTCACTTTAGTTGGGCCAAGCAACAAGGGTTAGAGAGTTGAATTATTTTATTAGTACTTTACAATGTAACAACAATGTAGACAAAGGATGTGGCCCAACAGTGCTGAAGAACATTATGTTTAAAATGACAAATCCAATTAATCATATTGTGAAAAATAAAAATTCATATAGGACCAAGGTTTATATCACTAGAACTACGGTAGTGAAGATCATTGCATGTATTGATAAAACAAACAAACAAATTCAAACAAGAGGAAGTCCAAATAGGACCTACTCAAAACTATTAAAAAAATCATCATAACCATTTTGGTCACCGTAAACGCTTTAGGAGTTAAAGGGCCAATCAATCTTGTGGGGCTTAGTTTCTCAGTTTTCAAACTACTTTGACCATGAATTGGTAATAATAAAGAATTTTTATGAATTTTCTTTTCAGGCATCATCTATGACAAAAATAGTATATACCTACATTTTAAGGATGTAAGTTACTTCTATATTTCAATATTAAAACTAAAAAGTAGTCCTTTCTTCTAAATTAGGAAATGTACTTTAATGGTTAATACTTGAAGAAAAACTTGGTTCAACATGGTAATAGAATAGATACAAGAGTATTGTGTTTTCTATTACTAAAAAATATGAATGAATAGTTGATACATGACAAATACGGAGTTGAAGTATGAAACAATGAAGTTATCTTTAAAGTCCATCAAATTTTGAAGAAGATACTATGAATTTTTCTTTATTATAATCTTATTTCTTCACTTCAAATAATTAGAAGGTGTGAAAGATCTTGGTGGTTTATCATTATTAGGTGTGTAAGAGATGTTTGTTCCAATCGCCCTTTGTCCTATGTCATTGACATTACGAACGGACACTTTATTTACGCCGGCCTTCGAAAGAGGACCGGAGTTTCTATCTATCTGTAAGAGGTGTGTAAGAGCTTGGTGGTCTTCAAAAATTTTCAAAAGTTATTTTAGCTCTTTTCTTTGTGCTAAAAAACTTTTGAAAACTTTTGAAGACCACCAGCTTTTACACACCTTTTGCACACCTAATAATGATAAACCACCAAGATCTTTCACACCTTTTAACTATTTGAAGTGAAGAAATAAAAGGTTAAAAATAGAAAATCATGGTATCTTCTTCAAAATTTGATAGACTTTAAGGGACTTTAAGGATAACTCTAATGTTGTAGATGTTAGAATGTACTATACGATTATAAAGTTGAGATTTATATATCTCACTCTCATATAAACCTATAACACTTCAAAAGTAAATAAACATGATCAAGAAACATGGACTCCATTGCAAAGAATGTTGATTGAAAGAAATTGAAAAACTTCATTATAGATGAAAACAGTTTACAAAATAGGCAAATGAATGAAAATGGATGAAAATGATGTATGATGAGATATTGGATGATAATTGATGAATGAAAAACTTGGATGAAAACGTGACCGATTTCGTGACAGGGGTCATGACACTGTGTATTTAATATATATTATATATATATATATATATATAATTAGGCATTGGAAATAAAAAGTGCACATATAGAAGTTGAAATACATAACATTGTGATGAGATACAAAACAATATTTATTCATTAAAACGTAGTGCTTCCAATTGATACATGTGCTTTGCTACTGCCATTTGAAATCGCTCAGCATCATTCTGTGGTGGATTTCTCACTACTTGTTGTTTGTAACTTTGATCATCATGACCCCACAGAACAATAGACTCATCGATTTCTTCATTTCTATCAATGACTAAAAACACTGTATTAGCAATTCATGCACTTGCAAAATTAAAAGTGCACTTGTGTTCTGTTTTGACAATGTAGTTCAACATTGCAATTTGTGGGGGAGTAAATTTCTAAGTACACAATACTTGATTGTATAGAAATGTAGCACTAATAAATATAAAGTTTTTGAATAGAGCAAAAGACTCTAGGATTACAAATATTGTTGCATGCACATTGAATGCCGCATAGCTCACATACTGACCATGCAAATTGTTATTTTAGAGTAACAATTTAGATTACAAATGTCATCGCATTGTCTACACTATCATCATGTCATTCTGAAGGCATTCACATAGTCTAAGCTATATTGTATACTCTATTATCTTTTGTCTAAGATAAAACTTCGATACTATGTTCCACTGAATAGTATTTTATAGAAAATAATCTTGTCAATTAATAAGCATCTATGTCATTCTGCAAGCGTATGTTGTCCATTTCCTCCAGTTGTAGCGCTATATACTCTATCATATGAGGTTTAGCATGAATTGGAATGCGGATCCTTGTTTCCGTCATGACGCCATGGATCGGAATATTATAGCTTGATTCAGATGTAGTCCTTGTTCTTATTGGAACATCATCCCATGCAAATATAGCTGCTTCTTTATCAACCCAACCATGTCTTTCACCAGACGGCTCCCAAGTTGCTTCCATGCAGTTTGCATATCGTTCTCTGTTTGAACCCTGTAGCCTTTGCATTCCTACCCGCATGATGGGCCAATACCACAAAACCTTCATCTTCAAGGCCCGCGAGCGTTGTCCAAACTCTAGTACCTTGCCCACGTAGAATGGTACTCCAGCTTGTACCTCACTGTGTTCTACGGTCAGCGCCACAAATTGTCCCACTTTGATGTCACTAGTTGGATCAAACGGTGGAAAAGGATCCTCCGTCCTAGAAGTGTGCATCCTTGTTGATGTTTGGCCTACTCCAACATCTCGGTTCTGGTTTGGCGTTCTTCTCACAGACACCGTTGATGGCCTCCCTCTGCGAGGACCAAAGTAACCTCGGCCTTCCGGATCACGCATTCTTGATAAAATTAAATCTGTTGATCTAATTATCGCGTTCAAATTTTGTCCGCTCTGAAGCAGTTCCTCCGGTTGTGCGTTTTCAATTACGCTCTCTCTTCCTTCGCTTGGCCAGAACGGTATGGATCTCTCTTCCCTTCTATCTTTTGTGGGAAATTCTATAAGATACTGCATCAGCCACTTTGCCTCATCGATGGCTCGCAGGTTCTTTTCTACATACTGTAATCTACTTACACACCTCTCCTTATACGCAATAAACTCTTGCAATGCCCTGAACTCCCTGTCATCTGCTGCGAATACTTCTGCTAATTCAGGCGTCTGCGAAGTACTCGGCAACGAACGTAAACACATGTGCCCATCGACCGGACCCCATGCGTCTCCACTGAAGTGTTTGTGTTGTACTCGGGGCATGCCGTTCTCCATATAGAACCTCATGTGGTGTGGGAATGTGATGCCCGTCAATGTATCGCCGCCCGTTTGGAGATGAGGAGTAATGAATGACTTCCAGTCCCAAACATTTTCCAGATGTCGTGCACTCACGAAGGCCTCCGTATATGACGTTCCTTTCTCCACCAGTTGTAGCAGCTCTTGCAACGAGTCAATGTTTGTTCTCTTCACTGTATTTGATATTATACTGAAACGCTGATCGATGTCTTCGTGTGTGTGACCCGCTATCAAAAAGCACAACTGCACTTCTTGAAAGATTCCTAACCCAACTAGAGAAGCACAAAGGGCAAACATGTACACATTCTTGTTCTCTCGCGTGCAGTTATCCGCTTGAATTCGCAAAGTAGGAGGTACTCTACCCTTTCTGCGCTTCACATCGTTGATGACGTGCATGACCGTAGTGACTACTTGGTTGCTGTCGTGTTTGTGGTGTGCGTCTATCCACATCCGCATACAATCCAATCCTGTGGACAAGCACCCCGCACAAATGAGTTTTCACAAACCGTGACTCTATGTTCTTCACTGTTTGCCTCATTTTAGGAACCATAGTAGTGTTTTGGTCCATACCGTCTACAATGATAGACATGTATACGTCTGGGGTTATGATCGCTGACCTCTTGAACGTCCAATAGTCTCGTCTCTCTTCCATTTGACGATGAATGTGCACCATGTACAACTTCTTTATCTCCACTTTCGCAGCTGCATTGGTGGTTGCCTCCATTCCGCACTTATACTCCCAACAGTGGTAGCATTTGGCAAACCTAGAGAACGGCGGGATTTGTACGTGAGGATATTCAGTCCGCCACATCCTATAAAATGACGAGAGCGATATCGGATTCCCATCCACCATCTTCTTTACTTCCTCGTTCACGTAGTGGAAAACATCCAACTTTGTTGTATTCATAGGGAGTAACACCAATGGCACAACAACGTTATCAATCTTCTTCCGTATCTGTCGATTTGGTTGCGTGCAGCCTGCCTCTTTCACGAACTCCTGAAAGCTTTCACGTGCTGCCGACATCTGTGCACGCTCTCTTAGTTTGCATGTGTTCCCGTACACAGCTGCAACTTTTCCATACACTTGATGAGACATTTTCAATTGTTTGAAACGCCTTTGAGAGTATCCTAATGCGGTTGCATAGCAGGCGTTGCACACGGCGACTCCATCCAATTTTGTGTTGTACTTGTCCTTCCTAACCCCCTGTGTACGAGAGTAAAATGCGTTCAACATTTGCAACATCCATGTTGCCCGTTCATTGAATTTTTGACCCCATGCCAGGTAGCGCTGATCAAGAATATATTTCTCACTAACTTCCTTCAAACAATTCTTCTTGCAACCACCTTTTCCCTTCGCTGCTGCAACGCTGTTCAAAGTCACCTTCTGACTTCGTGCCTCCCTCCTATCTCGAAGGGGTTGCTCGTGCCTCCTTCGATTCGGCATGGAATACTTTCTTCTTGGTCTTTCAACTGGCAACCCCTCTATACATGTCATGTTGTCTAGGCTACACTGCGGTTCTTGCGTTGCAGGGGATACGCCGTCTCGTGAACTAGACTGCAAGGGAGTGTTTGGAGAATCATCTGATGGATTCAGTGATATGTCTTCTTCATGGAATTCGTACTGAGGTGCTACTACAGTGTGGAAGGAAAAATTTTGACCTTCTCCAGATTCTACAGAAGTAGCGATGACCGGCTCTGCGGCTCGGATGTGTGCTCTTTCCCATCGTATGACAAATCCAAGACATTGTTGTAATTGTTCTCCAATGAGCTCCCCCGTCCACGCTGTACCATCAACAACATGTACAACCTTAACAACAACCTCAGAAGGACATAATTTCACGGCATGAAGTTCCATCCCGCATTTGATATTCTCATCTATCACCCCTTTTCCAACGATGTTTCCTCCAATCCCTAACAGTTCCACTGTGCCCGTCTGTGGTGTTTTTGCTCTTGGATGTACCGATGTATTTGCATCGTCAAATAGTCTAGCAGTACAAGCTCGGTAAATTCTTTGTCCTACAGTCAGTGACGGAGTTGCATTGTTGGCGGCATTTGCGTTCACCACAGGACTTCCAAATGCTCCATTGTTCATTGCTTCCCTCATTTTTGAGAATGATATTCCTTCCCACCTGCACATACAGAAGAGTGTCTTAGAAAAATTACTATAACCACACTAAAATCAATATATACGCTAGCCCACCATATTTACAATAGGTTGTACCAATAATTATTTTTCAAAAATATTGTGATAAAATTCATCCAAATTGGATGAAAATTTGTTACAATAGATGAATGTACCCACGGTATATTATGATTTCACTGTACCAATTCGTAAGACATGTCTAAACATTACTATTAACATGGACAAATCCTATGTACCATGACTTGATGTTCACAACTATTTTATTCAATTCTTCAAATATATACATTGAAGAATTTCATTTTATGTGGTAGTAGTGAACAAAATACAATGCCTGTCTACTTGGCTTTATGCACTTCTTCACAATAATGCATATCAATTACAAAGTGTTCCAAACAACTCAAATTTTTTATTTTCAAAAATAACATTATTTCCCTGTCAAAATTATTTAAAAGTCATTCTATTGGTTCAAAAAGCTTCTCACTATGTATAATTATTTTAAATGAAATATGATAATGTACTTACAAACACCGTACCCCCTAATGCTGAGAACCCTTTCCAAATTCGGTAGTTTTGCAAAGATTCGTTATAAAACACAACCTATAGGGATATCTTTAACTTCATATATGAATAGAAGTTGTATGTTATGGATTTTACCTTCTATCCATAAGGTTAGATCTATGATTGTTGTTATTCGTAATTTTGTATAAAATTTGAAACTTGAAATTCAAAATTATTTTGTAATTCAATTACAAATAAGATATTGACAATCTACGAATGAAACCTTTCGTGATTGGATGAAATGTAATACTCTAAGTATGGTGATATTTGGAAATTTTTGGTTGCTTAATTTTATGATTTGACTTTTTTTAGACTAGTTTTACACTGAAATCTTCAAAACCTTGGATGAATCACTACAACATGAAGTGTGGCATAAAAATTTCACAAATCATCCCCTTTCTAATTAGATTACATATGCATGAAACTATCTTCCCATATAATCTACAATAAAAATTCTACACTCCAAACTGTGCATGACGGATGAGAAATTACAGATGAAATATGTTCATTGCCCAAAACATGGACATTCTGGTAGGTAGGGGTTAACTGATGAAGTTTTTACATTGAAATCCTTTCAATAACGTTGAATAAAATGAATTCGTCAAATCCAAATTAAGTGTTTGCACATGTTATGTTATCTTCTTCTTCACAATGATATATTCTTATTGGTCTATTGACACATAGTACAATGCTCATGCATGGTGGAATTTAACCCCTAAAGCACCATAACTGTTTCGCTCGAAAACACTACAATACTGCCATTTCTAAGCTCTAGGGCACAATTTCAAAAAAACCTTTTTTTCAAAATTCAACAATTGAATTTGAACTTTTAAAACTAAAGGATTGTGCACACAAAAGTTCACAATACTTGACTATATAGATTATAAGATATATACATTTGCATGAAAATAAAAGAAAATTAAAACCTGCCCAAAATTCTCAATTGCTAATTTTCTTCCTATTTTGAAAATGTTTCATTGCAGAAATTTGTTGCTCTTCACTTTCACAATTTACAAAATGTTAGTTAATTGTATTCCAAAGTTGATAAGTAGGAGAATGATATAACATATTCAAAACAATATTGTAAATGACGGAGGTTCAAACCATTGACAAACACATGTAATTGTATTGGGAGCTTGGTTTTTTGGGAATATCTCAATCCAAAGGGCAAAGACAAATACTATTTTCTATGTTCAAAGTAGGAAAAAAAAAATTACAAAAAACTGCAAATTCTCCAATTTATATCTCTTAATGAAGTTAAGTTTCTCCACCCTACCCAACCGCACTAGAATTTTGTGACTCCTCTTGCAATGAAATTTTTGAGCTCCGGAGATTTTTTCTCTTTTATTTTATTTTTATTTTTATTTTTTCTTCTTCAATTTTTGTTACCATCCTGAATAACATCATGTCATTTGCTTTTGTGTCAAATTTTATACCTTTTGGAGTAGTTTAGCATTAGTTAAAGAAATAATGGACCCTCGAGAGGGCCCTTCCATAAAGTTTCCAGAGGGATCCTGGATTAGATTTAAATGTAGTATCTAATTAGAAGATGAAGTAAAACCCTATACCCACCCACTCTTAGGAGCACAGATAATCATGACAAGAGAGTAGTCAAATCGTTTCCATTGAAGATAGAAGTTAGTGTCTTAGATGTTATGTATTCTTTTAGTCCTCATAAGACGTTCCATCCACTGCATGTGTACACTAGTTTCCTAACAAAATATATATTTTTAAATACACAAAGAAAATGGAAATTAACCTTCTCCGCAACTAAACCTACCATTGTAAATTCACATCAGATGGTAACTAATTTAAGTCAGAGTTTTTGTCCTTTAATAGGCTACTAAGACCCACGCTTGTGAAACTCAAAGGACCCTCTTGGAGGTTCATTTTTTCTCTAATGTTGTTTAAACTACTTGGCCTCACGAAAGAAAGTCTTTGGACAACTTAACTTTGTTTACCAATATCCAGTGGGAAAAAAATTATATTATGACAACACTCTTGAAATTCCTCACGTTCACTAAAAATCTCAATAATAGTAAAATCAAAATTAACATTGTGAGAACTTGCTATGTTTTTAAATATCCTAGTGAGAACACTTGATTATTTAAGCGTTAATGATTATGTAAACAAATTCACACATTCTCTTTGTATTCACATAAAAAAATCTATTGTACTGTACACTAGTCTCACTGAGATGGCTCAAAATGTTTTGAAGACTTATCTATACGTCTAAGATGCCAGAGATTGAACTAGCATTTCGAAACTCCTACTCCATGATCTCCACTGCAACCATATAAAGGGCTTCACTTTGCAAGGGTCTGATTCAGACAACCTGTTGTCAAAATTTAATTTCCATGTCACACTATGCCAATCAAAACATGACATGTGACACTTTTGCATGAACTAATTACTTTATTTTGAAATTTACCACCTCTGCTGTCACAACATTAACAAACTTACAATGTATGCATAGTTCATGCCACCAATGATACAGATATATCATGCAACTATTCCTCCACAAAAACAAATTTCATATTTCATTACTATTTGCAACGTTCTATCTAAAACCTAGATATTATATAACACAGTTTGGGATGCAAAAGAGAAAATACTTGTACCGTGAATTACAACTCTAGTTCAAAAACCGTTGAAAATAAAGAGTTTATCCATGCTTGAAGAGCATGTATAGCAAGGACTACTATTGGTGCATCCTTTTAAAAGTAGATTCTAGTGTAGTTTGTCCTATGTTAGGTAAACAATAATTATTTTAAGTCATATTCTATCAAGATAAAAAAATTATATGACGTTTGTGCAAAGAATCTCATGTATCCAAGAACTACATTGCCTAGAATCTCATTAATTACACCATAAATATGACAAAGTAATGACAATTAGGGTATTTAGTACAATTCACGATTTGTCATGTACCGTTGTTAATTGCAATGGATGAATGACTTGCAACGGTGTTTCTATAGCAATGCCAAAAACTTTATAATTTACTTGTACAAAATGACGACATTTAAAAACAAATCATACATATGTGCCTCAAATTCCAATTATGGTAAAATAATTACTAAGAACCTTTTTGCCCATCATGGAGGTAGAGTACGTTATAATTTATAGCATCTGAAAACAATTTCAGAACCACAATAAACATAAACTCATGTCCATCCCATAAATTTACATGATTAATTTAATGGACTTGAAAATAATTTAATTTGAGGACGATTATTTTTTTCCATACAAATTTGGAAGACTTTGCATAAACTATTGATCTAGTAAATTGAATCCTAAATAACTTAATTACATTTCCATTTTAAATAGTACTACGAATATTGTTTCTATGAATAGTAAAAAACTATTACATGTTGCAGAAATAATTATACAAGTATTTTAACCCCTACAAGCCCAAGGGTACTGGACAAAACATAAATGTGTTATAATATGTGTCTTCCAGATGTTTGATGAAGTTTGGTTCAATATTCAAAATGTAGGGCATAATCTATTTAAATTATTCATACGGTTAGACTTCCAAGAGAAAATTACATATTATTTTAAGAATTTAACAGCATTACCTCCTAAACGTTCTCATCTTTATTAGGTTTGGCAATTTTTCAAAGCTGCATAATAAAATGCAACTAAGAGGGATATTTTTAAGTTGATGAATGAATAAAAGTTGCACACTATGCATTTTAGATTCTATACATACGGTTAGATTTGCGATTGCTATCACCAATATTTGTGAATTAAATTACAAACTTAAAATTTAACACTCTTTTGTAATATGATTACCAATAACATACTGTCAATCTAATAATGAAATTTGTTGTGATGGGTTGAAATGTAATACTCTAAGTGTAGTGATTTTTGAAGATTTTTTGGTTGCTTAATTTTAGTACTTAACTTTTTCAATAGCACTTTCAGACTAAAATCTTTGAGATTTTGGGTGGATTACTAGAACATGAAATGAGGCATAAGAATTTCACAAATCACCCCTTTCTAATCGGATCACACATGCACGGAGCTATCTTCCCATAAAAGTTTCCATAATAAATCCACACTGCAAAAAGTACATGATGGATGAGAAAACAGACTTCAAATCCGTACATCATGCAAAATATGCATGGTTGGGCAATTAGGCGTTAACCTTTGAATAATTTTATGATTAGTAAAACTTAGCATGATTAGTTAATATTGGTTTATCCTTTGTAAACTTCCAAAAAACAAAAGAAATGATGGAGGTCACATCATTACTGTCTCCAAATACCAAATTTTATAACACTAAGACAATGTTGAGGTAATTCACTAGCTTTGAAAAATTCTCTCGATTAGTCTCCCTTGAATTGACATAATTCAAATTGCTTTAGAAATTAAACTTGATGAGTCGGTCATAGAATTAAAAAAATGTTGGTGTTGTAGGGGACAAATGGCTGCCGTATGGACAAAGGGCTGCCGTAGGGATGGGCAAAGGCCTACTACAAAGGGGTAACGATGGGCAAAGGCCTATTGTATTGAATTAGACCTAAATTGTAGAAAATTTGTAGAAAAACCGAAATATAATATTATTAATTTTCAATGCTCAAAACATAATATTATCAATATACTTTTCAATGCTCAAAATATAATATTATTAATCCAAAAGCTCTCTCATGGCCTCTACAAACCTTAATACCTAAATTTCAAACCAACTCCTTTTGGATTCGTGGTATTTTTTGTTCTTACAAATCTCCCTTCACATCAACCTCTTTACTACAAAACATTTACTGGATATACTTTATTAACCCTTAAAGGACCATGTGGCCTTGGGAGGGCCACATAGGGTCTAAAAATTGTATTTTGATCTCTATGATAGTGTTTTTAGCAAAAATTAAAAAGTCATCCTCCTCCTAAATTTCTCAAACCATCTATTGTAGGTATTTATTACTAAAACAATCAATATTAAGTGAGATGTATAAGTCAAAAAATTTACATATCTAGAATTCAAGTAAACTTGTAACATGCATGATTCCATGAGGTTTTGTTCAATCATATATTTTTTCCATAATGTATCAAATAAAATTTTCTTTTTTTGATCTTTTAAATTTCTAATCTTAGGTTTATCCGTCATCTAAATTGTAGAAAAACCGAAATACTCTCAACAACACTTTTTGATGACTTACTTTGGAGCAATGACAAAAATTTCTAAATTCATCAATCACAGTAATAGATTATATAGTGTGATTTATTTTGGAGTACACTATAATGCACAAAAAGAAGTTTATAAAAAAAAGCACGAAATGAAAGTTGTAAACATACTGTTTAAAAATATAAAAAACTTCTTGTCCTTTAAGGGTTACGTTGTCGGTTGTATCCAGTGGTTGAATTTGTTGTTACTAATTTCAAACACTGATTTTGACGTAGTGCCTAATTTCAAATGAAAAGAATCCCAAAAAAAAAGTGTGGGGACTATCTTTTGTTTTTTAGACCAATTTACCATTCTTCAAAGTTGTTAAAATTGCATTTTTTTACAGCTCAAAATCCTACAATTCCTACATACACTGAAGAAATTGTTTTTCTATCAAATTTCTTTTATGTAAGCTCAACAAACATCCCACCTACACCTTGTTGTTCATTACTAAAATTTTCACTTAAATTTTTATTTCACTACAATACAAAGTTCATACTATTTAAGTATTTTTAAAATTACTATAAATTTTACAACAAAAAAACTTTGAAAAATCTTATAAAATTCATTATTATTTAAATAATTATGGAAATTTTTTGGGTAAATTGGTTTACCAATAACTGATATGAAAAAAATAATAGAAAATATCATATTTTAAAATGTTAGGAATTGATGAAGTTTGTTGGGTACTTGTAGTGTGGACACTTTTGGGTTAACCCCTCACCGCCGGAGGGGACGAAAAGTGTCCTCTCATAGTCTGGCAGTAACATTCAAAGTGCTGTAACTTTTGCATCCAATGTCCAAATTCAATAAAACTTGTTGGAAAAGTTGCGCATATTAGTCTAGTTTTAGTGGTAAAATTTTCAGATCAATTCAAGATGTATTGAGTTTTTGAGACCCATTCGAAGTTCACAGGTTCAATTTGAGTTCACCTCACTGCATTATGATGGCTGCAACTTCGGGGGTTTGTATCTTTCTCATCAAATGTTTTTTTTCAATAAAAAGATTTGGGTTTTGTTCTCAATAAAGCCTAGTTATTGTGCTGAAATTTTCATGTCAATCCAAGTTGTTTTGAATGTTTGGGAGCAAATTTCGAAGTTCAAAATCCAGACATTTTTTCATTACAATGAACTTCGGCAGCTTATAACTTCTTCATACATGGTCCGTTTTCAATAAATTTTGTTGGAAAAGTTGCACATACCAGTCTTGTTTATAAGGTTAAAATTTCATATGAATCCAAGAGGTTATGAGTGACTGAGAAGCATTTTAGTAGAGGTAGGTTCAGACATAGATGTGATTTTTTGCTTCTTTTTTCACTGTTTTTTGACATTTCAAAACAATTTTGCAGACACAATGAGTCAATTGAATGAGATTTTTTTTCACCAAAGTGTTTGTTTTTTGGTTTGAATCACTTTGTAGTTTAATTTTTTTTCATTTGAGTACGTTTAGAAATCGAATTTCACCTCCAAATGTGTTTTTAAGAAAATTTCAGCATCTTTTTCAACACTAAAACATTATAATCTTTCAATCTATACGGTCAAATGACCCCAAATTTTGTTCACACCATCTACAACATGCACACTACAATATTGTACGGTTGAGATTTTCATACCTCACTGAGATTTAGACTTATAGGACTTGAAAAGCAAGTCAGCTTTTACACATGTTTGGACTTCAAGCGGTGAGGGGTTAAAGTATATGAAACTTACAATGTGAGAATTACTCAACAAGTTTGGAAAACGTCATCTGGAAGACCCCACAGAGCTCCGGAGGGATGACTGCCTTGACAGTCGGCCACCTTTCCCCAAAGTCATTGTTTCTTCTTTTGCAAAGTCGTTTCTTGTTGAAAACTGGTAGCAAACCTGACGCTTTTGACTCTGCAGTTGTCGCTTTTGACTCACTAAGGACCACTTTTTCTTGTCTGTTGTGTCGCCTGTGACTCCTGAATTTCTGAAGTGACTCACAATAGGAATGAAAAGCGTCGAGGTTGAAAGCTTAGGGAGGAGATCGGTGGATTTTGGTGGTGATCCTACGACAGTATTCCTGCTTGCTAGGGTGAAGGAGAGCGTGCGAGAGAGGCTAGTAGCATCAAGAGTCACGGAGGGGACACTGGTAGACTTCTCCAAGTTTGTGCGGAAGGCTCATCTCCACAGGCTGAAGGCTCTTACAGTACGCGTGCATCGCTGGTAACCTGTTTTCAAACTCATAGTTATGATTTTGAACTCATGTTTTTTGTTCCCAGTTGCATCTCTGAATGATGGAATTCTTAGCCCTAGCTAGTCCCGAGTTTGCATGAAGCTCACAAATTCTGCAAGATTGCTCACTCCTACTTGGTATTCGCTCGTTCCTGCTTAGTACTCACTCCTATTTGGGACTCGCCCAATCTTGCTTGGTACTCACTCACTAGTCACGACTCGCTGAGACCTTGCAACTTCAACGCTTTCTTCTCGTTGCTCAAGTACGTGAACACCACGTTTGCCCCTTGTTTCATAAACGTCAGCACTATCTCTCTTCCTATCCCATCGCTACCTCCTAGCACCACGTACTCCAACTTTGTTCCGCAAGCTTAGAATATTGTTGCTGGAATCATCAGCCATAGCTCGCTCGTCCGCCACTTCAATTCGAGGAAACCCTTGTCCTATGCACTCACCCACTCTAGAATGGCTCAAAATAGCAGCAGTGACCGGTTACCCACAATCGAAAGATGTCGATATCGATCACCTGTCTGATCGAAAAGTTTGGCTACATGACAGATCGATCACCTGTGTGATCGTAGAATTATGTATTCTGCGTTCACATATACGGGGTATTTTAACAGTAATTGCCAGGTGGCCTTTTGATGTGACGAGGCGTTCACACCGGACCGATAGTGGGGAGGGGGTCTTATGTTGTCAAAATTTGTCTTTTCTTCTTTTTTTTGATTCAAAAAAAAATAAAAAAATCTGTCTTTTTCTTCTGCAGGCTGTCTTCTCTTCTTGAGCTTGTCTTCTCTTTGCTCCCGCTGCGTACCAATTTCTGCATTGATGTATTCCATAGTTTTCCATTGATCCGCGACATTCAGTGTTCCATAGTATTCTATGATAATTCATTGGGGTCAGTGTGTGAGCGGGGCGTATTGTTCGTGAAGAGCTAGGGTCATCAGAACCCTTCGTGAAGAGCTAGGGTATGGTTCTGATGACCTTATTTGTACCTGAAGCGATCGAAGAATTTCATCCTGCATTTGACGGTGACTGTGGGAACCCGGAAGCGGTACAGACTCGTGCGGAAGAGCCTCGTGATCAATTTGTTGAACCAGTTCCAGTATAATCTCGAAGGGAGTAAGTTAATTGTGCTTACAGCGACTGAGAATGCCAGGGAGCGGATGTTGAAGGTCAAGATCGGGAAACGCGCGGCTCTTTTGTTCAACCTCTATTAGGTGTGATTCACTCGCTCCATTGTGTTTTTAATGTTCTTTGTGAGAAATTTGCGAGATTTTTCTCATTGTTGAATCTGTCCGTCGAATTTTAAGCTAGTTTCGCAGTGTCAATCTTTTTATGTATCCTCAAATTTCTCTGCAGAGGTTTACTCTCGTAGTTGAATTTCTAGTTTCTGAGTTCCAACATTTTATGTTTGCAGACCTGATGTTGTGCTCCAAAATGGTGGCAGAGGTTTCTTAAATGCTCGTGGGGCGTCGTTGTTGCTGCTGTTGTCGATCATGACCGAGATTTACATTCGATTTTGCGTGAAGACTGTGATGACGCAACGTGAAGCCGGCAGTACCTGACACCGCTCTTTCATAAAAGAGCACAAGGTGGGAGATTACATAAGAGCACGAGTAAGGCTCTGAAATCTTCAGTTTCAGAAGAATTCATGTTACGTAAAAACTGGCACATATATCGTAGCTTTCCGAAAAGTATTGTAGCAATTTCCGATAAGAGTACTCTTATCGACATACCACATGCGATGCCACGTAGGTTCGGTAATTGATAAACAACGCAGGTGGGAACGCCCACGAAAATAATGCGGATAATATTCACAAAGAACACAGGCGTAAGGCCAAGTGTGAACATACCTTAAGCAGCTTTCAAGACTGAATGGGAAAAATGAGACTCGGAGGGAACACACAGGGAATCGCATATGAGACCGTGTTGCATGAAATTACGAAATGCAGAAGGAATGATCGTAATGATCACGTACTCCTAGCGACCAATAATGCCACTTGGTTCAATTCAAATCGTGTCTGCACAATCCAAAAGAACTGTTCTAACCTCATATGCTGGAATAAAAATTTAAGCATTTCATTGGGAGATGTGGAGAAATTATTTAAGCATTTCATTGGGAGATGTACCTATCACTGAAATTAAGCATTTCATTGGGAGATGTGGAGAAATTATTTTGTTTATAATATTGAGCCAAACTCTTGAGATCAAATTTTTTATCACTATATGAATTTCTTAGTTTGAGTGTCTATGCGGAATATTTCTGAAGGGAAAGAAACAACCCCCTTTCTCGTTCAAAGATCAGTGGTCATGTACATTTTGCAATTAATATCCCACTTACTAATATAAACAGATAAGTTGTTGGTACAGGAGGGGTCTGTTGCCTAATGATTCTTGTATCCCCTACTTGAACTGTAGATAATAGCAAAGCTCTTTCCTGTTCCAAGTTAGGGTTGTCCTAGAAGTATGTACACATGTAATTGGCTACTTTCCAGATGCCAAGTTTTGGACTCATGTACGTTTGTTACTACATGGGTGATATAAAAGAGTTATAAGTGTAATACCGAGGATTTGGAAGATTTTTCATTGTTAGATTCGTCCGCTAAATTTCGGTTGTGGTAATAGTACATGTTTTATCAAATTCTGCAACCCCACGGAGCTCCGGAGGGGTGATTCGATGAGGGCGAAACTTATCCTGCCAGCTCAATGTCAAAAATAATTAAATATCACTATGGAATTATATTTTTTTAAACAATGAAAGAAGTTTAAAAACTCACTAAATAATAATTAAAAAATACAAGAAATGATAAACACATATAATAATTATAATTTAAAGAATATATATTTTTAGAAATCATAGAGTACTATTCACCATGGTAGGTTGCTCTTGGTTAATGCCATCAACCCTCATAGCTATTGATGTGATGTGAGATATTCCACATCATTCTGTTGTGGGAAGGTAGCACTTATAGAGGCTACTGAATGCTATGATGGTGACTATTTATTGGTCAACAATGTGTTGGTTTTTGGGTAACGTTGTGTTGTATTTTTTTTTAAATTGTATTGGATTATGGATCCATGAAAGCAGCTTCTAAGAAATCTATAGATTAGCTATGGGTACCTCTACTTTATATGTTTCTTAATACGTATAGTAGTTGCTCTCTAACATTGTTTTATTGTGAACAAAATGACCAGGTATTTGGTTATTTCGTGGGTCCTGGAGCTTGGCTCATTATCAAAGCGAATATTATTTCATGTGTCATGGAGCCTATTTGAATCCCAATATATATCATTTCATGGGTCTTACAACCTCCGCATATCAGCATGTGTTTTTTATGGGTCCTGGAGCCTCTATAATTCAACACTAGTTCTTTCTTCTGGAGATTCATTTTCATACACAGGTTCATTCTAATACACAATATCTACACCCATGACTTACTGCAATATTGTTGAAATGCTAAAAGCGTATGAACTAGTGATTATTTTTTGTCAAGAGATAGTTGGGTGGTTTTGGTATGTAGGTTCTGTTGAAGAATTTGCGTGTGGAACGATGCATGTGTGTTTTTGGTTTGTGTTATTGCGTTATTGATGCCGGAATTATGAAGACACGCCAACATTCTTTGGATATTATGCAACATTGGAGAGGGTTGTTTTATAGGATCGTCAATGTTAGGGTTTAGTTATGAGTAACTTCATTAAACCCTAAATGTACCAGGGTGTCCCTCTAATTGACAATTTCATAAATATCATCATAAATAAATATTTAGGAGAATATTGTGGAATTGATATACAAATGAAAGTTCCAGATCTTGATTCTTAGAATCTTTGTACGGTTCAATGCACCAATACTATCTCCAATATGTAGTTTACAAAATTGAATGTTAAAATTAAATATTTCTTCTACATTTGATTACGAACAAAATTATAATTATTTTTGAGTAAAATTTGTTGGAATGAAATTGAAATGAGATACTCTTAAACGCGGTGACTCTTTGAAATTTTTGTGTTCCTTATATCTATGACCTCATTTTTGCAAGGCCACTTTTGAAATAATGTCAATGAAATCTTGGCATGGTCAACAACTTGACCGACTTTTACATTTGAAATTTAAATTTAAATGTATTCATGTATCAATAAATTCAATCAATAGATAGGACAAGAAATTGGTGAAGTATCTCTAAAAAAGTGGATGACTTTCATCCACGCATTGATGAGAATGTTGAGTGAGTTTGAATCTGTTAGTCGTTCAAAAATTTGACCCTGTGATGTTTAGGGCTTAAACTTGGTAGATTTGAAAATCTATTGTAAAATTTCGATAAGCTTAGTAACAACAAGTATTTTTAGAGGAGGACTTGGGATTTATGCATAGCATGCAACCAATGAGTTTATTTTCAAGAGATTGTTTAGCATTTTTGCTACTTTTCCATGGATTGAAGAGTAGTACAACTCATTCGATGCTAACCTCTATGAATATAAGGAGCCCACTATGATCGAACTAGGTGAAATGTTTTATTCTTTAATGATGCTCCCTTTTTTATAATTATTTATCATTATTGTTTAATAGTGCTTCCTTTTTCTAATTCCATTATTTTTTAATCATGTTTCATTTTTTGTAATTATTCTTCAACAATAAATATTTATATTTATTGCTTAGTAGACCAAAAATACACTATAGTTTGTATAATTGTCAAATCACAAAAATGTCTTAGATGCCTAGTAGTAGAAAGTGAGTTATTTGTAATCAGTAGTACTTATATGTAACATTTGTAACACTTTAAATGTCATACTTCTGTCATAAAGAATCCTATGTGACATAGAGATAGCTAACATGGAACTAGAGACCTATTTGTTTCCATATTATTTTTCTATTCCTTTGTGTAGTATCTTGGTAGTTAAGATATATACATTTTTCATGTGTTTTTCCTTTCACAAAAGTCCATATAATTTATAACTAATTTGAATGTGCTAAAGAAAAAAAACTTAAAAAGAAAAATATATGAACTTCATATTCTACTTTATGGTTTTGATATTCATGAACTATTGAGCATTTTGCCATATATCAGTTTCAAAATGTTGAATGTGTCTATTTTAAGTGTTAAGTATCGTAGAAATTTATTTAAAGTGGTAATTGTAATTGAGAGAGATCTAGAAGAAATCTTTGTGTAGAGAACTTTGTGTATATTTTGGTCTTGTTTTATGAAAGTAGGGGAGCTTTGAAGTTTGTATTGGATGTTAATTCTGTATTTTAGAGCTCACTTTGTTCTCATTGTGATTATTGTTGAAATAATAAGTAGTCAAACACTTCTAAATCTCGTGATTATCTAGAATATTCTTTATGTACTACACTATTTATTAACTACAATTTTTTATATAGTGTACACTTCTATATCGGAAGAAAAATAAAAGTATATACCTATATGTATATCAAAAATATATAAGAATTTGAAATTTTAAGTTATTTAATTAGCAATTTTTGTTCAGTATTTGTAATTTAACATATAGTAGATAGACTGCAAAAATGGAGTCACACTATATCCATGTATATAGGGGGAAGTAATGATAGATGTTTAATTGTTCTTCATGTTCAGAAATGGCTCCAAAAACTCATAATGAATGGGTGAAGCACGGATGGTGGATTTCAGCAGAAGAGTCGGAACAACCAATGCTATGGATCACGGAGCATGCAGTAATCGAAGGGAGACATTGGTGTGCGTTGGCAAAGAAGTTTGGGCATATCCTAAACATCAGCCCTGCAACCAATGAGTATGTGTTGTTCTCTGTGACGTCACCGGATAGCGATTTGGTAAAATACAGAGTGCAAAGGAAATTATTGATGGCACCTATACCCCAAGTTTGTTTTGATGTAGACCCGCCATTGAGGGTTTTGCGACCGCTTAAAGAACTATGGACATCGATGCCAATTGAGTTGAAGTCAGCACGGGAAGAAGCTGTGAAGAAGTTTTTGAACCTTACACCTCAAGATGTATTACGAGCTCGACGGCAGTTTATGGAACACACTGCATATGACGATTTACGTAATGCTCAACCTAGGAGAGCCACTCTACTAGCTCCCCCTCGTGCACCGGAGGAAACTGATCCTGTGTATGGGGTATTTGCTAGGGCAATAAATATCAATTGGGTACCTATTGCGGAACGAAATAGAAGAATTCGATCACCAGAGAGGGTAGAGACAGAAGATACTAACTCTCCTTCCAGTTCAGCACCGCGAAGAATTAGACCAAGGACTGATGGGATATCACAAGCTGGCACTTCTGAGCATCATGCAGCTGTCAATGTTGGAGGAGATGAAGGTCAATTACATGGATCAAACATCTTTATAGCTGAAGAACAGAACATTGCTACATCTACCAGTGAAGTCCTAAGAAGTATGGCAATGCACACTCGACAACAATCGGAGGCAATAATAGGATCCACTCAACATATGTATGTATCAGAGGATTTGACATCTAATGTTCATCTTGTACCATCTACGATTTAGAGGAATGAACTTCAAGGACGCACACCAGTGGCTCCTTTTACTAGGGCAAACATGCGAGATGAAGGTCTACGCACTCGTGCTAGAGGTGTACGCACTCGTACTAGAGGTGTACGCAATCCGAGTGCTAGACGTGCTAGAGGTGCACGCATAAACGACGATGAATTGGAGCAAGGTATCAATTATGTTGAAAGAGAAGATATAGACGAACTGTCAAATGATGAAGGTTGTCCCCAAGTTCAACGCCCCGAAGTTTCAAAAGGTCCAGTGGTGACTTTTCCATCCGATGACGATATTCGCGCTGGGTATTTATGGGGGATGGAAGCTATTTTCCATGCTCCAATTGATCACATTCGAAATGTGGAGAATGTAGAGACTAACCATCGTTGTTTGACAGAGAAACGAGTGAGGGAAATGTACCAACGAATCAGAGGGAAGGACGAAGCTCTTATTTCACATTTGACACTACGATCCATTGCATACTTGGTGGAAGTAATTGACTCAAACGGGGAAATGCATAAAAAAAAGATTCCATTTGCAACAGAGAATGCAACGAATGTATTTGATGCAGTGTGGGAGCAACACCAGACAAGTGATCTAGGGATGATGAACATGAATAGAATTTCGTGGTTGGAAAACAGAGTTATATGGGAACCAATTGATGGGCAACATATCGTAGCAGCATGTAAACAAGCGCAACTAGAGCATGCTATGGGTTTAATGTCGGACAACAAATTCGACACAAAATATGCTACCAGAAAGGCTCGCTTTATGGTGTTTGACAATCCGAGATTTTACATTGAAGCATCAGTGCGAATCAATGCAAAAGAATTTGAACAAAAATTCTATACAACAATGTACGAAGATCTAGTGAAATTGCGGGCTATATGGAGTGCATGTGGAAAACCAAATGCAGATATACGGACAGATGATGCAGATAGGGTAAAAGCAATCACAATGGCAGCAAGTGCACTTCATTGGACGGTGCCTTTGAGTGGAAAATCAACAACACTTGGAAGTTTAGCAAAGCGAATGTTAGAATATACGCGACACGCATGGCAAGAAAATGAGGATTGGTATGCTGCAACATTGCAGGTATGCAAGGACCATGAAGAAGGTATACTTTGGTATAGCGAAGATGATGAAAAGAAATGGAAAGAGTACGCAAAAAAACACTCTTTAGATCCCAATGTAGATGTGCGAGTGGATCGTAGGAGAATGGAGCGTCTATGGCCGAGACCACTATCAAGAGTACCAAAACAACAGTACTTTCGGTTAGCTCAAGAGTTGGCAGCTAAACCCATTGTGGACGGTAGACGACAGTCTCAAAAGTATTATTTCAATAGTGCTACAAGCACAACTCCACCAAAGCGTACTCTAGCTTGGGTAGTAGATCGAATTCAACGACGAGAAGCAGTACGGAATGCGATCCGTTGGCTAATGGTGCAGTCTCAGAAAGAGCCTCCCGGTTCTTTGTTAGAGTTCTTTACCATAGATGTGGAAAGATTTGGCAGAGAAGGGGCACGAAAATTTCAAGTGTTAGGAGAAGCTATTGACAAGTCCATGAAGAAGGCATGGGCTACTCCGAGTGTGAGGTCTGTCTCGGGGTTACAAAAGTTGGAGGTTCTTATACCTCCATTTATAAGGCAACACTATGTTGACATTGTAGCAGGAGGACGAGGGTACGAAGGATATCGCCGTGATGTTGCTCACACTGCACAACTACAATGGGATTGGCAAGTCACCATTCCTTGTACGACAGGGGGGGGGACGATGCAAATTGAATTCCAATTCGATGCAGAGGGGGGTTCTTTGAAAAGGAATGCGTAGAATTAGGAGAGCCTTGTTTGTGGATATTTGATTGCAGACGAAACGCCATAGCGAGTGATGAAGCAGTTTGGAGTGAAGAGGAATATAAAACAGTAATACGACAATTGCAAAGGTGGATGATTAATATTACACGTTGGAATGCAGTGTTCTTGCTTCCTGCGGGAACATATTTTGAGCAGGGAATGAGAGATTTAATTGCAATGTCTCCTGAATGCACTTGGCTACGAGGCGTGTGGATGTTCCAACCGCAAACAGTGCCGACCTATGTGCACGACCTCAAACACGGTGGACAAGTAGAACGTGGTGTGCAAGTCCTGGGAGATGTGGCTATCATAATGCATCACCTACATGAATCGCGAGTATCACAAAATGTACGTCGAGGTATGAACAAACTACCTGTGGTTTTTGAAGATAAGTGGACAGACGGTAGAATGCCGCGAGCGGAGGACCGGTTAGAGAGAAGTCCTACGGAGTTGCATCGATTGGTCCTTGCGTATTTGCTAGAGAAGTGGGGACTTGTTGCAGTAGGCATCACGACATCCATTGCAGACATAGTACATAATGGATTTGTGGGTAGTCAAGTTATTGTCCTTGACGGTTCTTCCACGCGGACACGGTTCTTGCATAGTACATTGCAGACTATGTTTGGCAATCAAATGCAAATGACAACAACAACAACAACAGCAATCAAATGCAAATGACAACAACAACAACAACAACAACAACAACAACAGTGGTTTCTAAAGGTGTAGTTCAAGAAGATGTCAATCCAAATTCAGAAGACATTGATCCAGATGAAGAAGATGTTGGTTTAGAAGATGTTGGTCCAGAATATGTTGTTCCGATGGTAGAAAGGAGACGGTCTACAACACAAGTAGTACACTCCAGCGCTGATGAATCCTCCGACAAAGATGGCTCAGATGGAAACGATGATGATGTTGATACTATCGGGTCAGCAGGAGAAGATTTGCATTCTGAAGGTACAATGGAACCAGGTGAACATGGAAAAAGACAAAACTCAGAGGAAGATTCAGAGGATGTAACATATGGCACAAACAGGGACTCGCGAGAAGACTCATCAGAGGAACATGAGACATCTGCTTCATATAATACTGTTGACAAACAACGTACCAACTTTTATCAAACAGGAGAAGAAGGTCCTTCTGAAGTGCAACAAAACAATATGGATCCTACACTAGACCTAGAGGCACTTGTGGGAGGAGTGGGAGAAAAGAACATTGAAGATACAATGGAGCAACCCAAAGAAGCAAATGACATTTCATCAAACACCACCGAGGCTCAACCGGTTAATGATGAAGGAGAAGCAACAGATCAAATGTTTGAAGAACCGTGTACCAAATGTGTAACAAGTGCCTCGCAAACAACTGCATTGGCCTCAGAATTGCTACATACACCAGAAGTAGCAGTGGAGAAGGACACTCCATCGTTATCATTTGGATGGGCCCTGCAAGAACGCAATATGATTGAAGGAGAAGATGGAGTGTTCTATGATGCTGATGGTGTGAGATACCATCGTATTGGAGAGATGGGACACTACAAGTATGAAGAGATCAACTCCGTTTTTGAAGGCGATCCTTCACAAATGACGGATGCCATAGTTACAAGTGCATTAGAGCATAGTGACCTTGGAACCCCTTCAAAAACTCGGACACAACTTGAGCAACATCAATTGGAGAACGAAGAAGGACAGGAGGTTGGGATTCAATCCTCCACTGTGATTCCAGAAACTCCTCAGACTACTCAAGATTAGACTACGTAGGACCAAATATATATCTTTTATATATATGGTATTTTCATGACTTTCAAATTTATGTACAAGGGTGTAATATAATGTTTTGTATTGGTCATTTTCCGAATTGTAATATCACGATACTACACGTATCATTTGTTGCTTCATGATTAACCCCCAACTGCCCAACCATGCATATTTTGCATGATGTATAGATTTCATCCGTAGTTTCTCATCCGTCATGCACTTTTTGTAGTGTGATTTTTTTACTGAATTTTTTATGGGAAGTTAGTTTCATGTGTGTGTGATCCGATCGAAAAGCAAACAGTTTTTGAAAAATGTATGCCTCATTTTGTGTTGCAGCGTTTCACCCAAAATTTTGAAGACTTTAGTCTAAAAGTGTTTTTGAAGAAAAAAACTCATAAAATCAAGCCTCCGAAAAATCTCCAAAAATCACTACACCTAGAGTACTACATTATAAGCCATCACAACAAATTTCATCCCCATATTGTAAATATCTTATTTGTAATTGAATTACAGAATAATTTTTTATTTTATGTTTCAAAATTTATAGAAAAGTATTAGTGATAGCAATCAGAGATCTAACCGTATAGATTGGATCTAAAATTCAAGATGTATAACTTTTATTCATACATCAAATTTTAAATATTCATGTTAGTTGCATTTTACAATGCTTCTTTGCAAAACTGCCCAAATTGGACAAAGGTGAGGACGTTTAGGGGTTAAGTTTTTGTAACTTATGTGTGTCAGTATTATCAAATGAATTATGTACATGAAAGTCCATGCAATTGAGAACCTCAAAAATTTTGGGGGGTTAAATATTCTACAATGGCCAGTTTTGCCTCCAACCAATTAAATCCAACAATGCACTTGCTCAAGTGCATAAATCGCTAATACGGTGTTCTAAGCTGCCCAAAACAGCAAAAAGCCATTTTGGCTTTTAAGGGCCTTTAGGGGTTAACCCGTAATATTCCTTGACTGTATTCTTACAAAAAACCATGAAAAACGGAGTATTTGGAAGTTGCAAAAGAAATCATATGTTTTTTAGGTTTTTCATCATTTAACCGTAAGATCTAATACCCAACGTGAATTTTCATGTGAGAACAAAATTTGAGAGCAAAATGACTGGGATACTTAGATTATAAGGATCAAAGTTGCAAACGAAGATTTTTTGGAGTTCAATCCGGTGACAAATGTGAACTTTAGAAATTAATATCTTTTTTTTGAATGGGTTAGAAATTCATTGAATGGCAAGGCCATGTTAACAATTGTGTTAAGTCTTCAAATATAAAATCTTGTAAGAAAAAAGCTCATATTAGTTTTTTTATAAAACAATTACTAGAAGTGGGTACAAAGTGAAAGGAAAAAGAAAATCATTAATAAGTTTGACATGGAATTGTAAAATGTCAATCTTAACGGTGAGAATGTTGTACTTGGAAATCTTTACCTAGTGCCTTTTATTTCATATTGAAAATTGAGTTTAAAAATGAGCTTCAAACTTTTTTTGGTCCAAACTGCCTAAAATTAGATCTCCTCATAACTTTTATCCCATTGCTCAAAATCGGTAGATTTTAAGCTGCATTTGTAGATAAAGATCAACCGATCATGAATCAAAAAAGAAATTTTGAAAATGAGTAAAATATTAAAAAATTCTTGCTGCCCGATCTCACTTCAAAAACTTCAAATGCTTATAACTTTTGCAATACTTCTTGGAATGACATGAAACAAAGTGCGACATGTAGAGTGTAGTTTTTGGAAGCTACACTAAAATTTTCATTGAAATTTTAAAAATATGAGGTCCCTGGAGGCTGCCCAAAAAGTGGAACAACCAGAATATGGTCGCTCAGAATTTTAGGGGTTGATCACTAATTGAAATAATAGATGGATCGATTTTTCTCAAAATTAATTTGTAGTGCTTTTCTTTGCCATCAATTGATTTTTGGATTAGCAAATGATTCTCAAATGTACCATGTATTTTGTGTTCATCTATTCAGCACTTTCACTATGTGGTTTTTATTCATGTTAACAATTGTTTTTCTTACTATATGAAGGGCATGCAATTCAGTGGAACCAGCACTTTTAGCTGCATCGATGAGAGGAGAAAACATAGCTCTAGGCACTATGGTGCAATTGGCAACAAAGGATTTGTTTGATGGAAATTCAAAAAGAAAGATGCAATCGATATCATCCTTGAGGCATTTAGAAAGAAAGAGGATGTCAAATGAAATCCTACCAATCCTTTACTCTATTTTGGAATGTAAATTATTGTTCTATCAAGTTTATATTGAAAAAGCTGGGAAGAAGAAAAAATTTGGTTCACATTATGGCCTTTATTATATTAAGCCACGATCTCTACATTGGTGGGAACAATATTCAAGTGTCGTAATGCGTGAAGATCCTGACCGCTTTTGTTAATTCTTTTGACTCTTTGTTCCGACATTCCAATATATATGTTGTTTGGTTTATGAAGAAATGCAACGAAATCCCCCTTCTGGATTGATTCAAATTACTGGTCGGTTAATGGATGTTTCTAAGCAAGTGGCAATTGCTTTGAGAAGGCTTGCAACCGGTGACAGTCATTTCTCAGTTGGTGAATTATTTAGAGTGGCCGATTCTACATATGCCAAAATATACAAGTGTTTCACTAGTAGAAATCTTGTCTTATGTGACAAGTCTTTAGTGACTAAATGTCCGGAAAGACTAGTCCATAATGACGCAAAGACCACTTTGTGTCAATATGGACTTGTCTTTCCAGACATTGAGTCATTAAAGACTTCTCACATAAGACAAAATTTCTATTAGTGTTTTATCAAAGCGTTGTTGAATGCTGCCATTTCGTTGCATTTGAAGTAGCCTGAAGGAGAAGCTCTATCCCATGTTAAACTTGGTTTTGAAAAGCTCCATGGTATACCACAATGTTATGGTACTCTTGATTGTTCGCATGTCAAATTTGATTTGCCAGCACAAGCAAGATCAACAGATTGGTATGACCGTGATCACAACTATTCGACAATTATCCAAACCATTGTGGACCATGAAGCTCACTTTATTGTTGTATTTGCAGGTATACCTGGATCAGTACATGACTTGTGTTTATTTATTGTTCAATCACTTTAAAGAAGTCATCGCATGAACTTGATTGAATGGCCCAACGGTTGAAGTTGAAGGTGTTGATGTGCAAGATTTGATTGTAGCTGATGCAGGATATTTGGGTGACAAGCATGTCCTTGTACCTTGGCCTAGACTACGTCTTCCTAGACTATTCCATGAATTCAATTTCAAAACAATCATCTACACGTATGATAGTGGAACGAGCATTTGGTATTTTGAAAGGAATGTGGAGGATCTTAAAAACTCCTATGATTAGTCCTAATCTCAAGAAAATTCCTAGTTTGATATTAGGTTGTTATGTACTTCATAATATAAACACCATATTAGCAATTTATGCACTTGAGCAAGTGCATTGTTGGATTTAATTGGTTGGAGGCAAAACTGGCCATTGTAGAATATTTAACCCCCCAAAAATTTTGAGGTTCTCAATTGCATGGACTTTCATGTACATAATTCATTTGATAATACTGACACACATAAGTTACAAAAACTTAACCCCTAAACGTCCTCACCTTTGTCCAATTTGGGCAGTTTTGCAAAGAAGCATTGTAAAATGCAACTAACATGAATATTTAAAATTTGATGTATGAATAAAAGTTATACATCTTGAATTTTAGATCCAATCTATACGGTTAGATCTCTGATTGCTATCACTAATACTTTTCTATAAATTTTGAAACATAAAATAAAAAATTATTCTGTAATTCAATTACAAATAAGATATTTACAATATGGGGATGAAATTTGTTGTGATGGCTTATAATGTAGTACTCTAGGTGTAGTGATTTTTGGAGATTTTTCGGAGGCTTGATTTTATGAGTTTTTTTCTTCAAAAACACTTTTAGACTAAAGTCTTCAAAATTTTGGGTGAAACGCTGCAACACAAAATGAGGCATACATTTTTCAAAAACTGTTTGCTTTTCGATCGGATCACACACACATGAAACTAACTTCCCATAAAAAATTCAGTAAAAAAATCACACTACAAAAAGTGCATGACGGATGAGAAACTACGGATGAAATCTATACATCATGCAAAATATGCATGGTTGGGCAGTTGGGGGTTAATCATGAAGCAACAAATGATACGTGTAGTATCGTGATATTACAATTCGGAAAATGACCAATACAAAACATTATATTACACCCTTGTACATAAATTTGAAAGTCATGAAAATACCATATATATAAAAGATATATATTTGGTCCTACGTAGTCTAATCTTGAGTAGTCTGAGGAGTTTCTGGAATCACAGTGGAGGATTGAATCCCAACCTCCTGTCCTTCTTCGTTCTCCAATTGATGTTGCTCAAGTTGTGTCCGAGTTTTTGAAGGGGTTCCAAGGTCACTATGCTCTAATGCACTTGTAACTATGGCATCCGTCATTTGTGAAGGATCGCCTTCAAAAACGGAGTTGATCTCTTCATACTTGTAGTGTCCCATCTCTCCAATACGATGGTATCTCACACCATCAGCATCATAGAACACTCCATCTTCTCCTTCAATCATATTGCGTTCTTGCAGGGCCCATCCAAATGATAACGATGGAGTGTCCTTCTCCACTGCTACTTCTGGTGTATGTAGCAATTCTGAGGCCAATGCAGTTGTTTGCGAGGCACTTGTTACACATTTGGTACACGGTTCTTCAAACATTTGATCTGTTGCTTCTCCTTCATCATTAACCGGTTGAGCCTCGGTGGTGTTTGATGAAATGTCATTTGCTTCTTTGGGTTGCTCCATTGTATCTTCAATGTTCTTTTCTCCCACTCCTCCCACAAGTGCCTCTAGGTCTAGTGTAGGATCCATATTGTTTTGTTGCACTTCAGAAGGACCTTCTTCTCCTGTTTGATAAAAGTTGGTACGTTGTTTGTCAACAGTATTATATGAAGCAGATGTCTCATGTTCCTCTGATGAGTCTTCTCGCGAGTCCCTGTTTGTGCCATATGTTACATCCTCTGAATCTTCCTCTGAGTTTTGTCTTTTTCCATGTTCACCTGGTTCCATTGTACCTTCAGAATGCAAATCTTCTCCTGCTGACCCGATAGTATCAACATCATCATCGTTTCCATCTGAGCCATCTTTGTCGGAGGATTCATCAGCGCTGGAGTGTACTACTTGTGTTGTAGACCGTCTCCTTTCTACCATCGGAACAACATATTCTGGACCAACATCTTCTAAACCAACATCTTCTTCATCTGGATCAATGTCTTCTGAATTTGGATTGACATCTTCTTGAACTACACCTTTAGAAACCACTGTTGTTGTTGTTGTTGTTGTTGTTGTTGTTGTCATTTGCATTTGATTGCTGTTGTTGTTGTTGTTGTCATTTGCATTTGATTGCCAAACATAGTCTGCAATGTACTATGCAAGAACCGTGTCCGCGTGGAAGAACCGTCAAGGACAATAACTTGACTACCCACAAATCCATTATGTACTATGTCTGCAATGGATGTCGTGATGCCTACTGCAACAAGTCCCCACTTCTCTAGCAAATACGCAAGGACCAATCGATGCAACTCCGTAGGACTTCTCTCTAACCGGTCCTCCGCTCGCGGCATTCTACCGTCTGTCCACTTATCTTCAAAAACCACAGGTAGTTTGTTCATACCTCGACGTACATTTTGTGATACTCGCGATTCATGTAGGTGATGCATTATGATAGCCACATCTCCCAGGACTTGCACACCACGTTCTACTTGTCCACCGTGTTTGAGGTCGTGCACATAGGTCGGCACTGTTTGCGGTTGGAACATCCACACGCCTCGTAGCCAAGTGCATTCAGGAGACATTGCAATTAAATCTCTCATTCCCTGCTCAAAATATGTTCCCGCAGGAAGCAAGAACACTGCATTCCAACGTGTAATATTAATCATCCACCTTTGCAATTGTCGTATTACTGTTTTATATTCCTCTTCACTCCAAACTGCTTCATCACTCGCTATGGCGTTTCGTCTGCAATCAAATATCCACAAACAAGGCTCTCCTAATTCTACGCATTCCTTTTCAAAGAACCCCCCTCTGCATCGAATTGGAATTCAATTTGCATCGTCCCCCCCCCTGTCGTACAAGGAATGGTGACTTGCCAATCCCATTGTAGTTGTGCAGTGTGAGCAACATCACGGCGATATCCTTCGTACCCTCGTCCTCCTGCTACAATGTCAACATAGTGTTGCCTTATAAATGGAGGTATAAGAACCTCCAACTTTTGTAACCCCGAGACAGACCTCACACTCGGAGTAGCCCATGCCTTCTTCATGGACTTGTCAATAGCTTCTCCTAACACTTGAAATTTTCGTGCCCCTTCTCTGCCAAATCTTTCCACATCTATGGTAAAGAACTCTAACAAAGAACCGGGAGGCTCTTTCTGAGACTGCACCATTAGCCAACGGATCGCATTCCGTACTGCTTCTCGTCGTTGAATTCGATCTACTACCCAAGCTAGAGTACGCTTTGGTGGAGTTGTGCTTGTAGCACTATTGAAATAATACTTTTGAGACTGTCGTCTACCGTCCACAATGGGTTTAGCTGCCAACTCTTGAGCTAACCGAAAGTACTGTTGTTTTGGTACTCTTGATAGTGGTCTCGGCCATAGACGCTCCATTCTCCTACGATCCACTCGCACATCTACATTGGGATCTAAAGAGTGTTTTTTTGCGTACTCTTTCCATTTCTTTTCATCATCTTCGCTATACCAAAGTATACCTTCTTCATGGTCCTTGCATACCTGCAATGTTGCAGCATACCAATCCTCATTTTCTTGCCATGCGTGTCGCGTATATTCTAACATTCGCTTTGCTAAACTTCCAAGTGTTGTTGATTTTCCACTCAAAGGCACCGTCCAATGAAGTGCACTTGCTGCCATTGTGATTGCTTTTACCCTATCTGCATCATCTGTCCGTATATCTGCATTTGGTTTTCCACATGCACTCCATATAGCCCGCAATTTCACTAGATCTTCGTACATTGTTGTATAGAATTTTTGTTCAAATTCTTTTGCATTGATTCGCACTGATGCTTCAATGTAAAATCTCGGATTGTCAAACACCATAAAGCGAGCCTTTCTGGTAGCATATTTTGTGTCGAATTTGTTGTCCGACATTAAACCCATAGCATGCTCTAGTTGCGCTTGTTTACATGCTGCTACGATATGTTGCCCATCAATTGGTTCCCATATAACTCTGTTTTCCAACCACGAAATTCTATTCATGTTCATCATCCCTAGATCACTTGTCTGGTGTTGCTCCCACACTGCATCAAATACATTCGTTGCATTCTCTGTTGCAAATGGAATCTTTTTTTTATGCATTTCCCCGTTTGAGTCAATTACTTCCACCAAGTATGCAATGGATCGTAGTGTCAAATGTGAAATAAGAGCTTCGTCCTTCCCTCTGATTCGTTGGTACATTTCCCTCACTCGTTTCTCTGTCAAACAACGATGGTTAGTCTCTACATTCTCCACATTTCGAATGTGATCAATTGGAGCATGGAAAATAGCTTCCATCCCCCATAAATACCCAGCGCGAATATCGTCATCGGATGGAAAAGTCACCACTGGACCTTTTGAAACTTCGGGGCGTTGAACTTGGGGACAACCTTCATCATTTGACAGTTCGTCTATATCTTCTCTTTCAACATAATTGATACCTTGCTCCAATTCATCGTCGTTTATGCGTGCACCTCTAGCACGTCTAGCACTCGGATTGCGTACACCTCTAGTACGAGTGCGTACACCTCTAGCACGAGTGCGTAGACCTTCATCTCGCATGTTTGCCCTAGTAAAAGGAGCCACTGGTGTGCGTCCTTGAAGTTCATTCCTCTAAATCGTAGATGGTACAAGATGAACATTAGATGTCAAATCCTCTGATACATACATATGTTGAGTGGATCCTATTATTGCCTCCGATTGTTGTCGAGTGTGCATTGCCATACTTCTTAGGACTTCACTGGTAGATGTAGCAATGTTCTGTTCTTCAGCTATAAAGATGTTTGATCCATGTAATTGACCTTCATCTCCTCCAACATTGACAGCTGCATGATGCTCAGAAGTGCCAGCTTGTGATATCCCATCAGTCCTTGGTCTAATTCTTCGCGGTGCTGAACTGGAAGGAGAGTTAGTATCTTCTGTCTCTACCCTCTCTGGTGATCGAATTCTTCTATTTCGTTCCGCAATAGGTACCCAATTGATATTTATTGCCCTAGCAAATACCCCATACACAGGATCAGTTTCCTCCGGTGCACGAGGGGGAGCTAGTAGAGTGGCTCTCCTAGGTTGAGCATTACGTAAATCGTCATATGCAGTGTGTTCCATAAACTGCCGTCGAGCTCGTAATACATCTTGAGGTGTAAGGTTCAAAAACTTCTTCACAGCTTCTTCCCGTGCTGACTTCAACTCAATTGGCATCGATGTCCATAGTTCTTTAAGCGGTCGCAAAACCCTCAATGGCGGGTCTACATCAAAACAAACTTGGGGTATAGGTGCCATCAATAATTTCCTTTGCACTCTGTATTTTACCAAATCGCTATCCGGTGACGTCACAGAGAACAACACATACTCATTGGTTGCAGGGCTGATGTTTAGGATATGCCCAAACTTCTTTGCCAACGCACACCAATGTCTCCCTTCGATTACTGCATGCTCCGTGATCCATAGCATTGGTTGTTCCGACTCTTCTGCTGAAATCCACCATCCGTGCTTCACCCATTCATTATGAGTTTTTGGAGCCATTTCTGAACATGAAGAACAATTAAACATCTATCATTACTTCCCCCTATATACATGGATATAGTGTGACTCCATTTTTGCAGTCTATCTACTATATGTTAAATTACAAATACTGAACAAAAATTGCTAATTAAATAACTTAAAATTTCAAATTCTTATATATTTTTGATATACATATAGGTATATACTTTTATTTTTCTTCCGATATAGAAGTGTACACTATATAAAAAATTGTAGTTAATAAATAGTGTAGTACATAAAGAATATTCTAGATAATCACGAGATTTAGAAGTGTTTGACTACTTATTATTTCAACAATAATCACAATGAGAACAAAGTGAGCTCTAAAATACAGAATTAACATCCAATACAAACTTCAAAGCTCCCCTACTTTCATAAAACAAGACCAAAATATACACAAAGTTCTCTACACAAAGATTTCTTCTAGATCTCTCTCAATTACAATTACCACTTTAAATAAATTTCTACGATACTTAACACTTAAAATAGACACATTCAACATTTTGAAACTGATATATGGCAAAATGCTCAATAGTTCATGAATATCAAAACCATAAAGTAGAATATGAAGTTCATATATTTTTCTTTTTAAGTTTTTTTTCTTTAGCACATTCAAATTAGTTATAAATTATATGGACTTTTGTGAAAGGAAAAACACATGAAAAATGTATATATCTTAACTACCAAGATACTACACAAAGGAATAGAAAAATAATATGGAAACAAATAGGTCTCTAGTTCCATGTTAGCTATCTCTATGTCACATAGGATTCTTTATGACAGAAGTATGACATTTAAAGTGTTACAAATGTTACATATAAGTACTACTGATTACAAATAACTCACTTTCTACTACTAGGCATCTAAGACATTTTTGTGATTTGACAATTATACAAACTATAGTGTATTTTTGGTCTACTAAGCAATAAATATAAATATTTATTGTTGAAGAATAATTACAAAAAATGAAACATGATTAAAAAATAATGGAATTAGAAAAAGGAAGCACTATTAAACAATAATGATAAATAATTATAAAAAAGGGAGCATCATTAAAGAATAAAACATTTCACCTAGTTCGATCATAGTGGGCTCCTTATATTCATAGAGGTTAGCATCGAATGAGTTGTACTACTCTTCAATCCATGGAAAAGTAGCAAAAATGCTAAACAATCTCTTGAAAATAAACTCATTGGTTGCATGCTATGCATAAATCCCAAGTCCTCCTCTAAAAATACTTGTTGTTACTAAGCTTATCGAAATTTTACAATAGATTTTCAAATCTACCAAGTTTAAGCCCTAAACATCACAGGGTCAAATTTTTGAACGACTAACAGATTCAAACTCACTCAACATTCTCATCAATGCGTGGATGAAAGTCATCCACTTTTTTAGAGATACTTCACCAATTTCTTGTCCTATCTATTGATTGAATTTATTGATACATGAATACATTTAAATTTAAATTTCAAATGTAAAAGTCGGTCAAGTTGTTGACCATGCCAAGATTTCATTGACATTATTTCAAAAGTGGCCTTGCAAAAATGAGGTCATAGATATAAGGAACACAAAAATTTCAAAGAGTCACCGCGTTTAAGAGTATCTCATTTCAATTTCATTCCAACAAATTTTACTCAAAAATAATTATAATTTTGTTCGTAATCAAATGTAGAAGAAATATTTAATTTTAACATTCAATTTTGTAAACTACATATTGGAGATAGTATTGGTGCATTGAACCGTACAAAGATTCTAAGAATCAAGATCTGGAACTTTCATTTGTATATCAATTCCACAATATTCTCCTAAATATTTATTTATGATGATATTTATGAAATTGTCAATTAGAGGGACACCCTGGTACATTTAGGGTTTAATGAAGTTACTCATAACTAAACCCTAACATTGACGATCCTATAAAACAACCCTCTCCAATGTTGCATAATATCCAAAGAATGTTGGCGTGTCTTCATAATTCCGGCATCAATAACGCAATAACACAAACCAAAAACACACATGCATCGTTCCACACGCAAATTCTTCAACAGAACCTACATACCAAAACCACCCAACTATCTCTTGACAAAAAATAATCACTAGTTCATACGCTTTTAGCATTTCAACAATATTGCAGTAAGTCATGGGTGTAGATATTGTGTATTAGAATGAACCTGTGTATGAAAATGAATCTCCAGAAGAAAGAACTAGTGTTGAATTATAGAGGCTCCAGGACCCATAAAAAACACATGCTGATATGCGGAGGTTGTAAGACCCATGAAATGATATATATTGGGATTCAAATAGGCTCCATGACACATGAAATAATATTCGCTTTGATAATGAGCCAAGCTCCAGGACCCACGAAATAACCAAATACCTGGTCATTTTGTTCACAATAAAACAATGTTAGAGAGCAACTACTATACGTATTAAGAAACATATAAAGTAGAGGTACCCATAGCTAATCTATAGATTTCTTAGAAGCTGCTTTCATGGATCCATAATCCAATACAATTTAAAAAAAAATACAACACAACGTTACCCAAAAACCAACACATTGTTGACCAATAAATAGTCACCATCATAGCATTCAGTAGCCTCTATAAGTGCTACCTTCCCACAACAGAATGATGTGGAATATCTCACATCACATCAATAGCTATGAGGGTTGATGGCATTAACCAAGAGCAACCTACCATGGTGAATAGTACTCTATGATTTCTAAAAATATATATTCTTTAAATTATAATTATTATATGTGTTTATCATTTCTTGTATTTTTTAATTATTATTTAGTGAGTTTTTAAACTTCTTTTATTGTTTAAAAAAATATAATTCCATAGTGATATTTAATTATTTTTGACATTGAGCTGGCAGGATAAGTTTCGCCCTCATCGAATCACCCCTCCGGAGCTCCGTGGGGTTGCAGAATTTGATAAAACATGTACTATTACCACAACCGAAATTTAGCGGACGAATCTAACAATGAAAAATCTTCCAAATCCTCGGTATTACACTTATAACTCTTTTATATCACCCATGTAGTAACAAACGTACATGAGTCCAAAACTTGGCATCTGGAAAGTAGCCAATTACATGTGTACATACTTCTAGGACAACCCTAACTTGGAACAGGAAAGAGCTTTGCTATTATCTACAGTTCAAGTAGGGGATACAAGAATCATTAGGCAACAGACCCCTCCTGTACCAACAACTTATCTGTTTATATTAGTAAGTGGGATATTAATTGCAAAATGTACATGACCACTGATCTTTGAACGAGAAAGGGGGTTGTTTCTTTCCCTTCAGAAATATTCCGCATAGACACTCAAACTAAGAAATTCATATAGTGATAAAAAATTTGATCTCAAGAGTTTGGCTCAATATTATAAACAAAATAATTTCTCCACATCTCCCAATGAAATGCTTAATTTCAGTGATAGGTACATCTCCCAATGAAATGCTTAATTTCAGTGATAGGTACATCTCCCAATGAAATGCTTAAATAATTTCTCCACATCTCCCAATGAAATGCTTAAATTTTTATTCCAGCATATGAGGTTAGAACAGTTCTTTTGGATTGTGCAGACACGATTTGAATTGAACCAAGTGGCATTATTGGTCGCTAGGAGTACGTGATCATTACGATCATTCCTTCTGCATTTCGTAATTTCATGCAACACGGTCTCATATGCGATTCCCTGTGTGTTCCCTCCGAGTCTCATTTTTCCCATTCAGTCTTGAAAGCTGCTTAAGGTATGTTCACACTTGGCCTTACGCCTGTGTTCTTTGTGAATATTATCCGCATTATTTTCGTGGGCGTTCCCACCTGCGTTGTTTATCAATTACCGAACCTACGTGGCATCGCATGTGGTATGTCGATAAGAGTACTCTTATCGGAAATTGCTACAATACTTTTCGGAAAGCTACGATATATGTGCCAGTTTTTACGTAACATGAATTCTTCTGAAACTGAAGATTTCAGAGCCTTACTCGTGCTCTTATGTAATCTCCCACCTTGTGCTCTTTTATGAAAGAGCGGTGTCAGGTACTGCCGGCTTCACGTTGCGTCATCACAGTCTTCACGCAAAATCGAATGTAAATCTCGGTCATGATCGACAACAGCAGCAACAACGACGCCCCACGAGCATTTAAGAAACCTCTGCCACCATTTTGGAGCACAACATCAGGTCTGCAAACATAAAATGTTGGAACTCAGAAACTAGAAATTCAACTACGAGAGTAAACCTCTGCAGAGAAATTTGAGGATACATAAAAAGATTGACACTGCGAAACTAGCTTAAAATTCGACGGACAGATTCAACAATGAGAAAAATCTCGCAAATTTCTCACAAAGAACATTAAAAACACAATGGAGCGAGTGAATCACACCTAATAGAGGTTGAACAAAAGAGCCGCGCGTTTCCCGATCTTGACCTTCAACATCCGCTCCCTGGCATTCTCAGTCGCTGTAAGCACAATTAACTTACTCCCTTCGAGATTATACTGGAACTGGTTCAACAAATTGATCACGAGGCTCTTCCGCACGAGTCTGTACCGCTTCCGGGTTCCCACAGTCACCGTCAAATGCAGGATGAAATTCTTCGATCGCTTCAGGTACAAATAAGGTCATCAGAACCATACCCTAGCTCTTCACGAAGGGTTCTGATGACCCTAGCTCTTCACGAACAATACGCCCCGCTCACACACTGACCCCAATGAATTATCATAGAATACTATGGAATACTGAATGTCGCGGATCAATGGAAAACTATGGAATACATCAATGCAGAAATTGGTACGCAGCGGGAGCAAAGAGAAGACAAGCTCAAGAAGAGAAGACAGCCTGCAGAAGAAAAAGACAGATTTTTTTATTTTTTTTTGAATCAAAAAAAAGAAGAAAAGACAAATTTTGACAACATAAGACCCCCTCCCCACTATCGGTCCGGTGTGAACGCCTCGTCACATCAAAAGGCCACCTGGCAATTACTGTTAAAATACCCCGTATATGTGAACGCAGAATACATAATTCTACGATCACACAGGTGATCGATCTGTCATGTAGCCAAACTTTTCGATCAGACAGGTGATCGATATCGACATCTTTCGATTGTGGGTAACCGGTCACTGCTGCTATTTTGAGCCATTCTAGAGTGGGTGAGTGCATAGGACAAGGGTTTCCTCGAATTGAAGTGGCGGACGAGCGAGCTATGGCTGATGATTCCAGCAACAATATTCTAAGCTTGCGGAACAAAGTTGGAGTACGTGGTGCTAGGAGGTAGCGATGGGATAGGAAGAGAGATAGTGCTGACGTTTATGAAACAAGGGGCAAACGTGGTGTTCACGTACTTGAGCAACGAGAAGAAAGCGTTGAAGTTGCAAGGTCTCAGCGAGTCGTGACTAGTGAGTGAGTACCAAGCAAGATTGGGCGAGTCCCAAATAGGAGTGAGTACTAAGCAGGAACGAGCGAATACCAAGTAGGAGTGAGCAATCTTGCAGAATTTGTGAGCTTCATGCAAACTCGGGACTAGCTAGGGCTAAGAATTCCATCATTCAGAGATGCAACTGGGAACAAAAAACATGAGTTCAAAATCATAACTATGAGTTTGAAAACAGGTTACCAGCGATGCACGCGTACTGTAAGAGCCTTCAGCCTGTGGAGATGAGCCTTCCGCACAAACTTGGAGAAGTCTACCAGTGTCCCCTCCGTGACTCTTGATGCTACTAGCCTCTCTCGCACGCTCTCCTTCACCCTAGCAAGCAGGAATACTGTCGTAGGATCACCACCAAAATCCACCGATCTCCTCCCTAAGCTTTCAACCTCGACGCTTTTCATTCCTATTGTGAGTCACTTCAGAAATTCAGGAGTCACAGGCGACACAACAGACAAGAAAAAGTGGTCCTTAGTGAGTCAAAAGCGACAACTGCAGAGTCAAAAGCGTCAGGTTTGCTACCAGTTTTCAACAAGAAACGACTTTGCAGAAGAAGAAACAATGACTTTGGGGAAAGGTGGCCGACTGTCAAGGCAGTCATCCCTCCGGAGCTCTGTGGGGTCTTCCAGATGACGTTTTCCAAACTTGTTGAGTAATTCTCACATTGTAAGTTTCATATACTTTAACCCCTCACCGCTTGAAGTCCAAACATGTGTAAAAGCTGACTTGCTTTTCAAGTCCTATAAGTCTAAATCTCAGTGAGGTATGAAAATCTCAACCGTACAATATTGTAGTGTGCATGTTGTAGATGGTGTGAACAAAATTTGGGGTCATTTGACCGTATAGATTGAAAGATTATAATGTTTTAGTGTTGAAAAAGATGCTGAAATTTTCTTAAAAACACATTTGGAGGTGAAATTCGATTTCTAAACGTACTCAAATGAAAAAAAATTAAACTACAAAGTGATTCAAACCAAAAAACAAACACTTTGGTGAAAAAAAATCTCATTCAATTGACTCATTGTGTCTGCAAAATTGTTTTGAAATGTCAAAAAACAGTGAAAAAAGAAGCAAAAAATCACATCTATGTCTGAACCTACCTCTACTAAAATGCTTCTCAGTCACTCATAACCTCTTGGATTCATATGAAATTTTAACCTTATAAACAAGACTGGTATGTGCAACTTTTCCAACAAAATTTATTGAAAACGGACCATGTATGAAGAAGTTATAAGCTGCCGAAGTTCATTGTAATGAAAAAATGTCTGGATTTTGAACTTCGAAATTTGCTCCCAAACATTCAAAACAACTTGGATTGACATGAAAATTTCAGCACAATAACTAGGCTTTATTGAGAACAAAACCCAAATCTTTTTATTGAAAAAAAACATTTGATGAGAAAGATACAAACCCCCGAAGTTGCAGCCATCATAATGCAGTGAGGTGAACTCAAATTGAACCTGTGAACTTCGAATGGGTCTCAAAAACTCAATACATCTTGAATTGATCTGAAAATTTTACCACTAAAACTAGACTAATATGCGCAACTTTTCCAACAAGTTTTATTGAATTTGGACATTGGATGCAAAAGTTACAGCACTTTGAATGTTACTGCCAGACTATGAGAGGACACTTTTCGTCCCCTCCGGCGGTGAGGGGTTAACCCAAAAGTGTCCACACTACAAGTACCCAACAAACTTCATCAATTCCTAACATTTTAAAATATGATATTTTCTATTATTTTTTTCATATCAGTTATTGGTAAACCAATTTACCCAAAAAATTTCCATAATTATTTAAATAATAATGAATTTTATAAGATTTTTCAAAGTTTTTTTGTTGTAAAATTTATAGTAATTTTAAAAATACTTAAATAGTATGAACTTTGTATTGTAGTGAAATAAAAATTTAAGTGAAAATTTTAGTAATGAACAACAAGGTGTAGGTGGGATGTTTGTTGAGCTTACATAAAAGAAATTTGATAGAAAAACAATTTCTTCAGTGTATGTAGGAATTGTAGGATTTTGAGCTGTAAAAAAATGCAATTTTAACAACTTTGAAGAATGGTAAATTGGTCTAAAAAACAAAAGATAGTCCCCACACTTTTTTTTTGGGATTCTTTTCATTTGAAATTAGGCACTACGTCAAAATCAGTGTTTGAAATTAGTAACAACAAATTCAACCACTGGATACAACCGACAACGTAACCCTTAAAGGACAAGAAGTTTTTTATATTTTTAAACAGTATGTTTACAACTTTCATTTCGTGCTTTTTTTTATAAACTTCTTTTTGTGCATTATAGTGTACTCCAAAATAAATCACACTATATAATCTATTACTGTGATTGATGAATTTAGAAATTTTTGTCATTGCTCCAAAGTAAGTCATCAAAAAGTGTTGTTGAGAGTATTTCGGTTTTTCTACAATTTAGATGACGGATAAACCTAAGATTAGAAATTTAAAAGATCAAAAAAAGAAAATTTTATTTGATACATTATGGAAAAAATATATGATTGAACAAAACCTCATGGAATCATGCATGTTACAAGTTTACTTGAATTCTAGATATGTAAATTTTTTGACTTATACATCTCACTTAATATTGATTGTTTTAGTAATAAATACCTACAATAGATGGTTTGAGAAATTTAGGAGGAGGATGACTTTTTAATTTTTGCTAAAAACACTATCATAGAGATCAAAATACAATTTTTAGACCCTATGTGGCCCTCCCAAGGCCACATGGTCCTTTAAGGGTTAATAAAGTATATCCAGTAAATGTTTTGTAGTAAAGAGGTTGATGTGAAGGGAGATTTGTAAGAACAAAAAATACCACGAATCCAAAAGGAGTTGGTTTGAAATTTAGGTATTAAGGTTTGTAGAGGCCATGAGAGAGCTTTTGGATTAATAATATTATATTTTGAGCATTGAAAAGTATATTGATAATATTATGTTTTGAGCATTGAAAATTAATAATATTATATTTCGGTTTTTCTACAAATTTTCTACAATTTAGGTCTAATTCAATACAATAGGCCTTTGCCCATCGTTACCCCTTTGTAGTAGGCCTTTGCCCATCCCTACGGCAGCCCTTTGTCCATACGGCAGCCATTTGTCCCCTACAACACCAACATTTTTTTAATTCTATGACCGACTCATCAAGTTTAATTTCTAAAGCAATTTGAATTATGTCAATTCAAGGGAGACTAATCGAGAGAATTTTTCAAAGCTAGTGAATTACCTCAACATTGTCTTAGTGTTATAAAATTTGGTATTTGGAGACAGTAATGATGTGACCTCCATCATTTCTTTTGTTTTTTGGAAGTTTACAAAGGATAAACCAATATTAACTAATCATGCTAAGTTTTACTAATCATAAAATTATTCAAAGGTTAACGCCTAATTGCCCAACCATGCATATTTTGCATGATGTACGGATTTGAAGTCTGTTTTCTCATCCATCATGTACTTTTTGCAGTGTGGATTTATTATGGAAACTTTTATGGGAAGATAGCTCCGTGCATGTGTGATCCGATTAGAAAGGGGTGATTTGTGAAATTCTTATGCCTCATTTCATGTTCTAGTAATCCACCCAAAATCTCAAAGATTTTAGTCTGAAAGTGCTATTGAAAAAGTTAAGTACTAAAATTAAGCAACCAAAAAATCTTCAAAAATCACTACACTTAGAGTATTACATTTCAACCCATCACAACAAATTTCATTATTAGATTGACAGTATGTTATTGGTAATCATATTACAAAAGAGTGTTAAATTTTAAGTTTGTAATTTAATTCACAAATATTGGTGATAGCAATCGCAAATCTAACCGTATGTATAGAATCTAAAATGCATAGTGTGCAACTTTTATTCATTCATCAACTTAAAAATATCCCTCTTAGTTGCATTTTATTATGCAGCTTTGAAAAATTGCCAAACCTAATAAAGATGAGAACGTTTAGGAGGTAATGCTGTTAAATTCTTAAAATAATATGTAATTTTCTCTTGGAAGTCTAACCGTATGAATAATTTAAATAGATTATGCCCTACATTTTGAATATTGAACCAAACTTCATCAAACATCTGGAAGACACATATTATAACACATTTATGTTTTGTCCAGTACCCTCGGGCTTGTAGGGGTTAAAATACTTGTATAATTATTTCTGCAACATGTAATAGTTTTTTACTATTCATAGAAACAATATTCGTAGTACTATTTAAAATGGAAATGTAATTAAGTTATTTAGGATTCAATTTACTAGATCAATAGTTTATGCAAAGTCTTCCAAATTTGTATGGAAAAAAAATAATCGTCCTCAAATTAAATTATTTTCAAGTCCATTAAATTAATCATGTAAATTTATGGGATGGACATGAGTTTATGTTTATTGTGGTTCTGAAATTGTTTTCAGATGCTATAAATTATAACGTACTCTACCTCCATGATGGGCAAAAAGGTTCTTAGTAATTATTTTACCATAATTGGAATTTGAGGCACATATGTATGATTTGTTTTTAAATGTCGTCATTTTGTACAAGTAAATTATAAAGTTTTTGGCATTGCTATAGAAACACCGTTGCAAGTCATTCATCCATTGCAATTAACAACGGTACATGACAAATCGTGAATTGTACTAAATACCCTAATTGTCATTACTTTGTCATATTTATGGTGTAATTAATGAGATTCTAGGCAATGTAGTTCTTGGATACATGAGATTCTTTGCACAAACGTCATATAATTTTTTTATCTTGATAGAATATGACTTAAAATAATTATTGTTTACCTAACATAGGACAAACTACACTAGAATCTACTTTTAAAAGGATGCACCAATAGTAGTCCTTGCTATACATGCTCTTCAAGCATGGATAAACTCTTTATTTTCAACGGTTTTTGAACTAGAGTTGTAATTCACGGTACAAGTATTTTCTCTTTTGCATCCCAAACTGTGTTATATAATATCTAGGTTTTAGATAGAACGTTGCAAATAGTAATGAAATATGAAATTTGTTTTTGTGGAGGAATAGTTGCATGATATATCTGTATCATTGGTGGCATGAACTATGCATACATTGTAAGTTTGTTAATGTTGTGACAGCAGAGGTGGTAAATTTCAAAATAAAGTAATTAGTTCATGCAAAAGTGTCACATGTCATGTTTTGATTGGCATAGTGTGACATGGAAATTAAATTTTGACAACAGGTTGTCTGAATCAGACCCTTGCAAAGTGAAGCCCTTTATATGGTTGCAGTGGAGATCATGGAGTAGGAGTTTCGAAATGCTAGTTCAATCTCTGGCATCTTAGACGTATAGATAAGTCTTCAAAACATTTTGAGCCATCTCAGTGAGACTAGTGTACAGTACAATAGATTTTTTTATGTGAATACAAAGAGAATGTGTGAATTTGTTTACATAATCATTAACGCTTAAATAATCAAGTGTTCTCACTAGGATATTTAAAAACATAGCAAGTTCTCACAATGTTAATTTTGATTTTACTATTATTGAGATTTTTAGTGAACGTGAGGAATTTCAAGAGTGTTGTCATAATATAATTTTTTTCCCACTGGATATTGGTAAACAAAGTTAAGTTGTCCAAAGACTTTCTTTCGTGAGGCCAAGTAGTTTAAACAACATTAGAGAAAAAATGAACCTCCAAGAGGGTCCTTTGAGTTTCACAAGCGTGGGTCTTAGTAGCCTATTAAAGGACAAAAACTCTGACTTAAATTAGTTACCATCTGATGTGAATTTACAATGGTAGGTTTAGTTGCGGAGAAGGTTAATTTCCATTTTCTTTGTGTATTTAAAAATATATATTTTGTTAGGAAACTAGTGTACACATGCAGTGGATGGAACGTCTTATGAGGACTAAAAGAATACATAACATCTAAGACACTAACTTCTATCTTCAATGGAAACGATTTGACTACTCTCTTGTCATGATTATCTGTGCTCCTAAGAGTGGGTGGGTATAGGGTTTTACTTCATCTTCTAATTAGATACTACATTTAAATCTAATCCAGGATCCCTCTGGAAACTTTATGGAAGGGCCCTCTCGAGGGTCCATTATTTCTTTAACTAATGCTAAACTACTCCAAAAGGTATAAAATTTGACACAAAAGCAAATGACATGATGTTATTCAGGATAGTAACAAAAATTGAAGAAGAAAAAATAAAAATAAAAATAAAATAAAAGAGAAAAAATCTCCGGAGCTCAAAAATTTCATTGCAAGAGGAGTCACAAAATTCTAGTGCGGTTGGGTAGGGTGGAGAAACTTAACTTCATTAAGAGATATAAATTGGAGAATTTGCAGTTTTTTGTAATTTTTTTTTTCCTACTTTGAACATAGAAAATAGTATTTGTCTTTGCCCTTTGGATTGAGATATTCCCAAAAAACCAAGCTCCCAATACAATTACATGTGTTTGTCAATGGTTTGAACCTCCGTCATTTACAATATTGTTTTGAATATGTTATATCATTCTCCTACTTATCAACTTTGGAATACAATTAACTAACATTTTGTAAATTGTGAAAGTGAAGAGCAACAAATTTCTGCAATGAAACATTTTCAAAATAGGAAGAAAATTAGCAATTGAGAATTTTGGGCAGGTTTTAATTTTCTTTTATTTTCATGCAAATGTATATATCTTATAATCTATATAGTCAAGTATTGTGAACTTTTGTGTGCACAATCCTTTAGTTTTAAAAGTTCAAATTCAATTGTTGAATTTTGAAAAAAAGGTTTTTTTGAAATTGTGCCCTAGAGCTTAGAAATGGCAGTATTGTAGTGTTTTCGAGCGAAACAGTTATGGTGCTTTAGGGGTTAAATTCCACCATGCATGAGCATTGTACTATGTGTCAATAGACCAATAAGAATATATCATTGTGAAGAAGAAGATAACATAACATGTGCAAACACTTAATTTGGATTTGACGAATTCATTTTATTCAACGTTATTGAAAGGATTTCAATGTAAAAACTTCATCAGTTAACCCCTACCTACCAGAATGTCCATGTTTTGGGCAATGAACATATTTCATCTGTAATTTCTCATCCGTCATGCACAGTTTGGAGTGTAGAATTTTTATTGTAGATTATATGGGAAGATAGTTTCATGCATATGTAATCTAATTAGAAAGGGGATGATTTGTGAAATTTTTATGCCACACTTCATGTTGTAGTGATTCATCCAAGGTTTTGAAGATTTCAGTGTAAAACTAGTCTAAAAAAAGTCAAATCATAAAATTAAGCAACCAAAAATTTCCAAATATCACCATACTTAGAGTATTACATTTCATCCAATCACGAAAGGTTTCATTCGTAGATTGTCAATATCTTATTTGTAATTGAATTACAAAATAATTTTGAATTTCAAGTTTCAAATTTTATACAAAATTACGAATAACAACAATCATAGATCTAACCTTATGGATAGAAGGTAAAATCCATAACATACAACTTCTATTCATATATGAAGTTAAAGATATCCCTATAGGTTGTGTTTTATAACGAATCTTTGCAAAACTACCGAATTTGGAAAGGGTTCTCAGCATTAGGGGGTACGGTGTTTGTAAGTACATTATCATATTTCATTTAAAATAATTATACATAGTGAGAAGCTTTTTGAACCAATAGAATGACTTTTAAATAATTTTGACAGGGAAATAATGTTATTTTTGAAAATAAAAAATTTGAGTTGTTTGGAACACTTTGTAATTGATATGCATTATTGTGAAGAAGTGCATAAAGCCAAGTAGACAGGCATTGTATTTTGTTCACTACTACCACATAAAATGAAATTCTTCAATGTATATATTTGAAGAATTGAATAAAATAGTTGTGAACATCAAGTCATGGTACATAGGATTTGTCCATGTTAATAGTAATGTTTAGACATGTCTTACGAATTGGTACAGTGAAATCATAATATACCGTGGGTACATTCATCTATTGTAACAAATTTTCATCCAATTTGGATGAATTTTATCACAATATTTTTGAAAAATAATTATTGGTACAACCTATTGTAAATATGGTGGGCTAGCGTATATATTGATTTTAGTGTGGTTATAGTAATTTTTCTAAGACACTCTTCTGTATGTGCAGGTGGGAAGGAATATCATTCTCAAAAATGAGGGAAGCAATGAACAATGGAGCATTTGGAAGTCCTGTGGTGAACGCAAATGCCGCCAACAATGCAACTCCGTCACTGACTGTAGGACAAAGAATTTACCGAGCTTGTACTGCTAGACTATTTGACGATGCAAATACATCGGTACATCCAAGAGCAAAAACACCACAGACGGGCACAGTGGAACTGTTAGGGATTGGAGGAAACATCGTTGGAAAAGGGGTGATAGATGAGAATATCAAATGCGGGATGGAACTTCATGCCGTGAAATTATGTCCTTCTGAGGTTGTTGTTAAGGTTGTACATGTTGTTGATGGTACAGCGTGGACGGGGGAGCTCATTGGAGAACAATTACAACAATGTCTTGGATTTGTCATACGATGGGAAAGAGCACACATCCGAGCCGCAGAGCCGGTCATCGCTACTTCTGTAGAATCTGGAGAAGGTCAAAATTTTTCCTTCCACACTGTAGTAGCACCTCAGTACGAATTCCATGAAGAAGACATATCACTGAATCCATCAGATGATTCTCCAAACACTCCCTTGCAGTCTAGTTCACGAGACGGCGTATCCCCTGCAACGCAAGAACCGCAGTGTAGCCTAGACAACATGACATGTATAGAGGGGTTGCCAGTTGAAAGACCAAGAAGAAAGTATTCCATGCCGAATCGAAGGAGGCACGAGCAACCCCTTCGAGATAGGAGGGAGGCACGAAGTCAGAAGGTGACTTTGAACAGCGTTGCAGCAGCGAAGGGAAAAGGTGGTTGCAAGAAGAATTGTTTGAAGGAAGTTAGTGAGAAATATATTCTTGATCAGCGCTACCTGGCATGGGGTCAAAAATTCAATGAACGGGCAACATGGATGTTGCAAATGTTGAACGCATTTTACTCTCGTACACAGGGGGTTAGGAAGGACAAGTACAACACAAAATTGGATGGAGTCGCCGTGTGCAACGCCTGCTATGCAACCGCATTAGGATACTCTCAAAGGCGTTTCAAACAATTGAAAATGTCTCATCAAGTGTATGGAAAAGTTGCAGCTGTGTACGGGAACACATGCAAACTAAGAGAGCGTGCACAGATGTCGGCAGCACGTGAAAGCTTTCAGGAGTTCGTGAAAGAGGCAGGCTGCACGCAACCAAATCGACAGATACGGAAGAAGATTGATAACGTTGTTGTGCCATTGGTGTTACTCCCTATGAATACAACAAAGTTGGATGTTTTCCACTACGTGAACGAGGAAGTAAAGAAGATGGTGGATGGGAATCCGATATCGCTCTCGTCATTTTATAGGATGTGGCGGACTGAATATCCTCACGTACAAATCCCGCCGTTCTCTAGGTTTGCCAAATGCTACCACTGTTGGGAGTATAAGTGCGGAATGGAGGCAACCACCAATGCAGCTGCGAAAGTGGAGATAAAGAAGTTGTACATGGTGCACATTCATCGTCAAATGGAAGAGAGACGAGACTATTGGACGTTCAAGAGGTCAGCGATCATAACCCCAGACGTATACATGTCTATCATTGTAGACGGTATGGACCAAAACACTACTATGGTTCCTAAAATGAGGCAAACAGTGAAGAACATAGAGTCACGGTTTGTGAAAACTCATTTGTGCGGGGTGCTTGTCCACAGGATTGGATTGTATGCGGATGTGGATAGACGCACACCACAAACACGACAGCAACCAAGTAGTCACTACGGTCATGCACGTCATCAACGATGTGAAGCGCAGAAAGGGTAGAGTACCTCCTACTTTGCGAATTCAAGCGGATAACTGCACGCGAGAGAACAAGAATGTGTACATGTTTGCCCTTTGTGCTTCTCTAGTTGGGTTAGGAATCTTTCAAGAAGTGCAGTTGTGCTTTTTGATAGCGGGTCACACACACGAAGACATCGATCAGCGTTTCAGTATAATATCAAATACAGTGAAGAGAACAAACATTGACTCGTTGCAAGAGCTGCTACAACTGGTGGAGAAAGGAACGTCATATACGGAGGCCTTCGTGAGTGCACGACATCTGGAAAATGTTTGGGACTGGAAGTCATTCATTACTCCTCATCTCCAAACGGGCGGCGATACATTGACGGGCATCACATTCCCACACCACATGAGGTTCTATATGGAGAACGGCATGCCCCGAGTACAACACAAACACTTCAGTGGAGACGCATGGGGTCCGGTCGATGGGCACATGTGTTTACGTTCGTTGCCGAGTACTTCGCAGACGCCTGAATTAGCAGAAGTATTCGCAGCAGATGACAGGGAGTTCAGGGCATTGCAAGAGTTTATTGCGTATAAGGAGAGGTGTGTAAGTAGATTACAGTATGTAGAAAAGAACCTGCGAGCCATCGATGAGGCAAAGTGGCTGATGCAGTATCTTATAGAATTTCCCACAAAAGATAGAAGGGAAGAGAGATCCATACCGTTCTGGCCAAGCGAAGGAAGAGAGAGCGTAATTGAAAACGCACAACCGGAGGAACTGCTTCAGAGCGGACAAAATTTGAACGCGATAATTAGATCAACAGATTTAATTTTATCAAGAATGCGTGATCCGGAAGGCCGAGGTTACTTTGGTCCTCGCAGAGGGAGGCCATCAACGGTGTCTGTGAGAAGAACGCCAAACCAGAACCGAGATGTTGGAGTAGGCCAAACATCAACAAGGATGCACACTTCTAGGACGGAGGATCCTTTTCCACCGTTTGATCCAACTAGTGACATCAAAGTGGGACAATTTGTGGCGCTGACCGTAGAACACAGTGAGGTACAAGCTGGAGTACCATTCTACGTGGGCAAGGTACTAGAGTTTGGACAACGCTCGCGGGCCTTGAAGATGAAGGTTTTGTGGTATTGGCCCATCATGCGGGTAGGAATGCAAAGGCTACAGGGTTCAAACAGAGAACGATATGCAAACTGCATGGAAGCAACTTGGGAGCCGTCTGGTGAAAGACATGGTTGGGTTGATAAAGAAGCAGCTATATTTGCATGGGATGATGTTCCAATAAGAACAAGGACTACATCTGAATCAAGCTATAATATTCCGATCCATGGCGTCATGACGGAAACAAGGATCCGCATTCCAATTCATGCTAAACCTCATATGATAGAGTATATAGCGCTACAACTGGAGGAAATGGACAACATACGCTTGCAGAATGACATAGATGCTTATTAATTGACAAGATTATTTTCTATAAAATACTATTCAGTGGAACATAGTATCGAAGTTTTATCTTAGACAAAAGATAATAGAGTATACAATATAGCTTAGACTATGTGAATGCCTTCAGAATGACATGATGATAGTGTAGACAATGCGATGACATTTGTAATCTAAATTGTTACTCTAAAATAACAATTTGCATGGTCAGTATGTGAGCTATGCGGCATTCAATGTGCATGCAACAATATTTGTAATCCTAGAGTCTTTTGCTCTATTCAAAAACTTTATATTTATTAGTGCTACATTTCTATACAATCAAGTATTGTGTACTTAGAAATTTACTCCCCCACAAATTGCAATGTTGAACTACATTGTCAAAACAGAACACAAGTGCACTTTTAATTTTGCAAGTGCATGAATTGCTAATACAGTGTTTTTAGTCATTGATAGAAATGAAGAAATCGATGAGTCTATTGTTCTGTGGGGTCATGATGATCAAAGTTACAAACAACAAGTAGTGAGAAATCCACCACAGAATGATGCTGAGCGATTTCAAATGGCAGTAGCAAAGCACATGTATCAATTGGAAGCACTACGTTTTAATGAATAAATATTGTTTTGTATCTCATCACAATGTTATGTATTTCAACTTCTATATGTGCACTTTTTATTTCCAATGCCTAATTATATATATATATATATATATAATATATATTAAATACACAGTGTCATGACCCCTGTCACGAAATCGGTCACGTTTTCATCCAAGTTTTTCATTCATCAATTATCATCCAATATCTCATCATACATCATTTTCATCCATTTTCATTCATTTGCCTATTTTGTAAACTGTTTTCATCTATAATGAAGTTTTTCAATTTCTTTCAATCAACATTCTTTGCAATGGAGTCCATGTTTCTTGATCATGTTTATTTACTTTTGAAGTGTTATAGGTTTATATGAGAGTGAGATATATAAATCTCAACTTTATAATCGTATAGTACATTCTAACATCTACAACATTAGAGTTATCCTTAAAGTCCCTTAAAGTCTATCAAATTTTGAAGAAGATACCATGATTTTCTATTTTTAACCTTTTATTTCTTCACTTCAAATAGTTAAAAGGTGTGAAAGATCTTGGTGGTTTATCATTATTAGGTGTGCAAAAGGTGTGTAAAAGCTGGTGGTCTTCAAAAGTTTTCAAAAGTTTTTTAGCACAAAGAAAAGAGCTAAAATAACTTTTGAAAATTTTTGAAGACCACCAAGCTCTTACACACCTCTTACAGATAGATAGAAACTCCGGTCCTCTTTCGAAGGCCGGCGTAAATAAAGTGTCCGTTCGTAATGTCAATGACATAGGACAAAGGGCGATTGGAACAAACATCTCTTACACACCTAATAATGATAAACCACCAAGATCTTTCACACCTTCTAATTATTTGAAGTGAAGAAATAAGATTATAATAAAGAAAAATTCATAGTATCTTCTTCAAAATTTGATGGACTTTAAAGATAACTTCATTGTTTCATACTTCAACTCCGTATTTGTCATGTATCAACTATTCATTCATATTTTTTAGTAATAGAAAACACAATACTCTTGTATCTATTCTATTACCATGTTGAACCAAGTTTTTCTTCAAGTATTAACCATTAAAGTACATTTCCTAATTTAGAAGAAAGGACTACTTTTTAGTTTTAATATTGAAATATAGAAGTAACTTACATCCTTAAAATGTAGGTATATACTATTTTTGTCATAGATGATGCCTGAAAAGAAAATTCATAAAAATTCTTTATTATTACCAATTCATGGTCAAAGTAGTTTGAAAACTGAGAAACTAAGCCCCACAAGATTGATTGGCCCTTTAACTCCTAAAGCGTTTACGGTGACCAAAATGGTTATGATGATTTTTTTAATAGTTTTGAGTAGGTCCTATTTGGACTTCCTCTTGTTTGAATTTGTTTGTTTGTTTTATCAATACATGCAATGATCTTCACTACCGTAGTTCTAGTGATATAAACCTTGGTCCTATATGAATTTTTATTTTTCACAATATGATTAATTGGATTTGTCATTTTAAACATAATGTTCTTCAGCACTGTTGGGCCACATCCTTTGTCTACATTGTTGTTACATTGTAAAGTACTAATAAAATAATTCAACTCTCTAACCCTTGTTGCTTGGCCCAACTAAAGTGAGAAAAAATTCTTTGCAATTCCTCATCCGACTCTTTGATAAATGCTTGAGATTTGGAGGTGCAATAGTGGGCCTTTAAAGAACGTTATCAACTATGAATCTTTGGTCCTTTAAGGGTTCAAGGATAATAACAAACTAGAAATTTAATTTTTGGCTATTATATTCATGAAACAAATTAAACTTTTAGATATATACACTCGGAATTTGATTGAGGACCAAGTGAAAGAAGAGTTTGATGTTCTTTGTGCTTACAATCAATATGGAGGGCCAACTGTTGAAGGCCAATGAGTGGGGCCAACAGTTTATAAAAAAGTGGAGTCAACAAGTGAAAACAGAGTTGGACCATGTTATGACCTTCCAAGCATGCTCCACTCCCCTTTTACATGAAAGTGCAAAATTGAAGGAAGAGTGAAAGTGGAGGATCCCCAGAGCCGGTCCAGGTTTTACAAACCCACCCCCCACCCACTCACATGGAAGGAGGCCCTAAGTGACTTCTCTGGGTGTCAAATATGTTAAAAAGCTTGGATGAAATATTCCCAAATATTTAAAAATATTAAAATATTCCTTGTATATTCTAAGATTATTATTTTTTGACAAACGAGATGTCTTTGATGTAGTATTCGACACTTTGTCTACCGTAATTTGGTCGCGGAAGTTGTTTTGTAGCTTTTGGATCTAGCTCGGGATCTAGAGTGTAAAAGTTGTATGTTTCTAATAGTCTTTTGTGACTATAAATTGAATTACATTATGTATAAATTATTCTTAAAAAAACAAAAGCAAAAACATGAGGAACACGGGGATTGCACGCGAACAAGGTGAACATGAGGAGCACAAACATTTAGGCCAACAACACGAGGCTACACTAGTAGTTACACTAATGGTTAATTTTCTTATTTACTCTAAGCATGTACAACAACTCTAATCCAAAATGTCTCCCAACAACATATCATTTCTAATGGATTTAGAATGAGCTTATGGAAGTGAGCATGTTATCAACCCCAACAACACCACCTTGGTTTGATTGCCCAAACAATATTCCAAGTTGTGTTGAAAACCCATGTGTCAAGTGCAGATGTCTCCCAATTCTTTTTGTCTCCTTAAACTGTCACTAATCGTATTACTTAGCACAAAAATTCTGTGTACGCCAATGCTCATCTAAATGGCGGGAACAACAATTCTCACTTTCCTATATATTTCCTTTACCTACTTTAACAAGAACTAATTCCAAAATAGGGAGCGAGAAGAACAAGATAGAGCGTGGGCTTAATGATTTACTACAGTAAGTGTATCAAAAGTTGCATTGAGGGCTCAAGTGGGGGCGGAATTATTTGCTACATCAAACGTACTAAAAGTTGCAGTAATGCCTTATATTGTCCTTCCCTCACCTTATATTGAGCTTTACAAGAAGAAAGGTGAAGCCAGCCAAATGTCATGTAATGTATTCAATGTGTTGTGGTGAAAGTAAATTACTTATCACATTAGGCACACAAAATATTACGTTGAGGCCTTGTATAGAAAACCCTAAATCAATTGGTATGGATTGAAAGATGAAACCTACCAAATACACGTGATGTGGACAAACGATAAGATAAGTTGTTCAACTTCCGTGGGTTTGAAAAGTTGGTCATAGAAGTAGGCAAGAGGATGAGAAAAGTGTTACTAAAGTTTACTAGCAGGTTCGATGAAAAATTATTCTAAATATAAATGTCTAAAAGTTTAGGAAATTATTTTTCCAAAAAAAATTCAAGAGAAAAATAGACTCTAGAGAATACTCGTTTTGCAAAAACACTATTTTTATAAATAATTGAATATTAAGCAGGAGGTTGCCAAACTTGCTAGTAAACTACAGAGTATCACAATTTGTCTCATTCCCAGTCATGAAGTGATGCACACTACCATGAACTTGAACATGGTGAAACATGAATAAATCTAATTGGTTAGGGAGAAGTTGCCATGAAGTCAAGGACTTGAGTGCCTTCTACACTCCATGACAACTTCTCTAATTTTTTTCTCAAAAGCTCACTTGCAATGTAGTATTTGGTCCCCTAAGCCTCTAAAAGATTGTTTTTTTAGTGAGAAACTTCACTCATGGAAGTTGGACCTAACCTTGATGCAGCCCTAATGTTATGAATCATGTCAGCATGGGCTGAGAAAAGGTGAAAACATTTCACACCCGAGATAAAAAATTCATCCATCCACTCAAGTCTTTCATTCATCCAGTTGCCCCCCGGGCTGTATGCTCGGATTTTATAAATTTTTTATTGAAATTTTTGGTTTCAAGCCCAACTGGGTCAGAAAAAAACTTTTTATTATAATCACTTTTTCAAATTTTTTTTGGAGACATGCTCTTCACCACATTTAGGCTCTGAATTTGAATTGACCCATGTTGATTATATTCTTCGCTTGACAAGGGCAGCCTCCAAAATAAAGAACAGCAACCTCCAAGGTTTTTTGCAATTTCACATTCTTTTCTTTCGAAATTTGTCAAAATTTGAGATTTTGAAATTTTAAAAAAATAATTTCGCCTAAAATTTATAAAATCATACAGGTACCTAATCACTGTTCATTTTTTCCAAAAAATCAAATACAATTAATGTGATGCATGTTTCACCAAATTGCCATTTTTATACCTTCTTCCGGAAATTAATTTGCATGAAGGTTTGAAATGCGTAATGAGTCTCTAAAATTTTGCATGAGCATACCCAACTTAGTTATCTACATGGAAAAAAATATGAGCAAAATGTTTGGAGTAACAATCTTCAAGTCCCCCTTTGCACTATGGAGACAATGCCTCCCAAACAATGCCCAGAAAAACTTTTGCACAAACTTTGGATGTTATGATTTTGCAAATGATAAACATCCAACGGTCAATTTTTGAAATAGTAGCTATGAATAGGCTTAGGTACAAGATCTTACGGTTGGAATTCTAAAAGAAGTAAAAAAACTTGGTTCACATCCCCGGAAATACATAGAGGTAGAAAATTGCAGTTTTGAGGTTTCAAGCTCCCAAAAACACAAGGAAATTTAGGGGTTAAAGTCATTCACTAGTAGAAATCTTGTCTTATGTGACAAGTCTTTAATGACTCAATGTCGGGAATGACATGTCCGTAATGACACAAAGTGGGACTTTGTGTCATTACGGACATGTCATTCCCGACATTGAGTCATTAAAGACTTGTCACATAAGACAAGATTTCTACTAGTGATTGGTGAATCAAAGTTTAACAAAAAGGAAATCAAACATTGAAATATTTAAAATTCAAAAAAATAATATCATAAGACTTGACTCAAAAGAATAAGAATGAAACTGGTAATTTTGTTATCAATATTAAAAACCAACCATTTCCATTAATTATTTAAAAATCAATTAGTGATACATGTAATATAGTTCATAACTTTATAATATTCATGCAGAACTATGTCTATTCGCCAGAGCACTTCCAATTGTTTTCATAGCATCCTCCAAGCTCAAAAGAGCATCCACGTATCCTTTTCCAGTCTCTGCAGCACTAGCAATTCTTGATTGCTCAAATTGCACCATATCACGATGACGAAGTTCTTCAAATTGTAGCCTTTGTTTTTCTATTTCCATAATTTCTTTGTGCGAAAGATCCTCACGATCGTGTCCTCCAGTCATACCCTGTGTAAGTTCAGTTCTTGTCTTGTCTATTGAGGCTAATGCACCATCTACTGCTTTTAATGATAAACGCCTCTATTTGGTGGAATAATCGATTGACGATCCACTGACATCTGTGAAAAATATGAATACATTTATTACACTTTATATTAACACAAAAAACAATATACACGATGAATGTTGCAAGAAACTCTATACATGTTGTAAAAAAATCTCATTCAAGATATATAGGTATTTATGACTAGCAAATATTTATAATATTCAAAAAGGTAAACATAAAGTATAGGAATCATGGATACCACTCTAGCATGGCGGTATAGAGAATTTGGTCCAATGATGATCAGCCACCCAATATATTTCCTAGATCATCATACCGACTACAGGGCTTAATTTTCTCAACTCCAACTTGATCCAATGATGATCTAGGAAATCTATTGGGTGGTTGGTTTTTTTTCTCTTGAGGGCTCAAGGCAAAGTAACTTGGCATATCAGATGGTATTTTCTTCTCATAATCATGAACCTTCTTGAAATCTAGAGCTAATTGCTCCCATTTGTCCTGAATTTGTTGCAAGTGTGATGCACACCTTTACTCCACAAATCAGTGGCCATTGCTTTCCAGCAAACTGATGCAGTAGTCATTTGCATACGCTGCGTTTTTGTAGGCCCGTATGTATCAAAATCTACCCTCTTTGCTTGAATAAAAGCCAATGAATCTCGTAAGCTCTATCTTCCTTGTTTGTAAACCTTCCCATCTTCTTCTCCTTGGATGTCTCCAAATTCTACATTTTCAAGGTTGATTGCCTTTGGGTTCCAATTCACATCAATGGGCATCCTTTGGGAGGCCATTTGAAATGGACATATTATTATATTAGTTAATACTAGATTAGCATATTTAACTAGGGCTTCGCTGCTCTCCGCATTACCAGTGACGATTGATATCTTATGATACATTGCTACTTATATAGGAAGAAATTGGTATGTATAATATTATATAATACATATAATAGTGGTATGTATATGTTTGTGTAATGAAAATACACATAATTTCATTATATGTAGATAAGTATACTTTTTATTCAAAGATGGTTTATATATATTGTACAAGTAATATTAATATATATATATTAATTCATTATATTTTGTTTTGGAATGGTATTATTTTTGATTGTGTGATGTAGTCTCTTAGATGTTGTCTCATATCAGAAATATTGTATATTGATGTTTCGAGATTTATTTTATATGCAATGTCAGTTGTATATGCTAATGCAAACACTTCGCTTGATGAATCGTCTGGTTGTTGCAAAACGTTTGCAAATTTATAATGGAATGTTATAGAAGACATGAGTTCACTTAACATCAGACCACCAAACAAGCCACTAGCCTTCATGAAGATAATGATACATTCGAAATATAGAGCCATTAAGAGCCTTACGTAGGCAACACCGGAGGGCTCAATCATGTAGAGTTGAGGACCATCACGATCATAACCTCCAAGGATTGTTGAAGATCCAAAAGGTCTGAAGAACAAATATATAACCACAACACAGCTTGAACACAACTCATGCACCAGCCATAGATCATTCCAAAACAGATACTCCATCAGCCAAATCCCAAATATAATTCTGTAATTGCAAAGACCATACAGTGTATACATCTGTGTATTAAATATGCCACACAATTGATGTAAAAGTGAGTACCTAAGCCACCAATAAAGCGTGCACAGATGAGCATAATGTGCAACACGATCACACAACTCTCCAATGAGTACCTCCTCAACATAAAAGTTGCGATCCACATCAGAGAGGTTAGAGACACTCAGCATTTGGTCAGGTGATTCTTTGATAGTACCTTCATCCGCATATAAAGTGTCCACAAAGTTTTTGATCCTCAAATTTTGATTAATTTCTAATCGGAAACCCCTGTATATACATCATGAGGGAGTCCCGGGACAATTAAGGTTAACAAATGGCAAAATACCTTCAGTAATTTGAGGTTTCACTGCGAGCTCTCGTAACTATCATCCTACCATCAGATGCTAAACCTGCCATTACCTGCACATAAGCATAGCCCAGACACCTCATTAACAACCTGTAAATACAATATGGCATCACCCTCATACAGAATGTGATTTACTCTTTGTGCATTTTTATGAAAAATGCACTATGGAGTGGCCTTGGCACCGAAACTGTGTAGATATTAAAGACGAATATCCTAACGAATATTAGACCATTGGAGAACTTGCCATGCCAGCATACCGGTCTACAGCATGGATTCTGCGGTTGGAGCCCTCTAGCAACATTTTGGAGGTCTGGAGATTAATTTCTCGACTCCCTGTAACAAGATACCCATAATATAATTCACTTGCCATAATCCTTACATGGACACTTCTCATAACTTTTACAATAGATCACGCTGGACGAAATTCACGTCTATCCTAGCAATAGCAAACCAATTAATCCCTACACAAAGACAAGATGAGCAATTCTGTTCGTACCAGGACAACATCATCCTTGCACCTAATGCCCACAAAAAGAGTAATATTGTTTGAGTATGTCTTCCCAAGTAAATTCATTTGCTTGGGAAGACACGAAAATCGCAGAGACGGAAACAACGAAATCAGAGAGACGGAAACATGAAAATTGATTACAAAAATCCACGCCGATCGAAATCGGAAGTGCAGAAATTTTGCTCAGCTTATTTCAATCCCAAGTTCATTCCTCGAGAGTCATAAGGTGCAGATGAAACAAAGTCGCTGCAGAAAGAAATGAGGAAGATGGATAGGCAGTCGAAATGCACCTTGTTTACTAAATTCGCAAACAAAGCTCTAAAATCACCAGAGAATTTCATTTTGGTTCAATCAATAACCAAAGTGTATAGTTTCTAAAGCTTGATTGAGAAAGTACTTCAACACGAGCGTATAGATGATAGCATTTGCTTAAATTACGTACTCACAAATCATCTTCTGAACGTACCTTTTGAGCTCACAGGGTCTACCTGGAGCAAGAACAGCTGAGATTTTTTTTTCACTTCCACCATCTTTGCGCCTCGTAACAAAAACCTGCATTCACAGCAGAAGCATACTCTACATCTAAAAATCACCGTGATCACAAGCAATACTCCAGGTGACACAAGGATACACAGTTAAGTCACGAAATTCCAGGGAAAACCACAGTTCGAACAAAGTAGAAAAAATGCTTTGACTATGATATATTCTTTTGCAGTATGACTTTTAGCAACACTAAAGTTTCAAATGCAGACTTAAAACCTGAAACTAAAATCAAACCCTAGTCAAATTGGCCTTGACAAAGAAGAACATCCACAAGCAGTGGTAATAAATTCTGCACTAGAACGTAACCAACTGTTCACCATTAAATAACGACCCATAAGCACTGAGCTTTCAAAGAATGAAGAATGTACCGAAAACTAGTTAGCTAATACAGGAGCCTCATCGCAGACACCTGGGATTATTTGCCACCGCCTAAACTCTCCGCGAAATCCACGGCCAATGCTTCCACCTCTGCAAAATCGACAGATGGTCTATTCATTGAATGACGTGCTATACGTACATACATACTTCGAAATTTCATTCCATGCAGTCAATTTGAAGGTAAGTTGTTTCAGTTTCAAAGAAAAGGTAAATGTCCATGGTTGACTACATGAAGTGTTGGCCCCTAACTCACCCTATTCCACCACACGGTACACCATGACAGGCTGAGGGCTTGGTCTCCCGTCGAAAAGGATCTATAGGCGGAAGCTGCAGTTAAAAATTTTCAATATTAAACCCCCTGGCAAACAAAAACTGAGAGCAAGAACGACTTAACAATGGAGCCTTGAACGCCATATTGGTTAAATTGGTCAATCCCTGTTAGTGTCACATGTACCTTGTTATCCCACCTCGTTTGCCAGCTCTTGCAGAGACTCCTGCAATAAAACCATCAGACATTACGCTTCTCTTCCACGCAGAAGGATGCTCAGCTCAGAGTAAAGGAGATGTCTCCAGCTGATGCCCTAAAAAGCAAATGAACCGATGAACCGAAACGTCGAAACGGCTTGGACAGACTGCGAATGTGAACAGGTTGTGAACCGATGCAACTGTCATGGAGATAGCTAGAACAGTCATGGAGACGAAACGAAATGGAACGGACGAACGGTCATGGTGATGAAATGGAATTGTCTTGACGACGAACCTACCATCCAATGTATGCTAAACCAGCTCCGACTTTCGTCGTCACTGGAATTAAATATAAGAAATATGACATAAAAAAACACCATTACCAATAGTGAATTAATAGTAATTAAAATTGAAGAGTCATTTTGTTAAGAATAAACATAAAAAGGATCCAAAGAGCCATTTCAAATAATGAAACCAAATAAGCGATTCAAAAACCATTTATGAATAATAAAAAAATAAAATAAAATACAAGCAATTAATTATTTTGAATCCAATTTTCAAAAATAAAAAATAAAATCTCAAAGCTAAACTTGATTACAAAGTCTACATTAATGCCAATGGACTATTACAACATGTAATGCATCTAGTTACACAGAGAGAGTACTTGCATGTGTAGAGTGCAAGAATTAGTACCAAATTCCAAAAAGATGTCGTGCTCAACGATGCATGATAAAGAGATCAGTTATCACTTAATGACATTCAAGCATAGATCAAGGGTCTTGGAATACCTGAGTATGGGTATGTTCCTAGTCGAAAGCATCTCTAACAATGTTATGTCACTTCAAATCGTTTGAATCCGGCACAATCCATTCTACGTAGCTGCTAACAAAGTTCCAAAACTAAAATGTAATCACCACAATTTAGAAATAAGTGTCACATGCAACAAAATGCCATTTCAGAGCCTACAACTATAAATATAGGACTGATTTAAGCAATACTCACCTATAGGTTTTCCATTCTCTTCTTTAGTATTCTCCGTTGTGAAAGCTTGTATACAACGGTAAGATTTAGAGAGAACTAAAGGCCACTTGTACAAATAGCGCCAAAATAGTCTATAATTATCAAACGGCGTTGTTATTGGGGTGAACAAACTATCTTCATCACAAATCACAAATGCAAATATTGCAATAACCCCCTTGAAGCTCGTTTGCAAAGTGGAAAATTCACCATTGCATAATATCTATGACCTTGCTCTTCTAAAAACACTTTCAAAATCAAATACAAACTTCCTCGTACCAAAATTGACCTCCACTTTCTCCATAGGACTGCCCAAACTAATGGTTGGGTAGTACGGACTCTTCCCATCTACGAAAGAAACAACGGGAAGGACTTTTCCATTTCGGGTGAAGAAGATCTCCTGCGCCACAAAATTGATTGCAGCACCCACCGTATCGCTTGTTGTAAACCCTTCTGCATATGGCTTGCCTTTGCCCTGCTCACAATAAAGCATGCCATTATTGCCGTGGTAGCCATAGCCATTATACTCCCATCCCGGCATCGACGAAGATAAGAAATTCTCGTTTGTATATCCTATACCAATGCAACCATCTTTGCCCAGGTCCTTTACTGTCAGCTCAAAGTAGTAAATGCCTGAACACCGCGGTGCAGGACAATTAGCTTGAATGGAACCACATGATTCACCATCTCCTGTGTACCTAATCGTGAGTTTATCCGTTGATGACACAAGAATCTCGCTGCAATTATTTGTGTTCAAATGCAATGGCTCCTCTTCCACGTGCTCCTCATATGGCATCTTCTCTAACATCATCCTAGAAGTTCCCTCCGATCGAACAGATGTACTGTTAGAACTCCTCATAAAAAGAATTTGCAACCCATCGCACATTGCTTCAAGCAGCTCAATATCATGTGTTGTCAATTGCACTTCTCCGCAATCCCACACTCTAAGATAGTTAAGAGCAACAAAGTGATTCATGTGCGGTAGAACATTAAAACTCTTGCAATCTGAGATGTCAAGGTCTTTCAAAGCAGTCAAAGGTGTGCTACTCATCAACCCTATCATCATATTGCATTTTGAAATAGAAAGTTTTCTCAATTTGGGGAAATTATTCAACTCAGGAAGCTCTAGAATTGCTACCTGATACATGTCCAAAGTTTGAAGCTGCGGAAAATATACAAATTCTCCATGAAGTTTCTCTGAAGGGATTAAATCAGGAATCTCAAACTTGTATCTAGGAGCTACCAAAACTTGCAGACTTGGCAACCAAAACAATTTGAAATGTTGCAGAGCCACAAAGTGATTCAAGTTTGGTATTGTTTTCAAATTCTTGCACTTATAGAATTCAATGTGTTCCAAAGCAATCAAGGGGGCAATACTAGTCAACTCTGTCAATTTGTGACAAAAGTGAATAACAAGTTTCCTCAATTGCGGGAAACTACTTAAATCAAGAAGCTCCAATAATGCTAGCTCATATAGGTCCAATATTTGAAGCTGTAGTAATCGTGCATATTCCGCTTCACGTTTCTCCAAAGTCACAATATTTGGCACCCCAAACTTGCATTGAAATCCTTCTGCTACATAAACTCGCAAATTTGTCAAACTCCAAATCTCTTCATGAACAAAAGTCGCTTTTGTCGTTGGGATCTTTAGATCAAGGTAAACTAGATTCGTCAAGCTCTTAAGTCCAAGAATTTGAAGCACTCCTCCAAAACATTTTGGACCAATAATACAGGATAATTGCAAACTCTTCAATTGCAATAGTGACCTCACATCCAACACCCCAGACTCAATCTCCACACACTGCAGCTTCAATACTCCCAAGTTCGAGCACTGACTCAAGTTTAACTGCTTCACAATACCATAGGGTCCATTCCATATACCAGTGATGATGTATACTCTTTGCAAGCTTTCCCAACCACCCCCAGAAAGGCAAGATTCTGCTCTTCGTGGAGCATAAGCCTTCTCAAACACCCAAGGTCGCAATTCAAATTCTGCCACTTCAACTTTCATTGCAGCAAATCCACGCCATAGATCATGAACGCGTATCATTCCACTTCCTTCATCCAAGTTCTCTAGAAGCGATTTATTCTTCAATCCTTCAAGCTGCAGAGTAAAACAAATCCACAAATTGGCTCAAGTATGTACTCCAACAAAGTATAATTTGCAATAAACAATGTATAGAACATTTGCCAAATTACAACATTAAATCATAAACCCTAAACTACCTTTGTATACACCTTTTAAATATCTATGTAAAGAAGAGCTCAATAAATGGGGAAATATACAATAGTTCATTATGTCATCCATACCCTTCTCTTGATATCAGAGACACTTCTCCCATGAACCATACTAAACCAATCAATGGTATTCATGATACATCCATGTGGAGCAAAAATGGTAGCATCAATAAATAAATATTTGTCTTCAAGTCTCAATTTCTCAAAACTTATTCCCAAGATGGAATATATTGGATGGTCTTTATTGTCTTCCTGATATCGGTTGAAAACATCATCTTCATTCAAGTTCTCATTCCATGCCTCTGGATCATTCCCAAATTGCCCACCTAATGTCTGCAATGCCAATGGATGATAGTGATAACTTATCCCATCTCCTTTACCAAAATAACACCGTTGGATACATTTCTTCAAGACAAGCTCATTTGCCTTGTCTGCATTCTTCAAATAGGAGCCAGGTGCAGCATGATATAGAAATAATGACCTTGCATCATCCTCTTCCAAATTGGGCATTTCAATACACTCTTCCGATGAAATTTTGAGATATCCTAACTGGGATTGTGACCGAGCTGTCACTATCACAATGCTTCCTTTTGGGAATCTCACTCTTAAAATATCCATCCCTTCATTCACTATATATTGTGCATCTGAAACATTGTCGATTGCCAACAATACCTTTCTCTTCAAACTGCGTTTCAATCTATCTTTACACTGCATACACAACATAACCCCTAGTCAAAACCAATATCCTATTTACAATTATGCACTATTCATGACTATAGTCAATATACTTCTTAGCATGTAAATCATTCTTCATAAAAGAAGGCTCTTAGTTATCATTCTATCTCTTGTAGAATTTGAGGTTTAGAGAGAAACTTGAGCTCAAAAGAATGTTATCAAACCTCATCTTCACAGAAGTTCTTTACAAGCTCTTCTTCAGTTCTTGTGAGTCTCCTCAAAATCTCTTGCAACCTAAACAACTTGCTTCCAATCCCAAACTCGATGTGACATACTCTCCCCTCAAACTCCTTAAAATAATCATTACAAACAACCTTGCAAGCAGTGGTCTTTCCAATACCACCACCCCATACACTCCCAATATCCGAACTCCATAACTCTTTGACAATTGTAACCCATCAATCTTCCCGCGAATAGCCTGTCATACTCAAACATGTCCACTAAACCATGAGCATCGTAGTTGCTATACTCCAAATCAAATTTATTGCTCAGGTTTTCAATTATTATGAAATATAAATAAACAAGAAAATCTTACCGAACACATGCGTGATCTTCCTTGTACATGAGAATCATCCCACCTTGTTCTTGGAGGAACTTCTTTACAAAGAGCCTCCACAACCTCCCCTCGACACTTCACTTCATCTAATTTATCATTGAGACAAACTCCATTGATAGGCCCAAACACTTCAAGAGCCTCTTGCCATTTCTTCAGGTCTATTTTATTATCTTCCTTGGCCCAACCTTGCCAATGTTGTGTCAACCATTGATTATGGTTCACTTTGTTCCGACATTCTGCACGTTTGATGTGCAAAAAGACGGGCATGATTATGAACTTTGGATCATGAGTCCGCCTCTTCATCATAGCAACCAACTCTAACATTGGCCACTTCGACCGTGAAAAGAATTCCTCTGACAACACCACCACACCTACTCGACATTTCTCTATTGCATCGAAGATCACTTTTGGGAAATGACATCCAATTGGCAAACTGTCCCGACGTTTGTCAAAAAATGGATATCTATCATATCTTTCAATATCCACACATAGTTGCTCCACAAAGCTCTTTTGTGCACCACTGTGACTGAGAAAAATAGAGTGAAAGTCATCATTCCTACACAACAACAAAATGTTGCGAATAGTAATTATATTCAGTAATACCTCCTAGGAATACATGTGATCAGCAGAGTTTTGTGAATCCCAATATATAACACTCCGTACAAAACTATGTTTATTCACATGTAGCAAGAGCTTGATTTTTAGAGTAATCTTAGTGGATACTATATGAGATAGGATGCCCTGAACGTATGAGCATACTGATTAACATACATGGTAAACGAGACATCATACATTTTGCTATGAATTCACATGAGATTAATTTGTTCATTTTGAAGAAATGCTCTGAAGATTATTTTATAACTTGAGAAGTAAATCGATTCATTCCTTCAACCGCCTACTTCCGAGCAAATGCTAGAGAATGGGTAGGTGGTGGAGCAAACCAACCATTGTAAAGAGCAGCTGTCTTCCTCGGGTACTACATCCAACGTCTGTGAAGTGCTAGTACTATCCGCCGGTACTGCAACCATCCATCTATGCAGTGCACCATTATGCTTTTGGGGCGGCCGCTGCAGCAAATTGACTGCACCAGAAACCAACTGCGTAACATCCAACGCTCATGCAAGTCAAATTCTTCACACATTTTTTCCATCATGCAACAAACTGAATTGTACCATCCAACACACATTTTTTGCATTATGCAACGAACTGAATTGTTCCATCCAAGTAGTAGATGACCCTTACCGGCACCACATTGGCTATTATTGTTGCACTTTGAGCCTCGCCCATGATTCCAGCCTTCAAGGGCACTTGGCTACCAACGTTATTGGGACTCCACTAGTCTTAAGATTGGATACAGCTGTCAAGTCCTGATGAAACAAAATCACAACCTTAGTGGCAGATTTACTTGTTCTTATGTTTGGAACAAATTGGAGGCGATTTTCCAGGTAGAATAACAAGAGAAAGGAAAGAATATAATATGACGCTGGAGCAATGCATCTACAGTTCAGACTCTAGAGCACATTCAGATGCAAGGAAGTTATTTTGTCAGTCCTACCAACACTCACACGAGACTGAAGCACAACATGGGAATCAAAGAGTAAATATCTAATGGAAAATTCTTGTGTTGCACGACCCAAAATTTTCACTGCGCCGATTTCCGTCGGCCAGATGATCGAACTCACACACCTTAGATAAAGTCCAACATTCGGCTACAAATCATCGTGATCCCAGTACCGAAAAGCTCGGAAAAGCTCCGACTTGTACTTGCTTGAATAGAAAGCTCTCGCTCGTGACCTAGGACCTCGAAACACACAAAGAAACCTCAGAAGCATACGCTGAGATGCTGTGGGAAGAAGGCTACTAAGTGCAGACAAGAGCAGCATTCATAAGACTCCAGAGCCAGAGATACTCACATGACATAAGAATTACAGGGGTTCGATGGCGCTAGTGAGGTGAAACCCTAAAGAAGAAGCCAAAGAACAGAAGAGGAAGAGCATCGATGAGCGACGCAGTGGCACGATAAAATGTGGCCAAGTCCACTAGCCTGGGTCTATATGATTCTCCCGTGAGGATCAAGAGGGAAACGCTTTGAATTCCCTGCAACAGGAGTGTGGAAAAACGAAGACAACCCACAACTCTGGCCTTCGCAGCATAGCTCACTCGCGCTTAAGCATCACCGTAGACTACGGTATCTTGGGTGCTGATTCGGAAAGAGATTAATTCTTTTCATTTTCCGACCCATTTTTCAGGCAGAATTTCTTTGGAGCTCTCCTCTTCATCTTTCAGTTCCTTCTGCCCCGGCAGCTGCGATAAAACTTTCTTTGGCTCTGGTCGGAAACTTACGCGGGATTCTCGTCTTGGCCATGACCGACTTACTCGTTGCAATTCTGTTAAACTAGCTTCCTGGTCGAGCCTTGATTGAAGTGTGAATCAAAGCTCGTCTCCTAAATCAGTTAGCTCCTCTCTTAAACCAGTTAGCTCCACTCTGATCAATCCACAAGGACAGAGCAGGTGCTACAGAGGAGACAGAGTCGGCGTGTTCTGTAGAGAATATCAATCGCCGTCTAAAAAAAAATTAGAACGACGGGTATGTCGAATATGTTTGCCTTAGATCTTTCCCCCCGACCTCTTCAGTATCTGGAAAGATGACAGCAAATGAAATAGACAACTCACGAGGTCATTGCTTCCTCAACTTAAGAAAGAGAATCAGCTCCAAAACATTTATATTACACTCTGGGGGGTGCACTGTACTAAACATGTACTAGTATACGTGAGTGCACAGAAGGGGTATTAATTAATTTGAACAGTGCCGTATTACGTATACATACAATAAACACATTTAGAACTGAAAATATTCACTTATACTTACAATAAACATATATTTAAAACGGAATACATCTGTATGCAAAGGTGTTTAGACATATAACCTCTCGTATACAAGGGGTTTTAGAAGGGGTCATGAACGCACGTGATTCTCAAATATAATGAAGAGTCCCACCCCCCAAGATTACACTACAGCTTGCAATCAGTACTTTGTGAGCAGCCGTTGGAATTTGGAAACGTTTGTACGGTGGATTGCCCTATCATGCCAAGCACCATTCTTCGTGTGTAATAACCAACTTAAGGCAATCTTAAGGATTTTAAACTTAACGAGAGATTGAGGTTCAAATGCTTGCTAAAGAATCATAAGATATTAAATTTATGCTAGACGAGAAGATGCTACGGTAAGCAATGGTTAGGGTGAGTACTGTGTCAATTTCCGTCGGCCAGATGATCGATCTCACACACCTCAAATAGAGTCCAACATTCCGGTACGAATTGTGATCTCAGTACAGTAAAGCTCACAGACTTGTGGTTGCTAGAATCGAAAGCTGTCGCTTGTGATCAGAAGCATATGCTGAGAAGAGTACCGAGTGCAGACAAGAGCGGCATTCACAGGACTCACGAGCTAGCGCCACTCACACGGTGTGAGAATTACAGGGGTTCCACTAAACGGCGATCGTGAGGTGAAACCCGCGAGAAGAAACCCTTGATGCGAGGTTGGAAATGCAAACCCTCGTGGGCGAAAGTGCTTCCTGGGGCTCCTTTTTGTGGGTTTTTTTCGACACGGTGAGCAGTACATCAGGAAAGTAAGGTCGACCCTCCAGAAATGATATCCTTGGGACATTTCCTAGATAGATAGATAGAAACTCCGGTTCCTTTTTAGGGAGGAGCCAGCGTGAATGAAGTGTCCGTTCGTAATGACAATGATCCGATGCCCACCGGACAAGGGGAAATTGGGACAATACTACTCTCCCCTTTCGAGGATGGACAGTATAGTGACACACTATGCTACTACCTAGCTAGCCACTAGTGCCTTGAAGATACCGGACATGGTATCCTCCCAAAGGGCTTTGAGGTACCCAAACAACAAGGTTCAAGGACCTCCCACCATAGTTGGGTGGACTATGGTGGTGAGCACCACGCCGGCATGGGGAATAGAACCCACAACCTCCTCATTGGGGGCCATGAGCTCTAACCACCAAGCCAAGGCCCGTAGTGCCTTTGGACATTTCCAGAGACTAAGCAAACGTTTTGTTTTTAACCACTAAACGTACCAACCCTTTGAACAGAAGTAGATTCTAGCCTCAAAAGTAGATATTATCATGGCTCAGATGTATATGAGGTGTACATGAGAAGACCATTACAACTATAAAATATACCCAACAAATTTGACATAGTTACTTGTAGTTGGAGGCCTCTCAAATATTATCAACAGCTCCCCATCACAAAAGATTTATTGTAATTGGTAGAGAATTTAATAGGCTTTCAAAGGTAACTTGGATGAAAATCATTTGAGGTTGTATGAAAAAGTTAAAAGGCTTCGAATTTGTTCGTAATTCATGGACGTTGGGACGTTTAGGGATTAAAAAGTGATATAGCTGAACAATACAAACAAGGCGTAAAAGTAAGGGCCGCTTCACACTATGGCCGTTCGAGTCGAGAGGCCGTTAGATTGAATGGCTACACTTTGTTGAGAGTCCAAAAAAATGGGCTGAAAATAGGCAATAAAATATAGTTTTCATTTTTATGAAAAGAAATCGACGGCCTCTCAACCATAGTTTGAATTTCCATTCCCGTCCGATCCAAACTTCTTTTCGAGAGGCCGTCGCCCTAGTCAAATAGTGTTGCCATGTAAGCATTTTGGAGGCGACAGCCTTTGGACTTGGTGTCTAGTGTGAAGGGTCGAGAGGCCGAACTCTTGGTTTCTTGCTTGGGGAGGACACTTAGGAAATTTATTAAACATGGTGCGTTAAAATATAGGGTGTGTTTTATTCATGAGCAATAAAATTTGGAAATATTTAGATGTAATATAGGATGCTTAAAATTCAAGTAAGGAATAATTACAAAATATACCTAGAATATTCGAGAATATTCGAGAATAAACCTCAAATATTCCAATTATGTGATAGCCTCATTTAATTACCCCTTTAACGCACGTGTTCTACCAAAGTATAGTGAAGTGTCCTCCCCGAGGTTCCTTGCAATCCGATTGGTGGAAATCAACGGCCTCTCAGCTTTCAGCCAGAATGTGAAGTGGCCCTAAGTCTAGGGTAAAGAGTAAGGCAGAGACTACGCGACTAGCCACTTTTTCATGAATCACATCAAGGATTGTTTTTAGTTTTGGTGATGTCCTTAATTGGTGACATAAAATAAAATGGTGTAGCCAATATCCATCTATATTTTGGATAGAACTATTTTTTCATCTATATATTTGGATGAGATTTTTTTGAATCTGGCAATTTCATCCGAATTGTTTAAAAAAATTAAAACAATTTGGTGTCCTCATTCATTTTTTCTTCAAATTATTCTTTAAGTCTTGGTGCATGCTAATTATTTTTGGTGCTTTTTGGCTTTTAAAAGCCTAAATTTTTTTCACTAAATCACATACTCAGTGAAGCCTTAAAGGATATTTGGACTCTCAAGAGGGCCTCTAAAGGAGGGGGTTGGAGGGCCTCTTTTGCATTAATATTTGTACTTCCAGAATATAGTATCAAGAGTAATAGGCTACATTTTGGAAAATGTGATGATGGAGAAGAGGATTCTGATTGGCTGGGTTAGGATTCTGATGGAGAAGAGACTGGTACAGGTTTAATATTTGTTTATTGGGGAATGTGATGTAATGGAGCTAGCACTTGTACTCGAGGTGGAGGGCAATCAATAATATACAATTCACTCTTCCATGGTTAAGCAGGGTCTACAGGTGTGGAGTTCAGCATAAGGTAAAGGGACCAATCCCTGCTCAGGTGACATGAATTGGTCCCTAAGAGCATGCCCAACAGTTCCAGAGAAAAAAAGTCCGCCAAGCATCAATTTGAAGGTCATTTTTATTATGGAGGAATGTAATACAAGAAGTACCCCAGCAGCATTCCTGGAGCAAACACCAAGGCAACATATAAAACAAAGATTTTATGAAAATGACTTGATGACCTTGAAGCACGGGCCGGTGAATAGTCTTCAAGCTAGTTATTTAATTGTTGATTGAGCATCTTTGCTTGCTTGGTGTGAGAAATTTGCTTGCGCCAAAGCTTCTCTGGATGGCGGGGAAACCTCAAACTTTGGGTCCCAAAACTATATTTTGGCGTTGGTGGGTAGTTGCTGGGCCAAACTTCGAAGCAAGTGGAGATGACTATGCCAAATCTTGGCGTTGGTCCCTCCGAATCACCTGCTGCTGGGCATGCTCTAACAGTTTCTGGTACTCCTACCTTAGGGTTGTTTGGAATTCCAGGGCTCGTTGCTCTGAGCTTCTGTGAGTGTCTTCCTCTGGCCTCTCTTCTGCCAACAGTACATACAGCTGTGCTCTGCATTGGCGCCATGTGAAAAACCGTAGAGGCACTTGACAGTTTTCATGTCACATGCGAGATGTCATTCGACGGAAAACTCACCGACGTTGTTGACAATAATCTTTTGCCCTTCCTGTTGTGCAGACATGATGGAAGGGAAGGGAGTCTGATCAAATACCCACTTCAAACAGGCATGCGTCTCTTTTAAAACACGGAGGGTTCAACCTGACCAGATGTTACCTACAGCTTGAACAGAGAATTTCCAATTCGGGGTCGGCCAGCGCCCTATTCATTACTGTTATGCTAATTCATTCAAATTGTTGGTCCTTAACCCTTTACCGTCCATGGTGGTTCTGGAGAAACCACCTTTCTTTGGGTGATGTTTCTTTAACCCCTAAAGGACCGGAATGTTTTTCCTTCAAAAACACTCCAATGCTGCCATTTCTACTCCTACATGTAAATATTCTAAAAAATATGTTTTTTTTAAACTTTTAACCACAAGATCTTGTTGTAAACTACTTGAATAACATCCACAAGAAATTTCGTCAACATTGACCGCACGGATTGCAAGTTATTTGCGTTTGATGAAAAAAAGCACCCCAAAAAAACACCCGCCCGAAAATTTCAGCTGCGTTTGACCGTGGGTACATCAAAAAAGTTCCACTACCAAAACTTGTCGCACTTCACTTTCACATTCTATACGATGTTGCTTAGATGTGTACCAATTTTCGTTGCGTTTAGAGATGTTTAGGATGTTGAAGAACACCCTGCACTTGTTGGGGGTTTTAAAGTTTAAAACAGACTCTTTGTTTTTGAAACTGCAATATTTTCAACTTTCGTTATTTAAAATATGAATCCAAGCGGTGAAACATAAGTACATTCCACCCTCTACAGAATGGCGAAAACAAATTTGAAAAAAAATTAAATCTCCAAATTTTAAAAGACATATAGCATATTTTCTAAGAATTTGGGGCTTAGAGAGGAAATAAAGGGTAGAGGAAGGGAATCCAAGTGCCACCTCACCCAACCCATTGTATCATTCATGATCCCACCAACTTCCAAGAGGGGGGTTGAAGACCCTCATAGTGGACTGCCACGTGGCAGTCCCTCGTTGGACGGAACCTTTTTAATATATTAAAATTCTATTTTTAATTTTTTTACAATTTGAGTATTTTAATATATATATATATATATAATATATAAAATAAATTTTTAATGGGGTCCGGGGTTAGCTTTCAAGCCAACCCTGGCCCCCCCAGAGGCTCCCTGATGTGGGAAGGTGGCAGCTGGCAGACCCCAAACCCTCGCAAGACCCTCCCCCGTGACTTCCACGGGGTCTTGCGGGTGGAGTCTTGGGGGGGGGGGGGGGGGGGGGGGGGTCTTCAAAGCCACCGGCGACGCTGCCCCTCCCCACACATCTGAAAATTCCGCCTTTTGCCTTGTGATAGGAATTCCACTGCCCTCTCCTCAAATTCAACTCAAAAGTGCTACCCCTCTGCCCAATCTCCCAAAAAAAACACATTTCTCCACATAACTTCCACATACGGTGTCGGATTTCAAAGAAAAAAAATATTCACATTCTCATGATACATTGGGGAATCCACCATTAAATTTTTGAGCAACTTCGATTAAAAATGTGTTCATTGGAACCTACCCGGTTTCGTAAATGTCCTAGTTAAGACACTTGGTCCTTTAGGGGTTAAAACTCTCTCTATTGAAACTCGGGATATTATTAATAGTATCCAACCGTACGAATGTAAGCATAGCTTAATTAATGAAACAATTCTTAGTTAAATCTTGGCAAGATCGAACCGTTGGATTGGAAGATTATAGTATATCTTTGAACCGTATAACTCACACTCAAAAATGAGATTTTGGGAGGTGTATGGCTTCAAGGTTAAATTGAATTTGGGTTAGATTTTCAAAAATAAAAGTAAAGATGTTCAGCAATGACTTGTGTCGACACCTCTTCATTGCAATCTTTGATGTCAAAAATAGACTCATACATAATTATTGTGAATTTTATTAGTGAGAGTGACTTCTCCATGTACGGTTTAGGACAAATTTTATACGTTAAAATAATAAAGGATTTGATACATTGATCAAGATCAGACTACATATACTAATGGAAGTATGGAACATGAATAAGAGAACACAATCCAAAAAAAAATACAAGATAACAAACTTGCAAACACAAGAAATATCACATAGTACGTGTGTTATATTTGTAGGTATTTGGTGTATTTAGAGGTATTTGCAGTATTTTGGTGTTTTGTACATAGGTATTTGGATAGCTAAAAAAGTCAGATTCCAACAAATTTTCTTTTTACATCATCTGCAAGATCAAAAGTTACACATTTGAACTTCACACATTGGACTGAGATAATTCTAGATTTTCCAGCATTTCATTTTCCAATGATCTAGTGACCACTTAGTGGTTACCTGGGCACTAAAGGATTAACAATCTCGGCTTCGTCCATCTTCAAGGCAAAGATGAGTGGTGCATCCCTGATCTCTGCACAAAGAATGGATAGTATCAAATTATAGTACAATTGTGACTGTATTATATAAAGAAAGTTGACCCATGAATTTTGCTGCAACAACCATGGCTTCATAAGTACTCAGGTAGGAAAACCAAAAACGGTGAAAATAAAGTGATTTGACCAAAAGGAATGGAGTTAGAAATTATGTGAAATTTTTTTGAGATGAAGAAGAAGAAATGATGAAGGATGCAAGTTGTTTTGTATTTTTATTCCCCGTAAATAATTATCTACAATTTCTCAAAGTGGGAAGTTTGTCAAACCCCCTTCTTGTATACTAGACTCTTCCTTTTCTACACATGAAAGCACCTAAAACGGTTAACTAATATCACAGAAAACCGCACACAAGATTCCAAAAAAATTAGTAATTTTTAGTAAATTTTTAGTAATCCTCGTCATGCAAAAATTCTCCATTTTCGGTTTACCACCTCCCTACTTTTAAAAAACTCTAGTGCACGCCTTGAGGGCATTAACCGTTTTTGGTTTTCCTACCTTAGTGTGCAATTCCAGAATATGCAGCCTCATATACCTTCGGTTGTGATGTCGTAGTGCTTCACTATGGACCATTGAACCACCTCCAGGTCAACAAATAAATTGTTTGAAGAATTGAGATGCAAGTGAGTTGGGCCCAACTCACTTGCATCTCAATCCTTCAAACAATTTATTTTTTGAGTTGGGTACAATTTTTTGGACCCATGGGAAGCGCCCCATATTTAATTGTTTTTCAGTGCCAGAGATGACATCGGGCTCCTCCCACTAGTATAGTGACCTCTGACACAAAGGATTATAAAACTTCAAAAAGAGTACAAGTCAGGGAGGGTACTTCATACAAGATGGGGACTTCTATCTAGGTACCGCCCCTAAGTGAGCCTACTTCAATTAATTTCAATCTGTGTCAAACTTTGGGGGCCCTCTTTAGAGTCCAAATATCCTCTAATGATTGGTTACAAAATTGCTTGCAAATCCTAAAGCCAAGCAATTACATGATTGTTGCAAACTATTTAGGTTATGGAATTAATTGACTTGAAAAAAATAACACTCTCCATTTCTAAAATTTTACACAAACATTGATACTCATGATGTAACACAACTACTTATATGCATTTTGTTGTGATACTAATTGAACAACACAGTTTTAATTTCCTGGTTTTTTTCAAACAAGATTATGTTTTGATATAACAATGGAAAGACTTGTGACAATGAAACAAATCTAACTAATTTACAATCATAGAATTTTGATGATACAACATAACTAACCAATCTACTATAACCTAAAACCTATTTTACAATTTTGTTGATTCAAATTTCCAACTAACCCACAAACATTTGAGTCAACAAAGATTGCTATTATGATTTATTTGTATTGATAGAAGTCAATTTTGCACAATTATAACAAGTTCAAGTTTACAAAAAACAAGTGTGCATTGTTCTCACCGGTTCCTGCTTGGATCCTAGTTCAATTGTTGTTTTCTTCCGGTGGAATGTATTGGAAAAAAGCTCCTTTTGTCCCAAATAAAAAATAAAAAATCAAGTGTACATTTAACAAGTTGTAACATGGATTTTGAGACTCACAACACAATAAATGTACACCCTTGAAGCTCTCCACAACATCACCCTTCACAATAATTTGACTCCTAACCACCACTACTAAAAAAAAACCACCACCAAACTGCCACCTCCCGGCCGCCAACAAGAAATTAATGTGCTCAAAAAGTCATTTCATATGCTCCGTGGAGGTCGAGGGTCAACAACCTCGTGCTGCACACAGGTGGTCATACGCTCCGTGGAAGTCACATGTCACTTGAAGGTCAACAGCCTCACCGATGGTGGGCGGAAATGAAAAACCAACCTTAGCCGCACGTGTGTTAATTGGCACGATTGTTGTGTCAAGAGATCGGATGAAGGCCTGGGTTGATAGATCTTGAAGACGCTTTAACCGTATTGCTCTCAAAGTGGATTGTCCATTCTTTTCTCCCAACCGACTCCAACCTTCAAGCCATACTCCGACACAAATTGAGCCTCAAGAAGCCTAGCAAAAGCTCCCATTGGCCTAACAAACTCCAATGGGCACTGGTTGGTAAGTACACTTCCACACCATGATCCAAAGTATGGGGACGGATCCAAAAGGCTTGGAATAAGATGGTGTTGGCATTTCAAGAGAATCATCCATCATGCTCAGCAGCTGCTAAACAGATTGACCTTTGGTGGGGCACTCAATTTCGAGGAGGTGATCACAACATATCCCATAGTAGGGCTGTCGTTTTAGCATTGAAGGGATTATGTACAATAGGAGATATCTGGGATTCCGAGAACCAAAAATTTGTGCAAGCCGCCGAAATTCAAGAGGAGCTGGCACTAACATGATGAAGATAGACTCAACCTTGAGTCTCTAATTGAGACTCTAGATGGAAAATACAAACAAATCTTACACTTAATTTAGACTCGGACCTCATCCAAGGAGATTGGATCGGTGCATTCAGTCAGGTTGATGACGCACGACCAACCTTTCTTGTTCAAACGTCGAGATTCTGGGATCCCCGTTCCCTTGATCAGGTCGAGATCCTTAATTAGAACTCCTCCACCTCAAGTTCCAATTTATTCCTCAGACACCCATTCTCCTTGTTTGATGCATACGTATGGGATGAGACTAACTTTTCAACTTCTAAGCTGGAGAGGGGTTTTTCATAAAGTCCGGGTTGTGGAGGTGAAAAAGAGCATGAGCAAAGCAGGAGTATTAGCCTTCATAGATCGACCTGGACAACTACCTAATATTGATCCTTTGTTGTGGAAATGGAGAATTGATTCCCCTTTCTTCCACTACAGTACCAAGATTGGTAGAGAGCTCTTAAATGCCCGCACCTCCCTGAAAAAACCAATAGCAGAAAAATGGAGAGGGGACTTTAAAGTCAACTTCTCACCAGATTGGAAGGAACTGTGGAGAAAAGATAGAGCTAGCAAAGGAGACTTCATGTGGAGTATTTGGTACCAAGCGGTTGCCACGAATTCTTGGAGGGGCAAATTCTCACAAGTTGATACACGATGTCCGATGTCCGTGTTGCATGACAAGTGAATCGGAATCATATTCCCATCGGTTTTATGACTATCAACTTGCTAGGAGTGTTTGGGCATTTTGCTTCAGTATTGTAGAGGCTTTGCAAAGACGCATTCGGACTTTTACAATTGTCTCTTCATTTTCTATAGAGCAATGTATCTTTGGTAGAAGTGTTAGAGTGCGAAAGAACAACATCAAGGCTATTTGATCACTACTTAGAGGATTAGTCCTTTGGGTCATTTGGCTTGCCAGAAACGCCAAAGTTTTTAATTAGGAGATATGGGATGCACATAAGCTTAAAGTTTTGGTTTGGGAAGGACTATTAGACTACGGAAGAATAGCTTGGAAGAAAACTAAAGAGAAAGTTGATAATGCTAGACTAGAGGATTGAGCCGGGATCCTTAAACAGTTCGATTCCAAATGGGCGTTACGAAAGGTGATTTGTAGTAGGATAGATTTCCAGGTTCGGTGGCAACTTCAACCCCGAACACCCTTATAATTAAGTGGTAGATTTGTTCTTTGTTTCCCCTACCACCTTTGGAGGGCTTGCCCTTTGATGAGAGGTTGATTGTTCTCTCTTTGCAATAGAATTTACTTTCATTTGTGCACAAGAAAAAAAAAAAAAAAAAAAAAAAAACAACCCAGGATAGTCAAAACTTATATGCCCGATGAGCCGGCGGAAGGTTGCCGAAGTCAATTTAAACCTAAAGCGGCTTCCATGAACACCGATTGGGGAAATGTTTGTCGTGTAGTGGCTCCATCAATCATCCATCCAACATAGAAGCTTGCCTTTAATGTATTCTTTGAGATACATGAGCGTACAACACATATTTGTTGGACGGGAGGTATTTACCTCTTTTTTTGCATTCTAGTGGACTCTATATTCTTTTAATAATTCTACTTGTTTAAAAAAAATTCCACCCTATGTGTAATTATAAATATGATCTCTTCAATAATTCAAACCCAACATAATTTATAATTTTTTGAATTTTCCTAGACCTACGTTTGCAATGTATTATAGCATAGAAACCAAATTCATCAAACAATAAGACTGACACCATGTATACAAGAAGCAACATGTTATTTCTTGGTTATATGTTTGAGCCCATTAGTATTGGCTCACATAATTGTTTCACCAAAATATTGAAAGAAGTTTACAAATCCTAAAACAAACCATGCCAATATCACTATAGCATTCATAATGTGTTCACTAATACAATTTTCATCTAATTTCTTAAAATTTTCTCACACTACATCCTTTTAAGAAATAAGAAATAAATTTTTTACCATTACTAAAATGCTATAAACATAGTTTTGGGTATTACAAGTCACACTATATTATATGTGTTCTGCTATCTAGCATTTCTTTGAAGCTAAGGTATGCAAAAAAATATAAAAATTTCATCAATTATGAATAAATGACACCCTATTTTTGTTCTCTCATCGTTATCTAAATTTCCAACAAGTGACTTCCTAATACTTGATACTTGTCTAATTAGACAGTTGGCATTAGATATTAAATGTCAATTTCGAAAAAAATGTCATACATAACAACCCTACTACAACCCTAGTACACAACTTCAAATATCCAAAGAACTTACTTGTCTATTTAAAACCTTCTTTTTGTAGCGCTTATAACCTTTTTATTTTTGGCAAGTTTCCAAAAGAGTGGTATTCTTAAAAGAAAAATTAAAAAAACACATCTCATTTTTTACATTTGACATCCCAAACAATTCAATTATACTTCATCAACATGCCATTGAATGTGACTTTTTGTTGAAATTGACACAATTGATAATAAGCTGTAGCAAAAGCAAACAATGTAGATTAAAATTTACTCTAAGAACAAATTTAAATCTATGCATCCAAATACTCATTAACAAAATGAGGACAATGAAGGGGATATTGTTCCAAAAGAGAAATGAGGATGGTCTGATATAACCCTAAACTACCAAGGTGATGGTTGAGAAGTATCCAAACCGAATGGTGTGGATAGCACTTCAATTCCTGAATGTGGAATCACCTCTCTACTTGATTGAAAACCTTTGCCGATTTACTCTATGAAAAAATTTAGATCTATGCAGCCACATATTCTCCAACAAAATGAGGACAATGAAGGGGATATTGTTCCAAAAGAGAAATGAGGATGGTATGATATAACCCTAAACTACCAAGGTGATGGTCCAGTAGTATCCAAACCGAATCGTGTGGCTGGCACTTCAATTCCCAAATGAGAAATCACCTCTCTACTTGATTAGAAAACCCTTGCCGGTAGTTGCGAAAAGCAACTCATGTAATTCCCAAATGTGAAACAACCTCTCTACTTGATTGGAAAACCTTTACTACAGGGTTGCGAAAAGCAACTCGTGTGATTCCGAAATGTGAAATCGACAAATCGTCTCTCTCCTTACTTGGAGAACCCTTTCCCTGAGTTGCGAAAAGAAGCAGCTCGTGAAATCATCTCTCTCCTCGTGATTTTCACTGTGACATCGTCTCTCTCCTTGTTTTGCCCGAGGTTGTGAAAAGCAATTCGTGCGATTTGCGGCTGTGATGGGAAACCCTTTGCCGGAAAGCTATTCTTGTGAGTCATGAAAAAAAGAAAAAAAGAAATGAGAACAGCGAAGGCCGACTTCTTCTTGGACCCACGGTACGACGATGCCTCTTCCAGCGGCGGGCGCAACGACGACGTCGCCGCGTAACATCCTCTTTGTGGTAGGCTGTCTTCACGATCTTTCCCTTCTGCATCCTCATCCGTCGCCTTCCTGCAGCGAATCATCCAGACCAGTCTTGGAGTAGTTCCCGCCGTCGTCAGCCTGCGAACACCACGCAACTCTTGAATTCTCCCCGTCCAGCGATCGCCTCTAAGCCGCGCCAACGCCGACTGCAAAGCCCCCACGGCCATGTCGATACTTGCGTCGTTTTGGATTAATTTACAACACGTTAGTACCGCGAAAAAGCACACAAGGAATTCAGACTCTGTTCTAATCGTAAAGAATTCTATTGCTGCAAGCCTTGGAACCCGAGTCTTTCCTAATTGTAGCAAGCTCATAAAGATTGATCAGTACATACAGAGGCGCAAACAAGAATTAATTAATCCCGGATACGTGAGTACCACAAAAAAGCACACAAGAAATTCAGATTCTATTCTAAGCGTAAAGAATTCTATCGCTGCAACCCTTGGAACCCGAGTCTTTCCTAATTGTAGCAAGCTCATAAAGATCGATCGGTTTATACGTTTTCGAAAGATACAGAAGCGCAAACAAGAATTAATTAATCCCGGACACGTTGGTACCGCAAAAAAGCACACAAGAAATTCATGATCAGGCTCTGTTCTAATCATAAAGAATTCTATCGCTGCAACCCTTGGAACCCGAGTCTTTCTAATCTTAGCAAGCTCATAAAGATCGATCGGTACATACAGAGGCGCAAACAATAATTAATTAATCCCGAACGATTTCAAAGTTGCAGAAGGTCGTAAACCGGTGAACTCTTGCGATGTCTTTTGCAAACTACCTTGGTGGATGGCGAGCGAGAAAACCGAACTACACGTACACGATCAAGGAGCTCTGGCAGGAAAACACTGCAAATTGCTTACAATCACGCACCTGATCGAGAGAGATGGCTGCCTGCCTGCCGAATTACTGACTTCCACAGCAAAAGCAAACAACGTAGAAATGCAAGCAAGAAGAGGAATCCCACAAACAATGCACTGCACTCGATCACAAATGGCTTTAAGGGCAGGACGGTAGGTCTATGCCCCCACCACCGAGAGTCCACCGGTGTTTGTAATGAAGAGTAAGAAGAGTCTGTTGGGGGAAAGGATTTCATCTAGGCCAACGTGAATGAAGAGTCTGTTGGAGGAAGGGATTTCATCTAGGCCAACGTGAATGGAGAGTCTGTTGGGGAAAGGGCTTTCATCTAGGCCACCAGTACCGAGACGACGTGTTCTACTCTTAATGCCAATTGTAATGAAACTCTTGGGTTTACCCATTTTGGTATGGCATCGGTAGCTTTTCATAACCTCCTACCGATACATGGAAGGAGGCCCTTCATCTACCTTGATTTGCACTCGTCAGTCCTCATCAAATGTCACATTTGTGACAATATGTTTTGTAAACCATCAAAAAAGATGATACTTTATCCCTAAACGCTCAAACGATCATTTTTTGGTCCCTGCCTGAATCTAACGGGCTGCCCAGAATAAAAAATGGATGATTTTGAAAAAATAAAAAATATTTTAGAATATTGAATTGAGTCTACTTTCAAATGCAATTTCAATTATGTCAACTTGAGTTTAAGATAATTTTTCAAAGTGGATCACCTCAACATTGTCTTATTGTTATAAAATTTTCTATTTGGGGAAAGTTATGATGTTCTTCCATCATTTCTTCTTCTTTTTTGAATTTTACGATTAATAAACCAATTTTAATCAATCATGCTAAATTTTAAACTGTAAAAGTGAACATTATAATTTATAAAAAAATTCAAAGGTTTATGCATTTAAATTCATTAAAATTTTATTTAAAGTGATTTTTGGAAGTGTGACTGTACGTATAATTTTTACAGATGATGCCCTACATTTTGTATATTGAACCAAACTTCATCAAACATATGGAAGGCATATATTATAATACATCTATGTTTTGTTCAATACCCTTTGGGCTTTTAGGGGTTAATATGTTGGCCTTTCAAATTAAAGATGGTTCCAAAAAATGTTTGTCAAATTAAAAATGATGAAAAAATAGAAAATAAAGAAAATAAATTAATCAAGAGAGTTTTGTACAACCACTTGAGGTTGAGGACTTTAAATGTTTTGATGCAAACATCATTGTGTGGGATTTGAAAACTTGGATGAGAATGCGTTGAAGTGGTTTGATTCTCAAGGGGTGCACTGTACAAAACACTTGAAGGTATATGTGAGTGCACAAAAGGAATATTAATTTGAACATTTTTGTTTGACGTATACATATTATAATTTATAATTATGTACATTTATGTACCCTAAACATCAGTATAGTAGTGTTTAGGATCTTTAAAGCATATTATACCTGATGTTGTTAAAAATGAGGTCCATGGTGTCGCTTGCATTTGGCATTTGAGGACTATGCGGGCGAATTTGGACCCAAATCCAACACCATCCCTTGACACGGGGCTAAATCCACTCATCTATCTTATTGTTCCACAAATACATTCCATACCACAACTTTTTATCATTACATACTTTTCTTGAACACAACTTGAGCAACCCCTCTTTTTTTCTACCATACCCGAAAGGCAGGGTCAGCAAAAAATAATTATATAAAGAGATGAGCAAATTTTTAGGAAATGATTTTTTTCAAAAAAAAATCTACTTTACATAGTGAAAAAAGAATCTTAGAAAATATCCACATAACATCAGAGAAAATACGAACCACTTTGGCAAAAAATATTCGGCATGACTTGCTGATCATACCTTCCGGGTCCCGGGGAGTGCACTCTTCAAGTACTGTAATTATACACGTGCGTGCACAACAAGGGTATTATTTAGAACAAGCATGTACATAATGTATGTATGGGAGACATATTTCAATCAAGCGGAAAGTAGATATACATAGGGCTTGGAGTTAAATTCCTCATATTTAGCCCCTGTGTACATAAGGAAATGTATTTTGAGGTTGTGAGGTTTGTACATATATTGCTTAATTTTAGCCCAAAAAATATGTATACATGGGTGTTTTAATAAGGGGGATTCACGCACGTGATTCCCGACTTTATTGAATAGTGCACTCCCTGAGTTCCGGATACGGTACCGTCACTAATAGCAGACATGTCGTTTTTCATTCTCCACTTTGTGGGAACAGTGAATAGTGGCTAAATATTATACTTATATTTCTGTTTTCTTGTGATCAAAACCACTCACCACCACTTACACAACCCATGTGTTTAGCGCAATTTCATTCTTTTTTCATTATAGTAAGTGAAAAACGACACATTTCCTACTAGTGCATTCCAAAATTCTATTCAGTCCAAAAGATCCGAGGAGGTTGAGGACAAGCGCAAAGGCTTCTTGCACTAGTAGTAGAAATGTCGTTTTTCATTCCCCACTTTGTGGAAACAGTGAATAGTGACCGGGACAGTGACAGAATATTGTGCTTAGATTTCTGTCTACTTGTGACCAATACCACTCACCAGCATCGATGCAACCCATGTGCTTGGCGCGGTTTCATTCCTTTTTCATTTGTAGTAAGTGAAAAAGAACACATTTCCTCCAAGTGTTGGACTTGAGTGACGACGACGCCGGCCCCTTCCAACGCGGGGCGCGACGGCGACCACAGATCTTGGGCCTTGCGATCGCAATTGCGGGTTCGTGGCAGCTCATCGCAGTGCATCTCATTGTATCAAATTGCATGCTCCTGCAGCATAATTTGCATTGATATCTTGGGATGCATCCATCATCGTCGTAGCCATAGCCATAGCCGCAGCATGACGTCCTCTCGAGAGTACCAGAGTGTCGTCGTCGTACGTGTTTGGTGCCTTGACGATCTTTCACTTTCGCATCATGCATCCTCATCCGTCGCCTTCCTGCAGCAGCAAATCATCTGGATCATTCTAGGAGTAGTAACCGCCGTCGTCAGTCTAGCTGCGAACACCACGTACTTCTTTTTCCCGTCCAGCGATCGCCTCTGAACGCCAACGTCGACTGAAGAGCCCCGTCGATGTATACCTGCGTCGTTTTGGATTAATCAACAACACATTAGTACGGCGAAAAAAGCGCACAAGAAATTCAGGCTCTGTCTGTTCTAATCATAAAGATTTCTATCGCTGCAAAACGATCGTGTCTTTTCTGTAGCATGCTCATCGGAACTCCAAAGATCGAGGCGCAAACAAGAATTAATTAATTCTAGATGGTTTCAAGGTTTGCAAACTACCTAGCTAGCTTGGTGGGTGGATGGCGAGCGAGCAAACCTAATTACACGTACTCGATCACGGAGCTCTGGCAGGTTCGTTGTAAAACTTACCTTCCGTTACACTGCAGATTGCTTACAATGACGCACCCGATCGAGAGAGATGACTATGCCGAACTACTTCCTTCCACACCAAAAGCAAACAATAGGGGTTGTCACACATCCTCCACTCCAATCTCAATCTTCAGAGAATGAGGATGTGGCACATTCTCCTTGAATGGTAGAGGTCCCATTCTCTGAAGATTGAGAAATTTCATTCTTCTCCTCCAAGGGTGAAGAATAGGCGTGAAGAATGGAGAATGGAGAATGGCCCATGCTCGGAGGATGAGTGACCAACTAACAACTTTTATTCTCCATTCTCAATCTCCACAAACCACAAAAGGGGTGTCACACTTTCTTAATGGAGAAGGTGTCCTATTGGTTCCTCTTTTCTCTCATTCTTCGGAGAAGTTTCATTCTCGTAGGATGTGTGACAACTCCTAATGTAGAAATGCAACCTTGCCCTCTTACAAGTGAATCACTTACTCATTTAGATTGGTTTGTCTGTTTGGTTGAGTTCTACTCTTGCATTGTAGTTGTGAGGGAGCACAATGAAAATTCTTGACTTACATTTGGGGTTGTAGTTTCTTCTAACATTAGTAAGAAATGTGTCGTTTTTCACTTACTATAAATGAAAAAGGAATGAAATTGTGCCAGGCACATGGGTTGCGTTGATGGTGGTGAGTGGTTTTGGTCACAAGAAGACTGAAATCTAGGCACAGTATTCCGTCACTCCGTCACTGTTCATTGTTTCCACAAAGTGGGGAACCGAATGAAAAACGACAGTTTTGCTACTAGTGTAAGATTGATAGAAATAATATCAACCAAAGGATTGACAGCACTGACTCTGTCTTGTCTTGCTCTGACTTCTGGCTCCCTAATTTTTTAAATGAGGTCTTCTTGTTAAAAGTATTCCAAGTAGGTACATAAGTTTCCATTGCTGTCATACTCAAACTTTCTTTGAGATTCCGTCGCCTTGGTCAAAAAGTATTGTCATGTAGGCATTTTGGAGAGGGACGGCCTTTGGACTTTGGCCTCTAGTGTGAAGGGTCAAGAGGCTGAATTCTTGGTTTCTTGCAATCCCATTGGTAGAAATTGACGGCCTCTCAACCTTCGGCCATAATGTGAAGCGGCCCTCAAGCCCTGTGTGGATCACACCTTTTACCTCATGTGGTAGTGTGCATGGATGGTTTTATAATAAAGTTAAATTGGAATTAGTATGCAAACCCAAACCTTACTCACCCACTCTTAAGGTCAAGATCTATAACAGAATCCCTTATTCTCAAATATTGAATTCTATTCCCTAATTCCTTATTGATTGTGGTCACATAATCATTATGTCTTTAATTTAGAAAACTTTTATTTCAATCAAATTCAAAACCAACTCTAAAAACACAATTGAAATTATCTCTAAAACACAAAAATAAGTTGTGTAGTATATTTATTTACTTCAAAAAAATGTAAGAAATTCATTTGAATAAAGAAAATTCCCAAAATTTCACAATATAAACTTTCAACATTAAGAGACATTCTAAAAAAAATTCACTAGTTGTTTGATTGATTATTTACAATGTAATATAGGGGATCAAAGATTTATTTGCACGTGATACGCAAAAAATACATTGAGTGAACTCCATGAGGAGAATCCCAAAGAGAGTTTTCTTTTTGAAAAAAAAGAAAAAGTTTGTGACTTGTTTGCCAAATTGTATACTTCTATTTTGTAAAGCAATAGTTACAATAATGGAGTCAATTTCCTTACTAAGACTCTTAAACAAAGTCTTGCTTCCTCTATTTAGATCATAATTCTCACTTTCCTATTTCCTTTACATAAGGTTCTTCAATTCATGTACTGCTCACCTCCAAATTATTCTTCATAAAAAAAAAAGTAAAGGCATGGCTAAGTCACAACTCAGGTTAATGGCACAAGGCCATAGTTGTCTATTCTATGCTTGATTCTTTGGAATTAAACTCAAATTTGGAGTATAAATAGAACCTATTACATCTTCTAATTTGGACTCAACGTTTTTCCATTTTCCTATAATTCTTCCCACATACTTCCCTTTCTACAATCCCTAGCTTGCACCAACAACCCAAGGTTGTCTTAAATGGCCTCTAGAAAAATTGTTGAACACTACATCAAAGACATCTAGTAAACCCCAAATTTGATAAAAACAAGCATGTTCTGACAGTTGTCTAATTAGATAGTCACATCAAACACCTACTATGATGGCAAGTTGGAAAAAAATGTCAAACATGACAACCCTCTATATTTTTCTATTCAAAACCTTTTTTATAGCGCTTATAAATTTTTTACTTTAGCAAGTTTCCATACTAATTGAAAGAGTAGTATTCTTTTTTTTTAAATTTAAAAAAAAATCTCATGTTTTCCCATGTGGCATCCCAAACAATTCAATTATACTTTATCATTATGCCATTGAATATTAATTTTTGCTAAAATTGGCACAATTGATCATAAGGTGTATAAGCTTTTATAGTTGATTTTATGATTGGTGAAGCCTCGGGTGAAGCAAAGTAGCCCAAGTGTACACAGGGGCAAAGGAGGGGCTTTATTGTTTCAACACATTGGAATAATGTTGGGATCATCTTTTGGAGATAGATCATCTTTTGGAAACATAATAGGGTCTTTCTAATAATAATAACTCCGGTACTCTTTTGAAGCTAGTGTGAATAGAGTGTCTTAGGCGATAGTGCAGGACTACTAAGGTTTTTAAACTCTTAATTCAAGTCCAACACTTTTAAATTTCATTCACATACAATACAATCATTGTCCAACCTACTCAATTAAAAGTGAACTCAAGGAAAAATAGAAACTATTTTGGCTTTACATAATTAGGTTCTCATGGAATGAACACATAGAGTAACTGAGTAAGGGGTGTGAGAGTTCAAGACTTGTGCTTTGAGATTAAAATACAACTTGAAAAATGCTCTAAACAAGAGCTAAGGTAGCTTCTACACTTGATAAATCTAAACTTGATTACACATACACCAATTAAAAAACAAAAGCCTTGTTAATGCATTTGAAGAAGCTATACTTTAAACTTCATCAACTCATAACTTATTCATAAAGTATCCGGATAAAAGCATGGTACATTGAATCACTTGTGATCCCTGTGAAGAAACAACAATGCATGGTCCAAAAAGCTATTAAAATTTTATATTTTGTGGATTTTTTTTGTGGATAAAATAAATGATACAATGTTTAACAAAGTCTAACCAAAAAATTTGAAAAAATCATGTTCAATAAGTATTTGTGTGCGTTTTAGTTAGGTTAAAGCGGTTAAAATTGAAAAAGTAGTTTTGACTGAATTGAAATGTAGATATAGAACATGTTGAAATTGCATTAACCCCTAAAGGCCCTTAAAAGCCAAAATGGCTTTTTGTTGTTTCGGGCAGCCTAGATGACGGGTTTAACTTTAGTATTTTGGGTTAAACTTTGGTGTGGGTGTGGTAATACATACATACTATATGTGGTAAAATTTGGGCAGCCAAATTCAAGTTTTAGAATTTTATTATGCAAAATTTTGTTTTCAAGCCCAACTGGGGCAGCAAAAAAATATATATATATAGTTTTTTTTTGAATTTTTTTTTGGAAATATGTTTATAATAATACTACTACACACATTTAAAAAAAATCCAAGTTGAAAGTTTTAACAATTTTACATGGGCAGCCTTCAAAATTTACAAGAGCAAGCTTCAAAGTTTTTTGTAATTTTACATTTTTTTTCTTTCAAAAATTTTCAAAATTTGAGATTTAGGAATTTTTTGATTTTTATTTTCTAAAATTCACAAACTCATAGATGTAACTTTTCACCGTTCACTTTTTTACTAAACCAAAAACCTTTAACGTTATTCAAGTTTTACCATATTGTGGTTTTTGAACCTTCTTCTGGAAAATAATTTGCATGAAGGCCAAAAAAGCATAATGAGTCTCTAAAATTTTGCATGGAGGTGCCTAACTTAGTTACCTACATGGAAAAAAATACAAGCAAAATGTTTGGGGTAATAATCATCAAGTCCCCCTTTGCACCATTTAGACTATGCCTTTTGGGTAAAGCCCAAAAAAACTTTTGAATCAACTTTGAATGTTATAAACTCACAAATGGTAAAGATCCAACGGTTGAAATTTAACATGGTGTTAGTGCAAGTAGTTGGGTTGAAGATCTTATGGTTGGAAGTACAAAAAAAGTTAAAACATATTGAAACATACATCAACTTCCACAAGGTGCTCAAAAATCGCAGTTTTTGGTTTTGGAGGTCCCAAAACACCTTGGACCTTTAGGGGTTAAATATTTATTTTTTCAAGAATTGTTTTTTATGGAGCCTTCAGATGCACAGTGAACTTATAGAATATATAATTTATATTCATATTGAACATGATTCAATTCATCAAATTTGCGCTCAAAATTTGTTTGATATCTATTTTCAAGCTTTACTTTTAGTAACCTTTTTTTTAATATTTTAATTTGAAACTTTGGATTGAAGTACCTAATAGGACTATGAAGGGCTCTACCAAATTAGAACTTAAACATATGATTTTTTAGTTGTAATTTATAGCCTTTGATCAAGAAAATTGTAATTTCAGCACTAAAGATGACTTTAACCCCTAAACGTCCTCACCTATGTCCAGTTTAGGCAGTTTGGCAAAGATGCATTATAAAATGCAATTGATATGAATATTTAGAACTTGATGTATGAATAAAAGTTATACATTTTGAATTTTAGATTCTATCTATACGGTTAGATCTATGACTGCTTTCACTAATCTTTTTTTATAAATTTTGAAACATAAAATAAAAAATTATTTTGTAATTCGATTACGAATAAGATATTGACAATATGTGGATGAAATTTTTTGTGATGGGTTATAATGTAGTACTTTAGGTGTAGTGATTTTTGGAGATTTTTTGGATGCTTGATTTTAATAGTTTTTTTTTCAAGAACACTTTTAGACCAAAATCTTCAAGATTTTCGGTGAAACACTACAACACAAAATGAGGCATAATTTTTTCAGAAATTATTTCCTTTTCGATCGAATCACACATACATGAAGCTAACTTCCCATAAAAAATTCAGTAAAAAAATCACACCACAAAAAGTGCATGACGGATGAGAAAATACGGATGAAATCTGTACATCAGGCCAAAAACGCCTGCTTGGGCAGTTAGGGGTTAATGGTTCAGTTTGACGTGCTTTCACCCATCCAAGTAATATACATATTTTGGTTGGAATTACAAGACACACAAAGTTTTTGGTCTATAAAAATGTCCATGTCAATGGAAAAACTACCTTAGTCTCTAACTGCCCAAGCGTTCAATTTTTAATATGTCATGCACTTTTTGGAGTGTGGATTTTTAACTATAGATTTTAGGGGAAGTTAGCTTCATGCATATGTAAACCGATTAGAAAAGGGATGATTTTTGAAAATTTTATGTCTCATTTCATACAACAGTGATTCACCAAGAATTTCTCAGATCTTAGTTCAAAAGTGATTTGGAAAAAATCAACTCATAAAACTAAGCAACCAAAAAAATTCCAAAATCACTACAATTAGAATATTACATTTCAATCCATCACAATAATTTTATCCATAGATTGTCAACATTTTGTTCGTAATTAAATTACAGAATATGTTTGATTTTTAGGTTTCAGATTTTATAGAAAAATATTGGTAATAGCAATAGCAAATCTAGGCATAGGGATAGAATCTATAATTCATATTGACATACTACTTTTATTCATACATCAAATTCAAAATATTTCTTTTAGTTGCATTTTATAATGCATCTTTGCAATTCTCCAAATCTAAAGCACGTTGTAGCGATTAAAGGATCAACCTTTAGAGGATTGTTTAAAATATGGGATACTATATTTTTTTCACTTCATAAATGGTAATTGAATAACACGACAAGTGCTAATACAAAACAAATTTGTGAAACTTCTTTAGATTTACATTTGGTTGGTTGTCCTTACATTGAATCTTTTATAGATTTTTTTATTTTTTTATTTTTTTGGGGGGGGAGAGGCACTCTATAGATCTATGCAAACACATTCCTCTAAATATTCTCCAACAAATTGAAAACAATAAAGGGGATACTATTCCAAAAGAGAAATGAGGATGGTATGAGAATCCAAGATGACCCTAAACTACCAAAGTGAGTCAGATTGTAGAGATGGAAAAGTATCCAAACCGGATGGCATGGTTGGGAGTTCACGGCTTTGAAATCGTCTCTCTATATGATTGGAAAACCTTGAAACAAGTTTGGAAAACCTTGAAACAAGTTGTGAAAGTAATTCGTGTGTCAAGGTACATACCCAAACCGAATGGTGTGGTTGGCAGTTTGCTGGGAAACCGTTGCTGATTATGAAAAGCAATTTGTGTGCGTCAAGGTACCTAAACCAAATGGCATAGTTGGCAGTTCCACTACTAGTAAAAGAGTTTTTTTTTCACTTAGAATAGTGTGAGTGAAAAGCCACGCCTTCTCCTTGTAGTGTTTGCCGATGTGCAATCGTCTATCTACTTGATTAGAAAACCCTTGCGATGGGTTGCAAAAAGCAAATGAATCCGTGTGTATCAAAGTACTTAAATCGAATGCCGTGGTTGGCAATTCGATTCCAGCTCCAGGTTGTGAAATGTCTCTTTACTTAATTGATTGGGAAGCTCTTGCCAAAGGTTGCGAAAAGCAATTCATGTCACTGCAAGGAGAAGGCGACGTTTTTTCACTCGGTAAATAAATCAAATGGCGCCACTTCGCACTCACCGCCCAATGAACTCTGACATTGTCCTGAGTGAGAAGGGACGCATTTGCTAGTAGTGTGTGTCAAGGCACTCAAACTAAATGGCGTGGTTGGCATTTCACAGCTATGGAATCGTCTGTCTACTTGATTGAAAAACCCTTGCCGCCGATTGAAAGGGACACATGTAGTATCGGGAACCTCACCCTGCAAATGTACCCCTTGCTACATTCTACCCGGGAATCGTCTGTCTACTTGATTGAGAAAACCCTTGCCGCCGATTGAAAGGGACACATGTAGTATCGGGAACCTCACCTCCGCAAATGTACCCCTCGCTACATTCGGAATAATACATGGGAAGTTCCCGATACAACATTCTAGCCCGGTTGAAAAAAGCAATTTGTGTGTGTAAAGAAACAAAAACAAAAAAAGGAAATGGGAACAATGGCGGTGATACTTTTCCAAATAGAGAAATGCATGAGGACAATGAAGGAGATATTAGAGTTAACTGAAAAGTCAGCTCAAAGAGGAAAGTTTTAGCAAATTCCTCTTGAACTCCTCTTGAACTCATATTGAAATATAAATAGACCGAAAGTTAGTTCAAGGTGAGTTGGGAGACAATCTAAAGCAAGCCACTGTCATTATTCTCCACACCTCGCAATGACTTCCACACCTCCTACCAAAGCTCCAAGCCCATGGCCCACAAGGGGACAAGTTATGACACGACACTATTCAACCCAAACATAGCCCAGGGAAGCTCAAAAGAGCGCTTGAAAGAAGGTTGAAAAGGCATGTTCCAAGGCCTTCTTTTCGGTTAACTCTATTGTTCCCAAAACTTAAATTAAAAAAAAACGTTGGATGTTCATATGCAAAAAAGAAAAACTATTCAGTCCAAGAGATCCCAGGACGTTGAGGACAAGCGCAGCGGCTTCTTGGACTCGAGGGACGACGACGACGACGCCCCTTCCCGCGCGGGTCGCCACGACGGCGACGGTGACGACAGACGACAGTTGCGGGATTTCGGCAGTACATCGCAGTACACGCAGTACTGCGTCGCAGCGCAGCAACCTGCAGCATTCATGCCTTCGAGTGCCGTAGCCATAGCCGCCGCCGTCCCAGCAGCGTGACGTCCTCTCTGTGCCAGGGTGTCGTCGCCTTCACGAGCTTTCACAACTGCATCCTCATCCGCCGCCTTCGTGCAGCGAATCATCCGGATCATTCTTGGAGTAGTATCCGCCGTCGTCATTCTGCGAACGCCACGTAACTCTTGCTGTTGAATTCTCCCCGTCCCTTTGAGCGCCAACGTCGACGGCAATGCTCCCGCGACCATGTCGATCGACCGAAACAAAGTAAACCTGCGTCGTTTTGTATTAAAATAACAACACGTTAATTAGTACCGCGAAAAAGCACACAAGTATAAATTATAAAGAATTCTCTCGCTGCAAACACCATCGAAAAAGCATAAAAAGCACACACCGGCCGACGACATACATAAATTTGACTTTGTTCTAATTATCATCACTGCTACACGAGTCTTTTTCTAATCGTAGCAAGCTCATCGGAACTCCAAAGATCGGTGCAATTCGTATGGCTTGGTTTTCGAAAGATACAGAGACGCAGATAAGAATGAATTTCAAGGTTGCATAAATCGGTGAGCTCTTGCGTGATCGAGCAAACCTAATTACGCGTACTGATGAGGGAGCTCACCTTCCGTTACACTGCGGATTGCTTACAATCGCGCACCCGATCGAGAGAGATGACTGCCGATCGAATTGCTTCCTTCCTTCCAGACCAAAAGCAAGCAATGTAGAAATATGAGGGAGAAGAGGAATCGTACAAACAATGCACTGACAGGCGATCGCAAAGGAATTTAAAGACTTGAGCACAGGTCTACGGGTACGTGGCCTCGGGGGTGGCCCCGTGACGACAAGCTGCTCGCTGGTCAAAACCGACGGATGGACCCGTGAGTTGTGATGACAACGCCATTGAATTCAAGGTAAGTAACATACCTCGCTCTTGCCTCTTGGGATTCAGGACTTGAAATTTCTCTCGGGGGTTGCACTGTACTAAACATGTACGAGTATACGTGAGTGCACATGAGGGATATTAACCCCTAAACGTCCCATGGGGATAGTATATACGTTGTTGTATAATTGGGATTTTCTACCAACAAGAAACTCTAAATTGGGATCTTAGTAGCTCGTTAGAACTGCATTGATATGTATTTCAACTTCTCTTAAATTGACCTCATATCCATTAGAGGTGTGGATTCATTCCAAATACAATCAAAATACAACGTATTCTACTGGCTGTAAAGGCACGTTCAGACGTTTAGGGGTTAATTTGAATATTTTCGTATTACGTATACATATAATAGACATATTTAGAGAAGAAAATATTGACGTATACATACATTAAATATATATATTTAGCATGGAATAGATTTGTATACAAAAAATTTAGATATATAATCCCTCGTATACGAGAGGGTTTTTAGAGGGGTCATGAACGCACGTGATTCTCAAATATAGTATAGAGTGCACCCCCCGAGAAATTTCTCTTGACTTATAATCATCACATCTTAGGGGCAGGTTTCCATGTCAATACACTAGTAGGGAATGCGTCGTTTTTTTCACTTACTATAAATGAAAAAGGAATAAAACTATGCCTAGCACATGCGTTGTGTCCATACTGGTGAGTGCTTTTGGTCACAAGAAGACAGAAATATAATCACAATATTCCGCCATTGTTTCACTGTTACCACAAAGTGGGGAATGAAAAACGACAAATCTGCTACTAGTGATAGTAGCAGATTTGTAGTTTTCATTCCTCACTTTGTGGGAGCAGTGAATAGTGACTAAATATTGTACTTATATTTTTTTCTTGTGACCAAAACCACTCACCAACACTAACACAACCCCATGTGCTTGGCGCGGTTTCATTCCTTTTTTCATTTATAGTAAGTGAAAAACAACACATTTCCTACTAGTGTGAGGATTGGCCTGGTGAAAGTTGTTTGAAGTCAAGAATTCAAGTCTCGATAATCATCGGAGTCTGCAAGAATTGAAATCAAACTCTTTTGTTTATTCATTCCAGTATAGCATCCATAGCTTTCCATCTTTCCAGAACCCTTTACCAATATATGGAAGGAGGCCCTCAATCTACCTTGCTTTGCACACATATGAGGGCAGGTTTCCGTGTGAGGATTGGGCTGGTAAAAGCCACTAGAAGACAAGAATTCAAGTCTCAAAAATCATCGGTGTCTGCAAGGATTGAAACTGAACTCTTGGATTTATTCATTTCAATATGGCATCCGTAGTTTTCCAACTTTCCAACACCCCTTACCGATATATGGAAGGAAGCCCTCAATCTACTTTGCTTTGCAGACATCTCAGAACAAGCTTCTATGTGTGGATTGAGCCGTTGAAAGCCGCTAGAAGACAAGAACCCAAGTCTCGAGAATCATCAGTGTCTATAGGAATTGAAACCAAAATCTTGAGTTTATTCATTTCAATATGACATCGGTAGTTTTCCAACTTTCCAGGACCCTTTACTGATATATAGAAGGAGGCTTGTCTTCAATCTACCTTGCTTTGTACTTGTCAATGCTTGTCACACATCACGTTTGTGACAATATGTTTTGTAACCCATCTAAAAAAAGAGACTCGTAATATGTTGGCCAGTCAAATAAAAAATGGTTCCAAAAAATGCTCATCAAATGACATGTGAAAAAGATGTCTACTTGTCATATTCACGATAATGAAATTATTTAATTAATCAATAATAATAATAATAACAATAATAATAATAATAATCAAGAGTGCTTTGAACAACCACTTGAAGTTGAGAACTTTAAATGTTTTGATGCGGGCATCTTTGTGTGGGATTGAATTACATGACATGTATTGACCTACAATTTTGAAAATTTGGAGGAGAATGTGTTTACGTGGCTAGCAAACTCTAACACTTGATTCCCGTAGGATGCACTATACTATACAAGTGAAAGTATATGTGAGTGCAAAAAATGGATATTAATTTGATCATTCTCGTACAACGTATACATATGCTATATTATAATTTGTGATTACGTACATATAGAAGGCCCTTTAACTCCTAACCGCCCAACCATGCATATTTTGCATGATGTACAAATTTGAAGTCCGTATTTTCATCCATCATGCACTTTTTGCAGTCTGGATTTTTTATTGAAACTTTTATGGGAAGTTAGCTCCATGCATGTGTGATCCGATTAGAAAAGAGATGATTTGTGAAATTTTTATGTCTTGTTTCATGTTGTAGTGTTCCACCCAAAATTTCGAAGAATTTAGTCTAAAAGTGCTCTTGAAAAAGTCAACTACTAAAATTAAGCAACCAAAAAATCTTCAAAAATCACTACACTTAGAGAATTACATTTCAACCCATCACAACAAATTTCATTGTTAGATTGTCAATATCTTATTTGTAATCATATTACAGAAGAGTGTTAAATTTTAAGTTTAAAATTTAATACACAAATGTTGATGATAGCAATCGCAAATCTAACCTTATGGATAGAATCTAAAATGCATAATGTACAACTTTTATTCATTCATGAACTTGAAATAATCTTTCTTAATTGCATTTTATAATGCATCTTTGGAAAACTGCCAAATCTGAAGAGGGTGAGAACGTTTAGGGGTTAAGAATACAAAACACAATTTATATATGTGTGGTAGTGCTTAAGGTTTTTAAAACATATGGAAGGTGATATCGTTAAAGATAATAGTTGGTGGACATAGCCATGGATACACAAAAAGAAAATTTATTTCAAAGTGTGATTGTATGAAAAAAGATGAGTGTGATTTGATCACACATGGTTGTTAACCCTTAAACGTCAAGGAAAGCCCGATGGGCTTATTTATAAGAATAATGAAGAAAAAAATGGATTTTCTCAACCAAATCAAGCAAAGATTGGTGCGTTAGAAAATTGCTGAAAAAAACGATCTAGATTCCAAATTTGCGCCTTATTTGGGAGATTGTGGAAACATTGGCGAACAATCAATATTATCAAAATGAGCAAGAGTTGAGGTTGGAGCAGCCGAGGTTGTTTTTCGAAAAGTGCCGCAGTGTTACAATGCTAGCCAGCAATAACCAACAAGGCTGATTTTCTTTTTTCTTTGGGTTTTTTTTTTTTTTTTTTGTCTTCCTCCGAAAATATAGATGCCTTTTGGACTGCCCCGCCCAGGTCCTCTTGACGTTTAAGGGTTAATCCTAAATTTCACGTAGTGAGATCTACCTCGATAAAGTTCCAAAATTTATGAACTTTTTTAGCATATGATTTAAAAGCGATGAACATTCTTCCCATCAAAGTATTTCTGAAACCATGCACACATATAAAAAGTTCTTTTTTGCATCAACATTTTGATTAATAACAATAGGTCTTAATATGATTGGAATAAATTAAAACTAAGTGTACACACATTATCCTATATGTACTACAACATGTCCAAATTTGGTTGCAAGATTCTAAACTATCATTTGCTAATGAAATTTTTTGACGTGTGCAACTACATACGAGAGACACCATACGAGGAGAATTTTTCGTGTATACATATTTTCACTTTTTATTATTATAAATAATTGTATGTAAATTATTTAATTTCATCAAAATAAAACTAGTACATAGGGGTTTTTTTTAACGCACATGATTTTAGGTTTTCATGAAAGACGCATTCCCTGGAGTACTATTGTATTGTGAGCGTGATGTGCGGAAGGATATGATGATGTCTTTACATCCCGCCAGTAGAGGCAGCAAATAACAATAATGTGAGTGTGGTGAGCGGAAGGTTGGAATAATGTATTTACATTGTGTCATTAGAGGCGGCGCATAACAGTAATGTGACGGTGGTAAGCGGAGGGTTGTAATAATGTATTTACATTGCGCTAGCAGAGAGGCGGCGCATAATAGTAATGTGACCGTGATGAGCGGAGAGTTTTGATTATGTCTTTACATCATCCTATTAGTTAGGTCATCATTAAATGTCATTTCAAATTGGTCAAAGACACATGACTTTAAAGGCCTAATGCCTTACATTCATAGGAAGTTGTTGGTTGTATGCCAAAGACGTTTAACATAGTGTCATAGTGACACCGTTCATACCAAGTTGCATATAAAAAAAGATCTCAAGTGAAACCAAAAATAAAAATTCATTATAAGAAACTAAGAATGTGGGTCTAGAGTCTTTGAAAAGCCATTTGAATGTCAATTTCTTGACTGAAAGAGGCAAATACCTCTTCACATGTATTATGTTTTAAAATATTCTCATAATTATAGATTTTATTTTACTATTTATAATGTTTCTTTATGATATTATAATCTTTCAACAAAAAAACCTCTCAACAAGTTATGGACCAATGTTTAAGACATACTATGCTATTTAAAATATTTAAAATATGTAACCACTAAGGAGTTTGAAATACTTTCAACTTAGAGAATTTGTACAAAATATGTCACTTGAATCATTTTATTTTCATTTTAACCCTTGAACAACAATGCCATCCCCACGGGCTTGGTCATTTTTTGGGAGAATCTTATTCATAACTTCTACTCCATTGCACCAAATTGGGTTTTTAAAATGCCAAACTGTGCACCTTAGAGAGATCTATACTTCTTTAGAATAAAGCCAAAGTAAATTGAAAACATAATCATGCTTAAAATGGAATTTAAAAGAGATGTTGGGTGTGGTATGAAGAAAGCATATGTTGTTTAAGGGTTAAAATCACGTTTAATTTCTTGGATTTATTATACCCCCTACTGTGATTTATGTAGATACAGCTTTTGGGTGAGGTGAAGTGTGTAGGAGGGTGGCCACCAGTTCACGAATAGGAAGATACATTACTGCTGCAGAAGGTGGAGATCCAAGTAATTAGACGTTATCTTAACCATTTAACGTATCTGCGTCCATATAAGGTAGACGACATGTTTCCGATCACCTTAAGCAATTCAGCATACTTCCAGTGGAGTAACGAATAGGCAAATAATTTTGCAGTGTAGGGAAATAGATTTGAAGGTCACATATTTTTAAACAAATTTTGGGGCAATATTGAATTTACTACAAATTTTCAAAGTGAAGATTCTCTCCAACCCGTTCTCGCAATATAGACTGACCTATTTCCAAGAACTATAAAACTAGATTTCGAGAACACATGATATCATACTAACTCGGCAACAAGTTTCCATTCTTGGCACCAACCATTCCATATTAAGAAGAAACATGTTTCCGTCACCGTTTACAAATGAATTCGAAAATAATGCAAGCCTATTCACGGAAATAGGTCGCCCTATACTGCGTGATTGGGGGCCTGATCGGAAACAGGTCGTCTTCCTTAATGGACGATGAACAGATTGCTCGGGGAAGTCATAGTATACATGAGTGAACAAAGGCTATTTAATGGGATTATGAAACAAGTGAAATATTATACTATTTATAATATTTTAGGGTGTATCTGTGGTATATTTTAGGAATATTCATAAAATATTCTCAATTTAGTTTTAAAACGCCCTCTTTTACTTTTAACAATTTATAATCTTTATCTCAAATGAATAAAAGACACCCTATATTTGTTTTCTCATGGTTTTTAAATTTTTGACAGTAACTTCCCCGAGACGAATTGCAACCTTTCTCAATACAACATTCTCTGCAATTTTTCATCCATCAAAATTTCTTTTTGTTCTTGTGCTAATTGACTATCATTTCTACGGTATCTATTTTCAAAATAAGATATTGTGATTTTTTGAAAAACAACACAATCGGCTTATGTCAAATTTCATTCTTAGTTCAAAAAGTGAGACTTTAACCCCTAAACGTCCTCACCCCTGTCTAGTTTGGGCAGTTTTGAAAAGATGAATTATAAAATGCAACTAAGACAAATATTTTGAACTTGATTTAGGAATAAAAGTTGTACACTCTGAATTTTAGATTCTATCCATATGGTTAGATATGCGATTGCTTTCACTAAAAAAATTATATAAATTCTAGAATATAAAATTCAAAATTGTTTTGTAATGTGATTACAAATAAGATATTGACAATTTGTGGATGAAATTTGTTGCGATGGGTTAAATGTAGTACTCTAAGTGTGATGATTTTTGGAGATTTTTTTGTTGCTTGATTTTATGAGTTTTTATTTTCAAGAGCACTTTTAGACTAAAACCTTCGAAATATTTAGTGAAACACTACATAAAATGAGGCGACTTCTCCCTAACCAATCAAATTTGTTCATGTTTCACCTCCATTCAACCCAACCAATTAAATTTGTTCATCTTGAAGTACACTTCATGGTCAGGTATGAAACAAAATTCGATAATACCACTTTTCTCCTCCTCTTGCTTACTTCCATGGGCGACTTCTCAAACCCATGGCTAAGCTTTTTGTCTAGTGGCATGCATATTTTATATTTTTGTTTTTGTTATACACTTTTCGCTCATTTGATTTATACGTAAAGTAATTATAGGGTAGGTACCTATCTGCTACCTTGAATTTTAGAGCTTCAGATAGAATTTGTTGAGTTGGTCTCTCACCAACAACTAAACAGTTTGCCTTGGGGGCTAGTGGGGCACTCGGGACACGTAGAGATTCTGTCGTGGAAATTCAAGTGTACTATGGAGGAGCTTCTTTAGCATTGGGAAGGTGTAAAACTCGAACCTCTTTAACAACACAAAGTGTTGGGAGTGCTCAAGAAAAAGGAGCCAAAACCTGTTTTCACCATTTTTTAAGCTAAAAAACTAGGTTTGCCTTGTCATCCCTTTGCGAATTTTTTTTTCTCAACTTTACAAGTAACTCTATTCTTTGAGAGCTTACTAGCAGCATTAACCCTTGAACGCTGTACGGTTATAGTGTCTTGATTCAAAACACTAAATGGAGATCAATACAAGCCTTGTTCTCATCCATGCCTATGTTTTCATTCCAAACTTTGTGCAATAAATTCGAAGTCCTATTAATGATATTTTGTGCAGATCAAAATATTTTTGCAAATTTTTAATCAATATGTACAAAAAAAATTAAATCTCAAATCTATTTTTAGTGAATGGTTTTCAAGGGTTGAATTGATTACACGTTGAATTGGTTAAAGGTTTCATCTTTAGATTTGATCCAATTTTCTTCTTTTTTGCTAAGCACTAACATGTAACTTTAACCCCTAAACATCCTCACTCCTCTCCAAATTTGGCAGTTTTGCAAAGATGCATTATAAATGCAACTATGACGGATATTTTGAACTTGATGTATCAATAAAAGTTGTACATTATAAATTTTAGATTCTATCTATATTGTTAGATTTGCAATTGCTATCACCATTATTTTTGTATAAAATTTGAAACTTGAAATTCAAAAATATTTTGTAATTCAATTACAAATAAGATGTTGACAATCTGTGGATGAGATTTGTTGTGATGGGTTGAAATGTAATACTCTAAGTGTAGTGATTTTTGGAGATATTTTGGTTGCTTAATTTTATGAGTTTAGAGCACATTTAGACTAAAATATTTGAAATTTTTTGTGAATCACTGCAACATGAAATGAGGCATAATTATTTCACAAATCATCCCCTTTCTAATCAAATCACACATGCATGAAGCTCTCTTGCCATAGAATTTTGTAGTATTCTTTTTCATTGCAACAAGTGCATGATGGATGAGAAAACGTGGATGAAATCTGTAAAAATGAATAGTTGGACAATTAGGGGTTAATAAATGCATATTCAACATGAAGATGTACACCACCTAAAATAACTTTTATATGAAATATCCAAGCAACACATATTCAAGTGCATTGATATTCCCTTTCATCAACCAATCTAATACAGTCAAACTTCTTTAAACAAATTGCATCAAATCACCTATACGCATGTAACCAACATCCATGGCTCAGAGGATATATATTACACAAGCAATCTTTATGAAAGAGCTTAAAATTAACCCCTAAACATACCAAGGTGTCGCTGGAATTAACAATTTGAGAAAATTTGTCAAAAGTACTATTTAGAAGAATATTTTGAAATCTGTATGCAAATGAGAATTTCAGATTTTTGAATTTTAGATTCCATTTGTACGGTTCAATTCACCAATATTGTACCAATATTTCATTATAAAATTTGAAAGTTAAAATTAAAAATTCATTTTAGATTTGATAACAGACAAACTTTTAATATTTTTGAGTAAAATTTGTTGAAATGAATTTGAAATGAGATGCTCTTAACCCCTAAACGTCCAATCGTTTAGAATGTGGACGATGTACAGAATCAAACTCGATTTTCTCATTCGTCATTGACTTTTTGCAGCATGGAATTTTTCCAATATATTTTATGGAAGTTAACTTCATGCATATGTGATCCAATTACAAAAGAGATGATTTGTGAAATTTTCATGCCTCATTTTATGTTGTAGTAATTCACCCAAAATTTCAAAGATTTCAGTTTAAAAGTGCTCTCAAAAAGTCAACTTCTAAAATTAAGCAACCAAAAAATCTCCAGAAATCACTACGTTTAAAGTATTATGTTTCAACCAATCACAACAAATTTCATGTACAAATTGTTAATACCTTATTCGTAATAAAATTATAAAACAATTTTGAATTTTATGTTTCAAATTATATACAAAAATATTGGTGATAGCAATTGCAGATTTAATCGTATAGATAGAATCTAAAATTTATAATGTACATCTTTTATTCATACATCAAGTGCAAATATCCCTTGAAGTTGCATTTTATGATGCATCTTTGCAAAATTGCCAAATTTGGAGAGGGTAAGGACATTTAGGGGTTAAATGTGATAATTCTTTGAAAAAAAATTGTTCCTTAAATTTATCTCATTTTTGCAAGATCTTCTTTGAACTACAGCCAATGCAATTTTGGTTTGGTCAACAACTTTACATACTTCTACATTTGTAATTTAAAAAAAGTATGTTCTCAAGTATCTCTAAATCCAACCATTAGATAGGACAACAACTTGGTGAAGTATCTCCAAAGGATATGATGACTTTCATCCACAAATTGATGAGAACGTAGGGTGAATTTGAATCTACTAGTCATTCAGAAATTAGGCGTGATGTTTAGGGGTTAATAGAATTATTTGTAAACTAATTAAAGGGTTGAGTGGGCCCTAGTTTGACTAAATTTTGGAGAAATGAAAACTATTGAGAGAAATTCTAAGAAATCAAAAGAATGGGTGAATAGGGACAGTCTAGGTATATATTGCAAGAATCTATTGTCAGAAAAGGGGCTAGCAATCACCTTCTTCATGTGTGAAGGTGAATAATAGAAACTTGGGTGAGAAGTTTTTAGCACCAATTTTGGTGCTTTCAAAGTTTTTATCCACAGTTCTTTTTTAGTGCCCGACACACGTTCTTTTTTAGGATTATTGTCGCTATTCACTCGAACTATGGTCCACTCACCCACTTTTAAGGGACTTTATGGATAACTCTAATGAGTCGAAGAAGTTTGATGAGTCCCAAACCGACACTACCGTACGTGGAAGGCAGGGTCGGCACTTTCATGTTGAATAATTAATAGAAGTTGAAATACTGGCTATTTAAGAGGTCGGCACTTTCAAAAGTAATTATTAAGAAATTGGCTATTAATAGCTAACATTAAAATTTTCCGGCTCCTAAACGTTTTATTATAAATTTTGCGTTGAATGTTATGTTTTCATCAAATTTCGTTTGAGTGTTATGTTTTGAGTTTATTTGATTTTTTTTTCAGCTTTTTGTTGACTTCATTTTTGTTGATTTCAATAAATTTATTTAAATTTTCGACATTTTTTGGGGGAATTATTTTCTGCTGACCCTGCCTTCCACATACAGTAAAAGCTTGTTGAATCCTCAAACAGTTCTAAACTATCACAATCACCACATGCATGTTTTGAGTGCAATCTACCTCTCCAGAACATTAGTGCAAATTAGAATCCACCTCCTAAAAGAAATTCTTGCTTCGAGAGATAATTATCAAACACAACGCTTGGTTTGAGGTTATGGGGAGCAGTACGTGGACTCAACTTATGACCACCGACATGCTTTGTTGGTTACAACATAACTAGCAGCTTATGACCAAATATTAACCCTTAAACGTCAAGAGTGCCTGAATGGGGCAGCCCGGAAGGAATCTAAATTATTTTTGGGAAAAAATAAATTAAATTTATAAAAAATGGCAAAAACGGCTCTGCAGTGCACTGCTGGCTAGCACTGTAGCACTGCGGCACTGCTGAACTTCAGCTGCCCCAACCTCAAAACTTGTTCAATTTGATAACTTTGATTGCTTACCAACAATTCCACAATCTCTCAAATGAGGCGAAAATTTGGAATCTAGATCTCTTTTTCAGTAGTTTTCCAACGCAACAAGTCTCGCTTGATTTGGTTGAGAAATGAAACTTTTTTCTCCAATTATTCCTTTATACCAAGCCCGTGGGGCTTGCTTTGACATTTAAGGATTAACCCAATAACAAAGTACATGATTAGTATCCACTTGTGACCACATACTTCGTTACTAAGGGGGTCTTTACACTAGTGACCAAGGGCCGTGGCCAAGGGAAATTCTGCACTATGATTGGAAAATAAGAGCCGGCCGGTCCAAGTACACTATACACTAGCCAAAAAAGGAGGAAGTGACCAAGACTAAAAATGAATGAGAAAATGACATGGAATCCTACATGTCCAGAAATGGATAAGGATTCGTGGTCACCCGGATAATGCGGCGAGACCACCAAAATAGGTTCTCTCACCGCAAAATCCGGGTGACCAAGAGCTTAAAAAACCCTAAACCAATGGATTTTTTTTTTTTGGGCAGTTTTCTATTTTAATTTTTAAAAATTCGGCTTAAATCCTATTTAAGTTTTTAACATGTACAACTTTCCTGCATTGGATGACAAGTAAGTTGAGAGAGAAGAGAGGAGAATGCTCTCTGCTTTATGCAAGTGGAGTGGAGTTGTGTCCAACAATGCATATGGGATATGTAAACTTTGAGGTGAAGCACCTAGTTAGTCTTCATTTTTATAACACGCATAACTTTTGCATAGAGTCTTCAAATGACATAAAATTTGTTGGAGATGAAAGATTACTTGATTTCTAAACTTTTCTTAGACCAAAAAAATTCCAAAAAAGTTGATCTTCTATGCACAAATGAGCTCCAAAAAACTGTTATGAACGCATTTTAATTTTTTGATCTTTACACGGCTGCAATGTTTTGTCCATATCTTTTGCATTAAGGCGTATTTTGACACAAAAATTGTTGGAGGTGGAAGAAGGATTGATTTATCAACTTTTGTTAGTTGGACAAATTTCTATAAAACTTCATCTTCTATGCTCAATTGGACTCCAAAAATCTGTGTACAACACATTTGAAAAACCTCACCTAGAGTCTTGCTACTTCTTAACCCATATTCTTTGTGGACTAATGTAAGTGAGCTTGATTACAAAAGGAGCACCTTCTCTCCTCTAGAATTCACAAAAGCTTCCATTGTAAGTAAAATTCTTGTTTGAAGTAGAAATTTCTTACTTTTCAGCAATTTTGAAAAATAACTAATATTATAATCGGCAAAAAATGCCAATAATATTTCAAAATTTTAGGCATCTATTTTTAGAATTATTTTGTGTCGAACCTGCTATTAAACTACAGTAATTTTGTTTCGCCTCACTAAAAAAATACATTAAAAATTTCAGCCCACCTTCCCTTTGGTCCAAGTTCACTTTACACTGTTGTTGGTGACCAATGGATGGGAAAGTTGGCTCTTGGTCATGGCTCTTGACCAAGGGCCGTGACCAAGAGAATTATCCATCCCAGCTCTTGGTCACTAGTGTAAAGACCCCCTAATATATGAACCACCTACTACAAGTGACAACTTTTGATAAGTTAACCATTACTAGTGTAATATTTGAAGGAGTACCAAAACGTTAATAATAGGCATGAGTTAACAGTTAACCTGTAAAGAGGCAACCTTTAACCCCTAAACGTACCAGGGTGTCCCTGGAATAGACAATTTGAGAAAAAACATTATAAACTACCATTTAGAAAAATATTTTGGAGTTGATATACAAATGAAAGTTCTAAATCTTGAATTTTAGATTCAATCCGTACGGTTTGATTCACTAATACAATCACCAATATTTAATTATGAAATTCGAAAGTTAAAATTAAAAATTCCTTCCAAATTCGATTACACACTAAATTTCAATATTTTTTGAGTAAAATTTGTTGAAATGAGTTTGAAATGAGATACACTTAAATGTGGTGATACTTTGAAATTTTTGTGTTTCTTAAATTTATGACCTCATTTTTCTCGATTCCACTTTGAACTAGAGTCAATGCAATTTTGGCTTGGTCAACAACTAGACATACTTCTACATTTGTAATTTTAGAAAAATATGTACTCTAGTATGACTAAATCCAGCCATTAGATAGGACAACAACTTGGTGAAGAATCTCCAAAAAATTGGATGAGTTTCATCCAAGCATTGATGAGAACGTGGGAAGGCTTTGAATTCATTCGTGATCCAGTTTCTGAACTCTGGGACGTTTAGGGGTTAAAGAGGTCTGACTGTAACATGAATTGTGTTACATAACTTAGTACTCTCCATCAAGCAATATCCAGTTTTACACAGCGTTATTACTACAAACAGATTAGAAAATGAGATACAATATTCAAAGACTTAAACCTGCTCAAAACCACATTCATCAATTACAACTACTACGAGAATCCTAGAAGAATTGTACAAGAATATTACAATACTAAGCTCCACATTGCCTGTACAAATCAATGTCCTCACAATGTAGAAAAACATTCTGGTGATTACAGAGCTCTATTTTAACTGAGCAGTAAACTATGCCAAATACAATACTGCACACCCATGAGCTTCTGAGTGCTAAACTTACTTCCTTACATCAAAAATACCCAGTTCACCCAACAACACTGGGCAAGCTGCTGCATTTCCGTACAGGTAGTAGTTATGTACACGGCACAATGCAAGAGTGCCTGGTTCCTCCTTACATTCCTAAAGAAGTCACTCAGGTGTAATGAATACCCCATCACAGAATATAAGAGTATGCCAAGTCAGTCTCGACATAGTTATACAATAGTACCAAGTGTATTCCCACTATTTCACGACTCAAATACCTCCAGTACCACGACTACTTGAACCCGTATGTTTTCGTCCTTCAGATTCTTATGTGTTGGATGTCGCTCTGTCAGATTCATCGGTGAACACGCTGGCGCCATCTTGCTCCTTCGCGCTCCATACCTCGTTTGCAATATCAGCGCCAGGCTTCTCTCTACCAAGATCTTTGACTTGAAACTCCTCTTGATCAGAGTCAAAATCAACTACACAATGAAATCCAGAATGGATTGAGATACAAAACAAAGAGTGCGTAATACAATACTCCCTCCGTCCCAAAGTTATCGTCATGTTTGAAAGTGCTTTTTTAAGTAGGTCATATTGTAAGAAACGTGATTAAAAAAGGTTCCAAATTATGTCACTAGAATGATTGAAGAACATTGCATGTGTTCATTGCAACCTAAATAAAATTAGCCACAAAGAAGTATTTTTTTGACCTACTTAAAAAAGCACTTTCAAACATGACAATAACTTTGGGACGGAGGGAGTACATTATTCAAGCAATCAGCTAAAAGCATCCACAACAGCATTGGAAGACAATCATCTAACGCACGGTTATTTCTAAGACTTTCAGCGTAAACCAGGACTTGAGGTTATTGATCTGCTCAGAATAAAATGATGGATAGTCAAGCTTACCAACTGAATTGGATTGCCTGAAAAGCTCGTGACTAGCTTTCTCAATAGCCACCGATGGATGCTCATCGTCATCAACCTCATCCTACATTCTTCAAAATGAGTAGTTACAAACCTGGACCATAAAATGCAATCTGCTGCGAACTTGTCAAAATAGTCGAAGTCAGAGCAAGAAAGGCTTAGCATTCAATCACTCAGCGGGGGGAGGGATGTAAGCTCTAAGAACTCCACTCTCTTATTGAGAGTACTCTATCGCTCAAACTGGAGCATCACACATGAAGAGGAAAACGACCAAAACAAAATCATAAATAGGTTGGAATTCCTCCACTTTTCAGAAGTGACTCAGAAGACCAATTTGCGGAGAATCCATCAGAAGATGAGCCGCGTGCAACAAACCACAAGTGAGTCCATACTAGAAAATTCAGTAGCCCATCCCCAACGAGAAAAACTAGCCTTCAAGTTGGGGATGGGCAAACTCATCAAGAGGAGCAAACCGTTACTCACCGGGCTTAGCAACCACCAAAAAATACTTAAACTGAGAATACCGTTCCAATTTTCCCAAAAATGAGAAGAAAATCCATGTCCACCGCGCAAACCATAAATCCATGACCAGAACAAGCATTACGTGTTTTTCTGCATGCAAAGGAAAACGTACCTCATGCTCGTCTTCAGGAACTACAGCATTCGCATGCTCTTCGTTGAAGGTCCCGAACCCCACGAACCTCACAGCCCCAAAGTTGCTCAATCGAACAAGCGCACCCCCAGTTCCTCGTGGAGATGAGAGAACATCATCCATCGCTCCAGCCCTTGCAAGAGTCCTTCGCACCATGGGCCTGAAGGAGCCCGGCGAAGCCATAGAGGACAATCGCCTACAAAGCAGCGTAGCCGTCCGCATCTTACCCTAAAGGCTTTCTCGCACACACAAACACACTTCTGCACGTTTCACCAGAATTCACAATGAGATCGCTCGACCTACTCGCACCGCTACAAGCGCATCGATCAACAAATCCTCGCTGAGAAGACGATGAAAAAAAACTCTGCGCTACGCACGTCTACAATATCCATTGTCATTCAAGTTCTCGTCAATCTCAGAAAATCCTAAAAAGCACACAAAAAGCTCAAACAACCTCCGCCCCAAAAAATGAAAACGAAAAGGATCCCCGTCTTCAGAAACACCATTCGCAGCGCAAATAAGCTCAAAAAAACGCATACAACCACGAAAAAATACGAGGAAAAGCGGGAAAACAAAAGACGGCCACCTGATCGAGGGCACCGGAAGATCTGTCAGCTGGAAGACGCATCAACGAAGTGCAAATCGGCAAGACGGTGAGGAAAAGCAGAGACCAGGACTAGAAGAGTAGCAGGGGGGGCATGCCTGCTGCCAGCAGTAAGGCGCTTCCCTTTTGGAGCTCTCGTCCGACGTTCGTCGTTCCTCGTCCGACGGAAAAGAGGATGACGTCCTGGGAGGGGACGGAAGAGCGGGAACAGTTGGCGGCAACTGGGTGCTGACATGTGCAGCCCGCCAGCAAACGTAAACTTCTACTTTTTGATTCGGTAGATTTGAATTGATTCGGTAGATTTGAAGTTCATGAGGGGAACATGCCATGACGGACTGCTGCTTGGGGGGCGGCTTTTCATTTTGTTGACCAAGATGCCATGCAAATTGGACTTGGTATCTGCACCGTTCGTTCTATCCTCATCCATACTCTCTACATCAGGAAAGTGCCCCCCCACTCCAGTAGTACTGCTGCAGTACTGCGTGCAGTACTTTGTTGTTACCTTTGTTATACTTACTTCAAGGTTTTTTTTGGTGTACTGCATTTGTATAATATCAATACTTTTTGACTATAGATACCATCCATTTTCATAGGCATGAATATTATATTGTAACTCTATACAAACAGTATTGTAACGGTTTACATGATTTGTCTCAAATCAGTATTACAAAAAAACGTAATGCATATATATTGCAACAATATTAAAGCACTGGTATTTGGTATTGGTCTAATATTTTAAAATCAATTGATAAGGTATTTTTTTTATACCCTCTTCAATGTCAGCCCTTTATCCCTAAATGATAGAGAGGGTAAGGGCAAAACCTATATGTGTTATAAAATTTTATTTATACAACTTTCATGAAGTTTGGTCCAAAAGAGAAAATGAGAAGCACAATGTTTAGCAATTATATGTATTGTCAAACTTCCAGAAAATGTTTGAGACACTCATTTCATTAATTTAGAAGCAGTTACCATTTAATATTCACCAAAATTACAATTTTCATTTCCAGAATTTCAAATTTGGTATGATTGGATAAATCTAGATTCTATCCCAAAATATAAAAAAGATAAATTTTCGAAGAAAAAAGCATCATTACTTTCTATAACAGACAGTTTCATAACACTAGGACATTGTTGAGGTGTTTGTCTTTGAGAAATCCAGTAGTGAAGTTCAATATTGCAAACAAAATGCATAAAAAAAAAACAATAGAATATGTACCATACCCCTAATTTCAATAAGAAATCAAAACTAAAAAAATGTCATTTTCTGACCATAGGCAGTCATCGGTATTTGGGATGCGACTAGAACATGGTTGATCCGTCATTTATAGGTATTATAGGAGTTGACCCCTATAAGACCATGCTCATCTTTAAATTTTTATCACTTCTTGTGATACTTTTAAGAACATAATGATTCCATCTCTCAATTGGTGTTAATGTAGAAAACTTCACTGTTGAAGTTGAAAGATGACTTATTAGTCATATTGTACATCAATTCTTAGGACAATCTGTTGTATACATTATATGATTATAAGGTCGGATCATAGAGTGCTTTTTGAAATTTATGAGCACAATCAGCACGTCATTCAGTACAAACATTCTCATAAATTCTCGAAGCATTATTAGCATTTGAAATTTCAAGGGCAAACAACGATGTATTACATGCAGGTGTTCACAGAAAAAATGTTGTTCTAAAACTAAATACAACGTCCATTATTGATTCCGAAAGAATTTTGTTTGAATAAAGTGACTTGTGGGTGACAAGTTCAGCCAATACTGTGAATGTTATCAATTGTTACGTTGCAAAAAATGTGTGAAGGTGTCAAAATTATTTTTGGAATATTCCAAAATAATCCAAAAATATATAAAATGTGTAGAAACATTCCAAATACTCTCCCACAAGATTATGTTTTACTACGTCTAAAAAAATCTATATTTTTTATATATTGATAATGACATAATGATGATAAATGTTATACATATCGTACACTTTTTTTTCTTAAATCAATTATGATGCCCTACTGTGAAAATGCCCTCGAAGTCATCAACTTCCCTGATTACCATGTCCCAAATTCACCTGCTTTGACGCTTTGTTTTTTCCCGCCGGATTGATCTACCTGATTGCGCATTCTGTAATATATTTCTCTTCTCGTAAAGGACATCATTCTACAACTCCCTAGTCAACATTGAGTGAAAATTGTGGAATTCAAATAAGTTACCAAATTAATAAAATCATTCTTGCATCCGCTGTGGACGCAATATTTTCTATGGTTAGTAAAAATTATCATGTGTGCAATTATACTGTATGAATTTAACAATGACTTGGCCTTTATTTGTTAAGCATAATTGTAGCTTAAAATTTAAAGTTATTTAGAAAAAAATGCCCAGCTTTCTGAAAATGTGGAATAATATGAACAACCTTCAAAATCGATTCTATTTCTATCACCTTGTATGATTCAGGGTCTTCGTCTACCCATTTCAATTCAAGACATCCTAAAGTTGCATGTACCTCTTGTTCTTCGTACATTCGTACTAGACACAATTCTTTTGTTATATATCTATTTTGTTGTCCTAATTTCATATTGGATTTGAAAAGCAGACGCAGCTGTCCATATGATGTCTTCTCTTCCTCACCTTCACCTTCCATTTTAATAGAAACACTTCCAAACTATTTTTTTCCATGAAAAGATGATGTGGCACGCGTAAACATTGGAGTGTCTCCATACCTTGAACTTCCACCAGGGCATAGTGCCACAAACCTGTAAGTTTGCAATACCTGCAAGCATAATTAAACAAGTTTAGTTTTCGGTTTTTTAAATTGAATTTATGGGTTTTGAAAATAAATTTGATAATAAGAAATTAAGTAACGCGTGTTGTACTAACCTGCCCTCCCGTCAAATTATTTTGGTTCATGTATTTATCCAAAGAGGATTTCAAATAAGTCAAAATATCAGGTTGCAACAGTCTGGCCATTATGCGCTCCTTCTTTGATTGGGCGGTTTCCAAATTTAAATGTATTGCGTTAGCACCATCAAGATCTAAGAGCTCCGTTTTCAAATTAAGTCAGAAGCCAGCCAAAATATGTTGCCCGGTTTGTAAAGTCTGCGATTATCATAAAACATAAAAAAAACATCACAACAATATTAGTGAATCGGTTGAACAAAAAAATCTCCAATATAACATGATTGTATGTTTTTAACCCTTCAAGATCCCGATTCAACACTGTTTTCAAAGATTCCAACAAAATGTTTGATGGAAAATCAAAATGGAGTTGATGTACAGTGGGGTCCAACATGGAATGGCGTTTTTGGTTTCGCAGTGAGAAAAATTTCAGTACTGCCAACTTTGAAAGCCTCCCGAGAGCTCAAATATTGGTATTTTACCACGAAAATTTTACCACGAAAATTTTCCCAGAGACTTATCTTTAAGTTAATTATATGTATGCCAAATTTCAAGGCCAAAAGATTCACCAAAAAAACGTTATTCAAAATCTACCAACATTGGTAGTTATTCACTGCTGCCAACTTTGACAACCTCCCAAAGATTGAATTAATTTTTTTTTGCCATGAAATTCTTGGAAAAAGAACTTCTTTATGTTAATAACATATGATAAAAATTTCAAGGCCAGAAGATTAATACAAAAAATATATTGACAATCTACCAACATGTGTAGTTGTGGGAAACAATGGGGGAAACTTTGCTACCAACTTTGACACCCTCCCTACGGTTGAGAAATTGTCTATTTACCATGAAATTTTTGGTACAACATGCTCTTTATGACAAAATCATTCATGCCAAATTTCAAGGTCAAAAAATCTATACAAAGAAAATTATTTACAATCTACCAATGTGTGTAGTTTCCCCCATTGTTTCCCACAACTACACATGTTGGTAGATTGTTAATATCGTTTTTTGTATTAATCTTTTGGCCTTGAAATTTTTATCATATGTTATTAACATAAAGAAGTTTTTTTCCTAGAATTTTATGGCAAAAAAAAAATTAATTCAATCTTTGGGAGGCTGTCAAAGTTGGCAGCAGTGAAAACATTTCCACAGCTACCAATGTTGGTAGATTCTGAATAACTTTTTTTGGGTGAATCTTTTGGCCTTGAAATTTGGCATACATATAATTAACTTAAAGATAAGTCTCTGGTAGAATTTTCGTGGTAAAATACCAATATTTGAGCTCTCGGGAGGCTTTCAAAGTTGGCAGTACTGAAATTTTTCTCACTGCGAAACCAAAAACGCCATTCCATGTTGGACCCCACTGTACAAAACAAAGTTATAAACATCAATGTGAAGATAACATCTGTACAGTTGGATTCATCATATTTATTATTAATTTTTTAAATTAATTTTGCAAGGCTTTCTCTTGAAATTCAATTAAAAATCCTAAATTAACATCAAAAATTTAAAAAATATTGTAATGAAATTGGAATAACATGCACTACAAGATGGTATGGTTTTCACTAATTGATTCTACTTATTATGGAAAATCATGTTTTAGGTCTCACTTTTTGAACTAAGAATGAAACTTGACATAAACCACTTTTGCTATTTTTCAAAAATTCTCAATATCTTATTTTGAAGATCAGTACGGCATAAATGGTAGTCGACTAGCACAAGAATTAAAATAAAATTGAATGGATGAAAAACATCATTGTGCGTGGTGAAAGGGCGCGTCAGAAATCATCCAGCGCCCATAATCTGGACGCTGGCGCGTCAAAGGGTTCAATATAGAGACAAAAAGTGAAGAACTCAATGGTGATTTTTAAAAGACATTCAATGACTCACCATCTCTAATACCGTGTTTTTCCCAATCGGAGGAGAGTATCCATCATTTTCCACTGCACTCATTCGTAGCGCTTCCAGTCTTCTATTGTATTTCACAATATAATCCAAAAATTGTTTCTTGTTGCTAGCCCTGTATGCTGTTTTCACCAATGCTATGTGCAAATTCTCATACATGTTTGAACTGTATTCAACTGGAGCTCCAGAACGACGAATTGAAGAGGAATAATGTTTCATGGCATGAATCTTGACTAAATTGAAATTTGATTTTTGCCACGTTCCTAAGTGAATTCGGAATATTTGTACCGCCCTGAAGCAAACAATGAATACTTAAGAGTCAATATAAATACAAACACATTTCTAAGTAATGCACGTTGCGATATGAGTTCACATTGTACAATTGTATTGCCATTATTGTAAGGATTCAAGTATTACATTAATGTTTTGGAATCCATCAAACCACCTTTGAGATTTTTCAAATACTTTAGTACAAGCATATGTTTCTATTTGTTTTAATTTCAATTTTAAGAGTAACAAAATTTAACTGGTACAATAATCACCTTTTCATGCAGGCATCCATTGCTGTAAGAGATTCCTTGGAGAATTCTTTTGAACGACAAGCTAATTGATACCATTGTAAAAAATTTACAACAGCGTCAATGAAGTAGTTGGGAAATAGTCCCAACATGCCAAAAACAACCACCTATCCATACAAAGGCTCAATCGTTAGCCAATAAAAATAGTCATTACAATTATCATCCGTCTTTGAATATCATGCATCCACACTTATTTTAGAATAAGACTATAGATATATTATAAAAAACACCAAATTCATCGAGTATTGAATTTAGAAAGTGGTATTGAGGATCAAATTGAACTAACCTGCATTACGCAACGATGTTCAAATGCTGCAAAATTAGCATTGGAAGTAAAGTATCCTCCTTTGTCAGTTCCAGGCACCCGAAATTGAAAAAAACGTGCTGACTCTTTGATTACTAAAAGCCTTCTATCCATTTCAAGAAGAGGTGGGTTTTCCAGTTCTTTAGAAACGCTTTGCAGTATGTCCATAAGAGTTTTGAAGATGCCCAAGTCGGCTTGGTGTAACATGTCAACATTAATTGCAAGATAAGGGTTTCCAAACTCCGTATCTCCTCCAGCAAAATCCCATAGCGCACACTATTAAACAGTGAACACGAATTAGACATTTTTCCAACTAAAACATTCTTTTTGCTAATACTTAAAGAATGTAGTTCTGTAATATAAAAAACTGCACATTACACAATATAATGATTGTAAATTTGGAATGTGAATTTCATGTAATTTTTGTTGTTCATGTAGTGTACTCTAAAGATTTGGAAATTATCAATTTCTCTATTGCTAATTTTTATTTTATTTTTTCAATGTAGCACAGAACTTGTTTGCTCTAAGCCCATGCAGTTTCTATAGATGTAGAATTTTAACTTTATGACCAATTCACATTATCCAGAACACTGTAATCTAAATTTGAATATTTAAAAGTAAATCAAGTATAGAATGAATGAATTATTTTTCTTCACTCTAAATATTATCGTTTTGAAAATAACTAAATAGCTTTTCGATACATTATATTAGATCATTCATTTACAAAAAAATTAGATGAAATCCCAAAACAATACATAAAGGTAAAACCCCCTATGTACAAAAATCCAAATGCGAAGAATATTACCGTAACAAGTTCTGGATGAACAATCAAATTGAAAAAAATCAAATGAAATACTACTATTCTAATTTCAATTTTAAAAATTGGACTAGAACATTTTGAACAAAAATAAAAATCCGTTAGTTTCACCGTGAATTATATATATATATATGAACAAATTGAAACTCTATATGATTCTAACAAAAAAGTTTACCATAGCATGAATACACTGACCTCCACTGGATGAAGTGAACATGATTTTGCTATAGCGGCTTGCATTGTCCGTGGTTGTGTAGACATTTGTTGATAAATTTTTTTCATAGAAGCCTCTGTGCGATAATTAATTTTTCCTCTTTCTACCTCCGATAATGAAAATTTTGGACACATGCACATACTGCAAGGGTGGCGAGATTTGTTTGTATCATATGTACAAGTTACCTAGCAGACATACATATTTACAAATATTAGCAATATAATAATAAAACTATATATGATATAAAATAAAATAAAATAAATAATTGGTTTATTTTGCAATACTATTTGTAGAAATTTTATTACCTTGCATCCTTCTGGATGATTGCAAACATAAGCATACAATCGAGGATGAACCATTTGTTCGTTGCCGAATGGATCAAATAATGATATGCCACTATCAAAAACCAATGTCAGACACTCAAACACAATATTTGTTCAAGATTGATAAATAAAATATTCATGTCAAGTAAAGTATGAAAAGAAATGTTTTTATAGGTCTTCAAAAAAATCATTCCTACCATTTTAAATGTGGTGAAGTGATGCACAAACGGTGATATGCACATGATTATTGTTTGATCGGTTCAAATACATATTTTCCATGTTTTTTCTTTCCAAACGAATTATTAATTTACCTTGATAACTAGGTGATTCTGTTGTAAATATTTTTTAATAAAATATGATAGTAGGGAAGATTGACTTACGTGAAACTGGCGTCTTTAAGCGGTTTTAAAATTCGCGACAAGCACCTTTGAAATAACTTTAATCGTTTCACAGGATCAGATTCCATCACATTAAAATCTGGTAGAATTGCTAGCAAGCAATGTCCTTCTGGGAGGTATCTATCTTCGCAAGAAATATTCCCGATGCTGAAATAAATCGGATGGCCGCTTACTTTACCAGTGTTTGATAGTGACGTTTTATCACTATACAAAATTAAGGGTGCTACAACCCTCCCTTTGCCATGTTCGGAATTTACATGTTCCTGTTCAAATATGAAGTCACAATCATGTAGAATTAAAATTTATGCTTTTTGAAACGTTTTTAGGCCCCACATGATTGTATGTTCTAAATTTGAAACAATAAAAACCTACACATAGAAAGTGTGAATTTTAAAAAAGACATTTTCTATAGCTTTGTAATTTTTGGAACTTACTTGCATCAAGCGCCACCAATTTCCTGTTGCAGGAGTTAAATATATTCTTTCTGCATCTTGCACTGGTGTAATTGAGGGTTGTAGAGTAAAGTTTTCTGCAACTACGGGGGATGAGAACAACAATTCTAATGCTATAATTGGATCCCGGTAATTTAAAATACTTCCCTCAATTTCTTCTTTTTCCATCCATCTGCTTCGTTGTATAAAGTCTTTTCATAATTCTCAACATCATAAGGTGATCTCACTGAAACCTATTCTAACTTAACTGATGGGTGGAACAACACTTGTTTGAACAACTTATCTATATCACTGTTAGATAATCCCCCTCCCTTTTTGCATGTTCTAATCCAATTGATGAGGCTAAAAGTTGAATCATATACATGTGACGAAAGTTCACTTTGATCAAGAAAATCGAATTCCTTTATTTCTAAGTCATCATCAATTGGCTCACTGAAATTTATATCTAAAGGTTCGTTTCTCCCATGCGCTACACTCGGTCCTGAAGCTAGATTGGGTTGAGGGGTTTGACTAGGATGTAGAGGTTCATTTGTTGGTTCAATGAATTCTGTTGTTGTCGATGGAGATACCGGAACTTGGAGTTGTTGTGTATTTGGCCTCAATTTCCCTATGCACGTGACTACATGTGTAGTTAGAGATCGTTTATGATAAAAAGGACCTGCATTGCACCATTCACACATAAAAAATTCCATCGTGGAATTTCACAACAACGAGATTAAATTGTAAAGTAAAATTAGACGGTGAATGATTGTAATATACTATGGTTTATATTATGATTGATATTAAGCATATTGGAAGATTATTTATATAGTAAGTACTTAACTTTACTTTAATTATTTCCAAATTTAAAAGTCTAACTCTAGTGGCATAGTGTTCCTCTTATTTGTATCCATGCTTTTACTTTTTAAATCTATTTTTAGAATACATTTACTATGAATTAATAAAATTTAATTAAATTTAGCGATCCCATTTGATGCTTTTATTTAATTTTTAATTTTTTAAAGTTTTTTTTTCATTTTATTCAAAATGAAAAAATTGGAAATAAATCCAGAACTTCCACAGAATATGTATAAAAACAAGAAAACAACTTTGTTGCACCCTTTCTCGTCGAGGGGTTCTTGAACTTTGCCATCAGGCTCACATTCCACGTAACTTCAACGTAATATAAAAACACACATATTGCACCTTTAACCCCTAAAAGCCCAAGGGGTATTGGACATAACATAGATGTGTTATAATATGTGCTTTCCATATGTTTGATGAAGTTTTGTTCAGGAGACAAAATATAGAGCATTGTCTCTAAAAAATATTTGTATGGTCAAACTTCCAAAAACAACTTTAGATAAAAATTTAATGAATTTAAAAGCATTAACCTTTGAATTTTTTTATAAATTTAAATTCTTGATTTTATTTAGTATGGTTGGTCAAAGTTGGGTTATGTAATGCTAGCTTCAAAAATAAAAATAAAAATAAAAATAAAATAAAAATAAAAATAAAAATAAAAAATAAAAAAATAAAAAAAATAAAAAAATATGATGGAGAGAACATCATTACTTTCCCAAATAGCAAATTTTATAACTGTTATAAAATTTGTTGCAATGATCCACTGTGAAAAATTCTCCCGGGCGTAGTTTAACTAGAATTGCCATGATTCAAAGTGCGTTGGAAAGTACACGTGATGCAATATTTAAAAAAGTAAAAATTATTGTACAATTTTTTTTGGGGTTCGGCTAGCCTGTGAGATTAAGGCTACAACCATAAAATGGTTGTTTGAGTGTTTAGGAGTTAATGTATAGATAGATGTCAATATATGTTTCATATTAGTCAGTCAAGACTTCGGTTGATCATAACATAACCTACTACTGAGCCCACATGCGAGTGAATGTCGCGTTTTTGCATTGATGAACAATTGGTTGAAACTTCACACACGGTACACTATACCCACATATATTTGAAACTTATTTGTGTTATCAAAAAGGTAATATCTTTTTTGAGAGGCCAAGTTTGGTTTTCGAGTTGTAATCCTTAAAGAGTTTTTATTTATTAGAGTTGAACTTTTCTCTACCCGACCATGACAACATGAAAGGATATGAAAGGTCATGAAACTAAAAGAACGTGCAAGTCTAGGTTACCTGTTACTTCATAATAATAACAATATATATAAAAACAAAATGCAATGGCTGTAGAGGAGAAAATAGGAAAATCTTTGTACGGCCATCTACGGATGTGAAAGGCTAGGTTACTGAACACAACGTTGACCTTAACAAAGACAAAATAGAATGGTTTACAGTTTAACCTTGATAATGTCACACCATTCGTTTCGCCAAAAAGTGAGATATAAACAGGGTGTGACATTCTTGATAATGTCACATTTAGAAGATTTGTGCATAATGTGATATTATCAAAAAAATAAGTAGAAAATCAAAGAAAAATTGCAATGTACAGAAGAAAATAATAAAGATGAGAATTCTTCATATACCTCAGTACCTCTCAAACCCCGTATACGCTCTAAGCAAACAAAGACCCAGATGGAAAGGCGGATGGAGATGCCAACATCATCCATCCGGCCTTTTTTTTCATCTGTACTACTTGATAATATCACATTCACACTACAAGTTTTGAAAAAATATAATGACATTATCAAGGATGATAGGGATAATAACGAGGGAGTTTTACACTAGGAAATTCGGTTTCAAAGTTTTAAGTGACAATATCAAGGTGTTCCATTAACAATAGTGACATTATCAAACTTCGACTGTACATGAACTAAATTGAACAATAACAAGAAGGAACAATAACAAGACCCTCTGGTTGACAAGGATTGAGAAAAACAAGTTCCGTCTAACGTTGTCATTGGAATAATATCAACAAACTTTCAATCTATTCGTATATTATTTTTATTCTTATTTTTATTGCAACCATTATTTCACTTGAATATAATTTCTAGCATGTGTAATTCTCGAGCCAAAGACTCGTACATGCTGTCGTCCTCAACTGGAATTTGTTTTGTGGAACTATGTAGTTATTGTCTAATGTTGAATTTAAAAACAACAAGTCCACAATGTGATGAACTATAATCTTATGAAACCTACACCTTTTTTCAACACTAATGGCAAGATTTTGTTAAAAATCATGAGGATTATCCAAGTATGAATAGCGAGTTTTGGAGATAGAAACGAGGTAATCAAATATTGAAAAGAAAAGTAGGTAGAGCATAGGTTATGAGGGAAGAAGTAGATTTTGGAAGGAAGAAATTGCAAATTATAAAAAAGAATAATTTTGATGATATTATCTTTCTATTGTTATTTCTAGCTCTAAATGATGTTTGATAAAAGAAACAAATGACACATGGTGAGTGAATCCAAAAGCTAAAGGACTTCAATTTTTTATATTTAATTGAGTGTCCTATGAACTAAAAAAAATGTTTCTCTTTAACCCCTAAAGGTGACAAGGTGTTTTTAGAATTGACAATTTCATGATAACTATTATAAAGTACTATTTGGAGGAATATTTTGGTTTAGATGTACAAATTGAAGTTGTAGATTTCAAAGTTTAGATTCCATCCATATGATAAGATCTACTAATGCTATCCCTAATATTTTTGTTATAAACTTGAAAGTTAATATTAAAAATTCCTTTGGCATTGATTTCAAACAGAATATTAACATTGGTTGAATAAAAATTTTGAATTTTTTGTTGAAATGAGATACTCCTGATGCGGTGAATTTTAGAAATTTCCACAGCTACCAATGTTGGTAGATTTTGAATAACTTTTTTTCGGTGAATCTTTTGGTCTTGAAATTTGGCATACATATAACTAACTTAAAGATAAGTCTTTGGTATAACTTTCGTGGTAAAATACCAATTTTTGAGCCGTCGGGAGGCTTTCAAAGTGGGCAGACTTGAATTTTTTTTTCACTGCGAAACCAAAAACGCCATTCTACCTTGGACCCCACTGTACAAGAGATAATTGCAGTCAAATGTGAGGTTTTTTTAAATAGTACAGAATTCCCTTGGGCCTTGAGGGGTTAAAGAAATAGTATTGACAACTATAAATACCACTTGTGACTTTTCAATGGTTGAAAGGTTTATAAGCAAACCAACAATTTTAGGGCAGGGTTTCTAAGATGTAACCTTCTTATGTTGTAACCTTCTTATGTTGTAACCTAGCATTTCACATCCTTGAATGCTCTTCTCATGATTCTTCCATTCCATCTTCAAATAATGTGATGTAACGTAGCCCTTTGTGTCTTATTTGATTTAACAACGTGTCACCTCAAACGTGACCCGTAGAGCGGAGAGAATTGGAGCTTTTGTATTTTTTTCTTTAAGCACATAGAAATAAAGATGCCATATCAAGTTTATTACAATTATTTTGGTCAAAAACATTATTTAATTATTTTTTGTAATGTTCAAATTGGTATTTGCTGTCAAGAGAAAAAAATATTCAAGAAGAAAATGATGATTAAAACCAATAGAAACTGACATTCTTTTTGGAGTTAAGCTTAACCCTTCAACGTGCAAGAAGCCTTGTGGGGCCATGTTCGGTAGTTTTTTTTTATTGAAACGCTCATTTACACCTAATTCCTAATTTCAAATGAAAACGGTCCGAACTACGAAAGTGTGGAAATTATCTCTTTCTTTCTAGTCTAATTTGCTCAACATTCTTGGAAATTATGAAACTTGCTTTTCACTAATATTCTAATAAATAATGCAGAAAAAGCTTTTCAATAAATTTTTATTATTATTTGAGCTCGAGAAGCATGCCACCTACACTTTGTTGTTCATCATTGTTATCTACAGTTTTCCTAAAAATCTAAGACTATTTAAAACATTTTTGAAATTACAAATAGTGTTACAAGAGAGAAGCTTTGAAAAATATTATAAAATTTATCATGATTTAAATAATTGTGAAAAATTAAGTGTTGTTCGCTTGAACAATAAAACATAAGTTGCGTAATATCAAAATAATAATAATAATAATAATAACATATATTTAAAATGTGAGAAAGTGTTGAGGTTAGACCAGGTAAATGTAGTGTGTCAGTTAAACATCAATGAAATAAAAGTGGAAATAAAAATAATAATTCTAGTACACTAAATAGGTAGATTAGTGTTAGATAATTATAAAATTTGAAAATATTATAGATTTTTACTCTCGACAAAAAAAATTACAAAATACATTGATTCCAATACCATTGAAAGATCCCATCTAGCTTGACCAATATAGAGGGTAAAAAAATTGGGCAACCGTAAAAATTTACAACATCTTTATGTAAATTAGGGTATCTAACTTACAACATGTTTATGTAAATTAGTGTATCCATGCCAGTTTAAGAGAACTGCGGAGTGTGGACCGACATGCTACAACTGGCAACTGAAAGCTGGCAGCTTGGCCGCCGTCATTCCCATGCACTGCCGCACCTTCAGTTCAGTATCACGTCCTTGCTGTGTCACGTTTCGCGGAGCGTCTGACTTCTTCAGTGACGTTTTCACTCTCAATATGACTCGCGAGAACGAGGAGTGGAAGTGCGGGCGGCGAAGGGGTTCGGGGAGCCGCAGGGTAAGAAGAAAGGCGCTGAAGTTAGTAGATGTCACAATTTTTTTGAGAATGAACGTGTTGATGGAAGATCAAATGGTGTCAGTCTGTTTTTTCTCAAGACGTTACGAACAGACCGAGGCATTGCATAGTTGCGTCTTTCCTACAAATTTGTTAGTTATTTACTTCATAGAGAAATTCGGAGCTGGAGTGTGAAAGCTCTATTGTAGAAGTTCGCTCCTGCCCAGTCGAAAGCTCTTCCAAAAGTCGAAAGCTCTCCCGAAAGCCTCGCCCTGTCGAGGGGAGTTCTTTCTCGTCATAAAGTGGCACTGGTAAACTGACATCCAGAGGTATCTGGCAGGTGTGGCTTATGAATTGGCTGGGAAGGAGGTGTGGTGCATCGAGGATCAGAGCATTTTTGATCAAGTTTACTCTCTTGTCAGGTAGGGTTTAGCTTTGGCTTTGACACATGTGTCTTTTATTTCACGTCTTAGAGGGTTTAGGGTTTAGGGTCTTAGAGTCACCCGCGAGAGGGAGCTTGGTTGAGAGCCTATGCTCCAATTTTGCAGTGCTTAACCCTTCTATTGCGGCAATATCATATGCGTCGGGTGAGTCAAGCGAGGATGCTGCATATATGCTGCAGCAGATGCAATCACACCGGAATGCATTGAAGATATACTCTTATTTCTTGCACTTCATCCTCGTTGTGGAGGAAGCTGCAGAGCCAGAGCCAGCGACAAAAGTTCCTTCTGGAAAGGTATGTCACCAACTATTTTTAAAGTGATTTTGTCTGCCTATTTAGAGCTTGCTTCTGGATTTTACCATTCCACTCACAGGTTCCTCAATGATGGAAAAATATGTTCCTCGGAGGTGCAGGTTCTGTGGATCTGTTGTTCCAACATGGCACTTGCTCAATTTTGATGCTTAACCCTGAAAGGACTAAGGGTCAAATTTTTTGATCTTGAAGATGAATTTTTTTGCAAATACACCCAACTAAGAAAATGAATTTTATCAAGTCTAGTTTGCACTCTACCTTTCAAATCTTAAAAACTCCAAGTATTCAGTATTTATTGCTATTTGCAAGTTTTGTAGCTCAAGGTTTAATTACACTAGGTCAAGGTTTGAATTGATGTTCACCTTTTGAATTTCAAACTTCACTTATGTGTTGTCCTTGTCTCTTATCTGCAGGTCCGTGAGATTTGCAAACCTCTCAAGAAAGTTTTGAACATCCATTCGATCAGGAGGATAAATGTGATACACGAGGTTGAGCATATTGGAGAACCCACGCTACACGACGTGCTAGGGACGGATGTGGGATCCGGCTCTTCCTCGGAGGAATAAATCTTCGAATCTTTTATTTATACATAAACATGTATCATTATGTAAATAAGTGTTAATCTTGAGCTATGGGGACAATTCATAGACTTCATCTGATACATCCCAGGTACGCTTGTGATAGATTTTACTTCGAGAATGCGTGTGCTATGTAATGTCTGCTAGTGGTCCAAATACATTGTTCTTGGTTACACATTTCAGTATCGGTTCCATTCTAAATATCACCTTTAGCTCAGCTAAATTCATCATGATTTTGAGTGAACATTTTCCTAGGCAGTCATACATGGACTTGGTGTCAGAATCTAGTAAAATAATCTGTGTGCTCAGGATTCATTTTCTGCTTTGGGTTTTATGTTGCAGAACACAGTGCTAAGGTGACAGTTGGGCCTATTAAGGACTTGATTGCCCACAGAGAGCACAGGTACTTTGTTGTGCAGTCCTTTGAGATGGTAGCACTCATTGCCAAATAATTAACTTGAAGCTTGAAGCTTTTTATTTTCACGTTCATACGATCTTCTGCGTCTTATTCCAGCCGATTCAATATATTTTGACCTGCTCAAAGACACCGCAGCTTCATCTGTAAGGTTTTTTTTTTTTGCAAGTTCAGGATAGATGCCACAATGTTGCGGGCTTCAATGGATCAGGATGCTGGACGTCCTTGTGTGGACTCGTTGTCTTATCATTCTAGCTTTAGTCGGCGACCTGAAGAAAACAGGAGTCAGTCACTTCAGGTTGATGCTACAGCAAATGATGGAATGTGCAATGATACGTGCAGCAAACTAGATGAAAGAAATGGAAGGGATGCTTCTCCACTAGATGTATCTGAAGTGTTGCGGCGTTGGACAAATGCGTTACAGCGCATCCACAAGCAAGCTCTTCGTTTGGTACTGATTTAAAACCGCCACCCTAAATTAAAAGTGTTATGAGTTTTCTTATGGTATAATCCAATCTGAAATGCTAGATTCTTACCTTCCAGTTCGGCAGGTTCTCTTTATTGTCCTAAATGTACTACCTCGTCTTTATTAAAATTTCTAGTGGTGCGCATTTTAGGAGCAAACTGTGAGCTCCAGCACAAACAACTTCTTAGTTCTCTTCTTTCAGAGACTGTACGTTCATGTAAGAATCATATTAGTGGGTCTTATCTTGATGCTTCACTCTTGGTGGGATGATTAAGGCCCAGACAAATAATGGAGCTGGACAAATAATGTAAGTTAGTGATATCATCTTTTCACCAAGCAAATTCAGGTTACAAGCTCTATTTGTTTGACATCTTGAAACAGTTTTATACCACTTAGCATTATCTCTATACTCAGATTATAGCCCTAGTCTTTGACATATATGCTTCAACTAACCAACTGTAGTAAAAGTTTGCGGGTTTTCTGAAATATGTTGGATAATGTTGTAGGTCCGAGATTACGTTTCTATTCTTGAAATGGACCTTGAAACTTCAAAGAACAGGACTTTGCAGATTTTGGCTTTCTATCAGGTAATTTAGCATGCGGATAATGTTCATTGTTGTATTTTTTGAAGTCATTTGAGAGGCCCCAATGCCGATACAGACTCCAAGCAATGATGCATTGCATGCACTGGTACTTGATAGCCATGGAATATATTTTGAACTAGTTGTTAGTGACGATGGCGGGAAGTGAGGAATAACATCTATTGAGGTGAAGCTGTTGACAGTGATAGATTGTTGAATTTTGAGATTCAACTAAGAAATTGAGTCCACTATGTTGATTAAATGCTTTTGATGTCACTTGGATGCAAGAAGTATGGTCTCAATAGAACTTCTCTTTTCACGTTTTTGGTTTTTTTCAAATGGCTTTTCAAACATAAATGTCTTAGATATTTACATATTAGCTTTTTGAATTGATATATAAGTGATTTAGTTGATCAAATTGATTAATTTTGTTGAGCATGTGTGACAAATTAATGTTGAACTAATCACTCGTTGTTTGGTTTTGTCTTTCTTCTATCGTGTAGGTGGCGAAACGGCACTCTCAATTGAAGATGTTACATAATAGATTTTTTAAAGAGACGTGTTTGAAACAATGCATTGTGAAAAGCCGAAGTTTGTAAGGCATTGAATTGATTTAATCTAAGTAAATACAAATACTATTGCTTGCCGATTGGACTAGAGGTTGCATTTTAGAGGTAGCAACTATGTACAAGTGAATGTTTTTTTTAATAGGAATATATATTTTTTGTGTCTCTTCCCGCATTTTTGTACTACAAATGCATTTTCTTTTTGTTATATATATTAATATGAATTTTTCAATATTAATATTGAAATAAATGGCATCATTCAAATGAATTTGGAAATTTACACATTAAAATTGCAGTACTGCATACAATATTTTTGTAGTACAATAATAATTTGTATGCGATACAACAATTTGATGTGAAATGCGTACAACTACAACAACTTTACAGTACGATTCTAGTACTATTAATGCATATAAGAAAAATCTTTTATGTGCAAGCACAACATACAACATTGTAGTATATTAGCAACACACTAAGCACAATATTTTTGTATGTATGTCTTTTAAGTTCATAGGGTTATTACAGTACACTATAAATACAATTTTTTCATATGTAGGCAGTAATGTTGTTTAATGTAATGAGTACCACAATTTAGTAATGTTTATGTACAGTATCATAATTGATTTTGTAGCGTTTGTATATTGCATTTATACTCCACAGCAGAACAACAAAAGTATATGCTTAATACAATTTAATTGCAGTACTGCACAAGTATGAATTTTATCATCTATTGTTAAGTGGCTCCATGAGCATTGATGCAGTACTGCAAATGTATTGAAAAAAGGGGTCCCATTTCCGTGATGTATGATTGTCACAATTTTCATCCGTGTCATAATTTCATCCAATGTCACACACACTAATTTGGTCAAGTTTTCGTTCATACAATTAGCACCCGTTCACACTAGAGTCCACCTTTGTAGTCCAAACCCAATTCATGCCGAGAGTTTAGATAGATAGAAACTCCGGTCCCTTTTAGGAGCCGGCGTGAATGACGTGTCCGTTCGTAATGCCAATGATCCGATGCCCACTGGACAAGGGGAAATTGGGACAGTACTACTCTCTCCTTTCGAGGATAGACACTATAGAGACACACTATGCTACTACCTAGCTAGCCACCTAGTGCCTTGAAGATACCGGACATGGTATCCCCCCAAAGGGCTTTTGAGGTACCCATACAACAAGGTCCATCAAGAATTTCCGACCCCACTGATTCTGCACTGATCCAGTGCGTTTATCGTTAAACACTGATTCCACACGTTATACGTGCATTTAGAAATGTCGTTACGGTACGGAAGTGACATGCATTACTAGAGTGTCGATGCAGTGTCTTTTCAATGATTATCAAAAAAGTGTCGTTTCCGCACGAAAGTCGTGCTTCACGGAATCCGTGCGTTAATCGTATATTTACATCACATGGCTGATAAGACACGGATAACGTGCGGTTTTAGTTAATGCGAATTCAGTATCGTATACGTATCATATTAATGCCATTTATTATATTCGTGCGATTTCAGTATCTATTATAATGCAAATTATTTTCGTACGACATCCGTGTACAATATTTTAATATATATTTTGGAATCTTTTGGAATCTTTTGGAATCTTTTGGAATCTTTCAAAATATTTTATATTGTTTTGGAATAATTTGGAATATTCCAAGAATCTTCTTTAAATTATACTTCCGATTTAATTTCCCAAAACATTTTTAGATCTACATGTATAGAGTTTAGAAGCAATACACATTAAAATTTCAAAGAAATAACATTTTATATTTTTAGAATTCAAATTTGGTATTATTGGTCATCATTGTACTTTTCATCATAGAAGCAAAAAAAAATAGCTCACAACCACCATGATTTTGGCAAAAACTTATAAAATTCAAAATATTATGAAAAAAATCCTAGATATAGAAAACGTCCTGCATAATCTAGTGCAAAAAAAAATTTGGAAAAAAAGTTTTTTTCACATAGTTAAAAACATTCAAAGTCCGCTGAAAAAAAAAAACAGCTCACAGCCATGATCTGCCATCACGATTTTGGCAAAAACTTAAAAAATTCAAAAAATTATGAAAAAAATCCTAGATATAGAAATCGTCCTGCATAATCTAGTGCAAAAAAAAAATTGGAAAAAAAGTTTTTTTCACATAGTTAAAAACATTCAAAGTCCGCTGAAAAAAAAATTCGATAATTACCAAAAGAGTTCCATCCTATGCATGAAGAGTTTGAGGTGGTTTGGTGGTTTGGAACTTGATTGGCAACCGGAAGGTTGAGAGTTCAAATCCCACCGTTGGCGATAAAGCTTGGGAAGCTATGGTGGGCCCCACCGCACGTGCGGGCAACTTCCGTGTAGTTGAAGTGGGTAGCGAGGAAAGTAATTATTTTATATTTTATTATTATTTTATTTTATTTTATATTTTTTAATAATACTATTTTGATGAAATTTAGATATAAAAAGAAAATAAAATCTAGATATGGAAAAGATGATGTCGCACGAAAAACGCACTGAATCAGTGTAGTTTTAAAGACGATTAAAACACGACATTTGACGACTATAAAGAGTGCTGAATTCATACGTTTTCAATGGATGTATCAATCGTGTCGAATCAATACTATATCCGCTTGTACGAACATCGTGTCATATCAGTGTAGTTGCGATGAATGACGCAACGATGCGGAATCAGTGCGAAAATCGTACGAACCCTTGAAATATCGGAAATCGCACTGAATCAGTGCAGAATCAGTGGGGTCCGAAATTCCTGATGTCCAAGAACCCCCCACCATCGTTGGGTGGACTATGGTAGTGAGCTCCACGCCGGCATGGGGAATAGAACCCACAACCTCCTCATTGGGGGCCATGAGCCTCAACCACCAAGCCAAGGCCCGTGGTGCCTTCGAGAGTTCACATGATATAACAGATCAATAGGAGCCAACACCCTTTTGCAATAGGACTACACTCTAATTACAATTAAAAACTAGGTTTACATGACAATGACATGGTAGTTCTAAAATTCATAGAATACAAATGTCATTCTTTTATTACCTTAAAAAATGAATCTTAGTGAAGATTCTCTTTCGATTCAGTTTTCAAAATAATGCTCCACTGCATTGCTTTATTACATTATCTAAGTCTTAGACTGAAAATATATGATTAAATATATAAATTGAAAAAATTAACAAGCTCTCTAAGGAGAATTGAGTTTCATAAATGAAAACCCCAATTCTCCCTTGAGAGTTCATCACATCGCCGCCAAAACTCATAAACAATGTCTTGGAGGGCAACGGCTTTTGGACTTTGGCCTCTAGTGTGAAATTTGTTAGGTCAATTTATGGCTTTTTTACAATATAATTGGTGAAAATCGATACACTCGACCTTCGGCCATAGTATGAACCGCTTCTAATTCATTCATTCTGTAAAACCCTCATCTCGTCAGGTCCTTGAAGCTTCTCAACAAATTCATCATCCATGTTTGCATCAAGGTTAATATGTTGCATTGCAACAAGTGTGTGTTAATTTTATGTGATGCCAAAGAAATTTTCCATACACTAAAAAATGTTTTTTATTTTTATTTTGTTGAATATTGTACCTTAACCCTTAAATGCTTAGAGCCATCTCCAAATTCGACAATTTTGCAAAGATGCATTATAATTAAAATGCAACTAAGAGGAATATTTTGAACTTGATGTATGAATATTAGATTCTATTCATATTGTTAGATTTATGATTGCTATCACCAATATTTTGTATAAGATTTGAAACTCAAAATTGAAAATTCTTCTGTAATTTGAATATGAATAAGATATTGACAATTTGTGAATGAAATTTGTTGTGATTGGTTCAAATGTAATACTTTAAGTGTAGTGATTTTTGGAGATTTTTCGGTTGCTTAGTTTCAAGAGTTGACTTTTTAAAAAACACTTTTACACTGAAATCTTAGAAATTTTGTGTGAACCACTACCACATGAACCACGGCATAAAAAATTCACAAATCATATCCTTTCTAATTGGTTGATATGTGCATGAAGCTAACTTCTAATAATATCTACAGTAAAAATTCCACGTTGCGAAAAGTGCATGACGGATGAAGAAACATAGATGAAATTTTTACAAATTGTCCCAAAAATTGACGATCACGCAGTTTTGGGTTAAAAGCACCCTCAATAATTTTTTTAAATGAATTGTCACTCAATCAACAATTCATCAATCAATGTAACACTCAATGCTTGATAAATGATATCCACCAATAACTAGATAGATAGATAGATAGAAACTCCAGTTCCTTTTTAGGAAAGGGCCGGCGTGAATAAAGTGTCCGTTCGTAATCCTAATGACTCGATGCTCACCGGACAAGGGGAAATTGGGACAATACTACTCTCCCCTTTCGAGGATGGACACTATAGTGACACACTACTAGCTAGCTAGCCACTAGTGCCTTGAAAATACCGGACATGGTATCCCCCAAAGGGCTTTGAGGTACCTATACAACAAGGTCCAAGGACCCCACCCATAGTTGGGTGGACTATTGCGGTGACACCAATAACTACACTAATATATGATGTTTAATCCCTAAACGTCCTTGTTCCTCTTCAAATTTGGCAGTTTTGTAAAGATGCATTATAAAATGCAACTAAAAGGGATATTTTGAACTTGATGTATGAATCAAAGTTGAACATCATGAATTTTAAATTCTATCCATTGGGCAGTTAAGGGTTAAAATAGAAAAAAAAACATACAAAATTATCGTGCATTGTATACTAAATACCCACCTCAAATCATTTATAAAAGTAGCTAAAACAAGTAAAAGCCTAAATTAAAAAAATGAAAACATATTTTGTATGAATTACATTTATATACACATTGAAACTTTGATTCATTCTATTTGGATCATTATTTAGATTAGGGATGTGAAAATTACAGAGAGTTGTGCACTAAAACATTATGATCTCAAAACAATCCCAAAATTGATTCATATGATCTACAACATGTATGTTACAAGATTGTATGGTTGAGATTTCTATACCTCACTTACATTTAGACCTATAACACATCAAAAACACTGATGTTTTTAAGCCCAAAAAAGTTAAGGACCCTTAAGGTATTACCATAGTTGGGTTGTCAAAAAATAATTCAAAAAATAAAGAATGTAAAAAATCAAAAATTATGAGGCCGAAAAAGAAAAAATAGGATGTATTATTTTCAACTATATTCTGCTATTTCTAAACTATTTTGGGTCATTTGGGGCCATTTCTAATCTTATTTTGCTATATAAAAAAAACCCCACAAATTCATTTTTTGAGGAAAAAACCTTATTTAAAAAATATTAAATATTTTTTCATGGGAAGGCATCCCAACTATGGTACTACAATAATTAAAAATGGCAATTCTGGTGTGTTTTTGGACAAAAATACCTCAAAGCCTTTAGGAATTAAATTAAGATAAGAGAATTAAATCATTATACATATTTTTGTAGTTGAACTCAATTTTAGCATACTGTTGGATTAAAATTTTCAAAACATTTTAATGCAATTTTTAATCAAATAATGTTGCATACTGAAAAAACTCATGTGAAATAAAACACAAGGGTTTATTATTATTTTTCATTTTTTAATATATGTAAAATGTTTATTCTAATCTTCCAAAGCTTAAGTTGGAATTTTTTTCCAAGATTTATAATACCCTATGCTATGGTCAGATTTGTTATAAGATAATTAAAAATAGCATGTACTGAAATTTTCAGAAATTGTAAGGTGGTATAATTGAGTAGTGTAGAAAATGTTATTGAAAATAATCCAAATTCATGCAGATTTAAGATTTTTGTAAACAACCTACCCAAGTACAAATTACAACACTTCCCTTCAAAAAAATCATCAGAAATTGCAAAAGGAGGAGAATGGAATCATCTTGTGATATATCAATGTTGAAACTTTTAACAATGTAAAGCTAAATAGGATGTAACAAACAAAGTTTAGGATCAAAAGTCACGTGGAAATATTAAATATCACAAGAAATGAAAATTGAATAAGATATTTCTCAGCGAATGAATGAAAAATTACCCTAAAAATAATTCACTTCGTATTGGGCCTAATGAGTCTCACCCGAGGGTTCGGTAGAAGCATGAAAACTCATTTTTAGAACATGAATCCACAATCCTTACAAATTTTTTGCTACTATAATTCACACACATAAAGCAACCAAAAAGTGACATCCTAAGCCCAATGCCCTTCCTAGGACCATAGGCACCTTTGAAAAAACATGACTAAGGCAGGAGCACCCAATTCCCATGACGTACTCAATGCCAATAGCTTTTAGACACAACATTCATTTTAAAACACAAATCTAAGCACATCATAGAGCCTTTATTTGTTTGACCAAAATGATAAGCTATCTATGGTCTACCTAGATTTACGTGCTAGAATGACTACCGTGTTCAGAAATTATTGGCATTGAATACATTATTCCCATGTTTCCAATAAATTCCTAAACCATATTGCATTGGAAACATGGGAATCAATTGGGAACGTAAAAGAATATGAGAACTTTGGGTACATTAGGAAACATGAAGGGAACAATAGGGAATGTCATGCAACGCTTTTGGGAACATCATGAGAACTATGAAAAACACAATGAAAACTAAATGGAAGATATTGATGTGAAATGTAAATGATTTCATGACTAAGGTTGGATAACCTATTACCACCACGACACTTAAAACCACAACTTCTACACCTCTCTTTCATTTCAGGAAGGAAATGTAGACTTTGATCACATGACTTATGCATAAATTGCTCAAAAGTTAAGTCATGTACTGACAACTTACATTTCCTCCCTAAAATGAAGGAATGGTGTAGAAGTTGGTGGTTTTAGGTTGGTGGTGGTTTTAGGTACCTCTACCTTACGTGTACTTAATCTAATATATAATGACCCAGAAAGCACTGAAAGGCTCATTTCCAATTCAAAAAAGATCCTCTCTTGTCCCATGCACAACTTTCTCCAACAAACTGAACCGTCCATGGACCCTTGTTATTTCAGAAGTACAGTTTTCACTATTCAATCAGCACTTATAGCAAACACAGAAATAACAAGTACTTGAATTGAACTACTGTACCAGGGATCCCCTTCAAGTGAAGTTAACCCTTGTGAGCAAGCGAGGACATATGTGTCCCTGTGCTTTGATTTTGAATTTGATGTACATCTGTTGTATTACTTCATAAGTTAGTTTGCAAAAAATCTGAAAAAAATCATGGCCACCAGAAACCCTTATAGGCATCACTTCTGCAAATTTTTAGATTGATTGCAAACTATAATTCCTTTATTAATTCAACCACTTCCTTTGTATCTCAACCGTATCCAGAAGATGAAAACCTTACAGGGGTTAAAGTGAGCGAATTTTAGTCAGGTGGCTACATTTGTTTTCATGTGGCTAATCACAACAAAGGAAAAAAATTAAAAAATAATGGAATAATCGCCTGATGCTTTCCACCGTTGCATGATGCATGGCCTGATTGCCAGGTTGGCTGAATCTGTCTTAGCTTTAGTGACATTATCGTGACCTGCTGCCAACTACCAATGTTAGCCCTGACGCCTGCCCCCAAAACCATAAGTCGCCTCTTCTTGAACCTAGGCGGGTCATATATTGTACACAGGTGAAGATTCAAAGTAAGTTTCAACGTACAACGTGTAACCTTCACCTATTTTGCTCCTAATAAAATCCACCACTATAGCCCATTCGTCATACTTCTACAAGGTAAGCAGCCTTTGTTGTTGAACAAAAGCAAAGTGGCAGTAGCCTTTCAGGCTGAAAAGAAAAATTCCCATAAGCCTTTTTGCTAATAGAGTTATTTGTAAAGGCATCCGGTCTTTTATCCTCCTTTTTTCATGGACCAGAGCTGATACCAGAGTTGTCCTCCTCACGGTCCCACCCCACTACCCAATTCTTCTCTTTCCTTCCAAATTTTTATGAATAAAAATTTGAATCTATCCAATGTTCTATTTTGGGTCTACACTGAGATCATGCCGATCCTGTCCTTTCCAAATTACAAGTAAAAAAGAAGGGTTTTGAGGGACTTTACAAATAACTCTAATGAGCCATATATTTCCCACCTTCACTGTCCCCTTGTATCACAAGAGGTATGTTCCATGAATGAGCCACTGACAGAGGGCTCCTTGTAATGGTCACACAGTCACACGTAAGTTAGCCCCTCTTCATAAACAGATGACAACCGGATGAAACATATGACAAATGGAGGACAAATGGATTAAAAACATATGACAAATGGATGACAAATGGATTAAAGATATGACATACGGATGAAACAAATGTGAGACGGATCGATCAGATGACAAACAGATGAAACAGATGTGAGACGGATCAATCAGATGACAAACAGATGAAAGAGATGTGAGACAGATCAATCAGATGACAAACAGATGAAACAGATGTGAGACCGATCAATCAGATGACAAACGGATGTTACATGTGTCCTCCCCTTCATTCAGATGCAATTCTTTTGACATGGGTCCCTGCCAAAATCATCTTTGCATGCAGTTGATTTACCTCCCAAGGGGGCCTCATATTTTTTTGAATAGTTATAAGTAGGTTTTATGTAGATTATCTTTTGTTCAATTTTTGGATTTTTTTCAACATATGCAATGTTCTTCTGTAATTTCAATGGTATATTATTTGGACCCATTCAAATATGTATATTAGTATGACCACTTGAATTTGTCATTTCAAAAACATGAATCTTCGGTCCTTTATGGTTTAAAATTTCAAAACCTCATTGTCGTATAAGGCCCTCTTTACATTAGAGGCGAGCAAACGCGTTGAAGAATTTTTTCAATTAAGATTGATTCACCTAAAATCATGCTTTTAAACAATTCAACTTAACCCTTAAACGTCAAAAAAGCCCCACGGACCTTTTAGAAAGGAATATTTGAGGAAAAAAAATAGTTTTTTCTCAACCAAATCGAGAGAGAATTGGTGCATTGGAAAGTTATTGAAAAACTAATTTAGATTCTTAATTTGCCCCTCATTTAGGAGCTTCTGGAATCCTTCACAAGCAATCAAAGTAGTCGGAGTAAATAGGAGTTGAAGTTGGGTAGTACAAGTCGTTTTTTGAAAAAGTGCCGCAATGCAACAATGTCACATCAGTGGCTGACCAGCAAAGCAGTTTCTTCCAAAAAAATTAATTTTATTTTTTTCCTCCGAAAATTTAAATGCCTTCCGGGCTGCCTCGCCCAAGCCCTCTTGACATTCAAGGGTTAAGTTGGGGGCATTTTTTCCAAGGTAGAATATTTGTGTAGTATTAGCAATTGAAAATGATGACTTTGCCAGGGGAAAAAATATAATTTTGGATAACCCATGTAATTGCTATGAATTTTCAAAGTGAAGTTGCCCATACCACTTAAATTGTTCCATTTTATAAGAAAACCAATTCCTATAGAACTCCAATTCAATCATGTCATGGAGAGTTAAAGAAAGGAAATAGTTCAAAAGTACTTTGTGGGACACTTTCATAGCAAGTTGAAAGTGCATGAATAGGTGTAAGGACAAACTTAGGTGTTTCTACTGTAATAAGAGCTTTAAAATTGAGTATTGTAGATCATAGAATGTTCGTAGATTACATTCAACGTTTTTTAGTTGCAAGAAGAGAGAATGATGTAGACAATATTTTTTTCTTTTGTGACAACACAAGTGAAATATCCCGAAATTTGTATCAAGCCTAGCAAAAGTGGTGGGTCTAATGCAAATTCTAAAAAACCTTCACTTTCTCTATATGTATGTATGCATATATATATATATATATATATATATATATATATATAACACTCAAGGTTCAAGCTATCTTAATTTAGAAAATGTATCAAAATGTTAGTATTCAATTTTGTGGCCAATTCTCGCTTCACACCACATCCAAAAACCGTTCACGTTGAGAGGCTTCAAACGAGTTTATAAACATTGCATTGTTGTAGAAGCTCTAGTGATCTTGCAAACTTGAACGATAAAGGAACTACATAACCGACGAGGAACTGCAGTCCCGAGCTGTAATGTGACACAACTTATGATATAGACCTAATACTTTGTGAATCAAAATAGTAAAAAGTTGTCTGATGCAACACTTGCATGGAGAAAAGTGGAAGTACCAAAAAAATTATGGAAAATAAAATTTGAATGCGTAGCCATTGATATAAAGACACACATGTCACGTATTTCCTGGAGTAGGTTATGGTGCAACATTGACGAGCAGGAGGAGAACAAACAAAAAAAGAAAGGCATAGAGGGAAGGTGCAACATGGGAGGAAGAAACAATTGCACTTCTGAAAATTATGTGCATAACATTTAGTAGCCGTCAAGGAGGCTATTTTTGATTTCATCCACATTTATATATGGAGTGACTAGTGATCTTTAATTGAATGGACTATTGAATCTAACAAACAATTACAGGATATTGTTCAATTGTGATGGAGTAAGTGCATTCGATCGCTGTTCACCGTGGTTAATTGCTCATGCTTGATGCCACTTGCTCCCATAGCTAACGATGTGGGGTGGAATATTCCACATCATTCTGTTAGGGGAAGGCATCACTCATAGAGGCTATTGAATGTTAAGATAAGGTAGGATCTCCTAAAACCACCACCTCCCCCAATTATGACATGTAGATCTTTCTTCGGGCTACCACAGTTAAGACTCAAAACCACCAATTTCAATATTCAAGTAGACCAATGGCACGCCAAGCATTGCGAAGAAATAGTTGGTGGTTCTGGGTATCATTATGAGTGAAAGTTAGTACCACATGGTGTGAACATGGGAAAACCTAGAGGTCTTATTTGGATCACAAGTTACTTTCCACCTTGAAATTTTATATAAAATTGACAAATGCGAACTAGATGTCACAATCCTCATCAAATCCTATTTCACATTTTTTTCTTCAAATTTAGCACTGCCAAAAATAGGCCAGATTGCTTAAGTTGGTGGTTTTAGGACAATCAAAGCTAAAGAAAAGAGCCCAATAAAGGGTACATTCTAACAACAATAAAGGGTCCACATCAGCACCTGAATACTGTCGTCATCTATGTACTACAACATTGAGTTACTGTACCTATCCACCAATCCAACAGTACGCTACCAATTCACCAGAAGAGTGTCGTCAAGCTGGAGTTGCAAAAACAAGAAACTACGAGACTACGAGAAAACGGCAAACAAGCCAGATCCGAGAATCCGGAACGCGGCCTACGAATCCCCGGGTTAAGTCAAGGCCACCGCTGCTGTGGTTAAGAAGCCTCGCAGGCTCCCCTGTTTCCTCTGTGCACTCCCAGTTCCTCTCTTCTCCTCCCATCTCTGCATTTGGGGCTGCTTCGCTCCTGCTCCTCCGTTCTCGCATCCAGGAGGGTTGGGTCGGATCGCATTCCTTGCAGAGATGGAGCTGTCCGTGGAGAAGACGGCGTCCGGGCGCGAGTACAAGGTGCGCGACATGTCGCAGGCGGACTTCGGGCGGCTGGAGCTGGACCTGGCGGAGGTGGAGATGCCGGGGCTCATGTCGTGCCGCACGGAGTTCGGCGCCGCGCAGCCGTTCAAGGGCGCCAAGATCACGGGGTCGCTGCACATGACGATCCAGACGGCGGTGCTGATCGAGACGCTGACGGCGCTGGGCGCGGAGGTGCGGTGGTGCTCGTGCAACATCTTTTCGACGCAGGACCACGCGGCGGCCGCGATCGCGCGCGACAGCGCGGCGGTGTTCGCGTGGAAGGGCGAGACGCTGCAGGAGTACTGGTGGTGCACGGAGCGCGCGCTGGACTGGGGGCCGGGCGAGGCGCCGGATCTGATCGTGGACGACGGGGGCGACGCGACATTGCTGATCCACGAGGGCGTGAAGGCGGAGATCGCGTACGCGAAGGACGGGACGATGCCGGACCCGGAGTCGACGACCAATGCGGAGTTCAAGATCGTGCTGACCATCCTGAGGTGAGTGGCAGCGGGATGTATGTGTGGTCTGGGTGCGTTGTTAGTGGGATCTTTGGTTGGATGTGCTGCATGGTTCTGGGTTCTTCGGGGCTGTTTTAGGATGGGGAGGGCTTGTGGAACTGAGTGGCGACGAGAGCGATGTTTGGAGTGGGGACCCACAGAAGTTTGTGGGTGGTTATTTTGGTGCGGTGTTGGAGTCTGGCATTGTTGTAGAATGGGGAGAAATGCGGGCACTTGTGAACGTGGTGTGAGCAGGGGAGCTGATGAAAGAGTTGTGGTGATGGGGGTTGATTGCAGGGACGGCATGAAGGAGAACCCGACGAAGTACCACAAGATGGCGGAGAGGTTGGTGGGCGTGTCGGAGGAGACGACGACCGGAGTGAAGCGGCTGTACCAGATGATGGACAACGGGTCGCTGCTGTTCCCGGCCATCAACGTGAACGACTCCGTGACGAAGAGCAAGGTCAGTTAATGAATGTGGCATTGTTAGGCACATGATGGTGATGATGCTTTACGATTTGAATGTGATGGCAAGTAGTAATGTAGTTGTAGCGTGCACATTTGGTATGGAGGGAAGTATTGGGTGTTCGGAGCGGTGAATGTGAGTTGTTTCGTAAGTTGTGAATCTGGTCTGGTGATTGACTGGAATGGTGTCGGAATGATGGCGCAGTTCGACAACCTGTACGGGTGCCGGCACTCGCTGCCCGACGGTCTGATGAGGGCGACGGACGTGATGATCGCGGGGAAGGTGGCGGTGATCTTCGGGTACGGCGACGTTGGAAAGGGGTGCGCGTCGGCGATGAAGGCGGCGGGCGCGCGCGTGATCGTGACGGAGATCGACCCGATCTGCGCGCTGCAGGCGCTGATGGAGGGGTACCAGATCCTGAGGCTGGAGGACTGCGTGGAGTACGCGGACATCTTCTGCACGACGACGGGGAACAAGGACATCATCATGGTGGGCGACATGCGGAAGATGAAGAACAACGCGATCGTGTGCAACATCGGGCACTTCGACAACGAGATCGACATGGAGGGGTTGGAGACGTTTGCGGGCGTGAAGCGGATCACGATCAAGCCGCAGACGGACCGGTGGGTGTTTCCGGACACGGGGCGGGGCGTGATCATTTTGGCGGAGGGGCGGCTGATGAACCTGGGGTGCGCGACGGGGCACCCGTCGTTCGTGATGTCGTGCTCGTTCACGAACCAGGTGATCGCGCAGCTGGAGCTGTGGAACGAGCGGAAGAGCGGCAAGTACGAGAACAAGGTGTACGTGCTGCCGAAGCACTTGGACGAGAAGGTGGCGCTGCTGCACTTGGAGAAGCTGGGCGCGCGGCTGACGAAGCTGTCGGACGACCAGGCCAGCTACATCAACGTGCCGGTGGGCGGGCCGTACAAGCCGGCGCACTACCGATACTGATTACTGAGCGGAGCAGCGGTTTGGGCTGCCTGCTATCAGTTACGATGCTGCAACGAAACTTGCCTGGGCTTTGCTTGGGCGTCTTTGGTTGTCAGTGATGGGCGATGTGCTTAGCCGGGTTTTAGAGTTGCTACAGCGGTACTCATTTTTATGGTTTGTTTTTCTGAGAGCATCTTACTTGCGGGTGACCCGCGTGTGTTTTGGCGGGGCACCGGCAAGGATGACATTTTTTTTAGTTCATACTAATCATCATATACATGGAAGATATTATTCCTTAACATGACTGGGTGGGTTTGAATCCACTACTATCACAAGAACGGGCCTGGTGGGAATGTGAAAATCTAGGTATTTCTTTGGATGGTTAATTCATGGTGACCTATGGTGTCTTTGTTATAGGCTTTTCGGAATGTGGTTAGAATGGATTCGTTGTCGTGGAACGTGAGATTCGGGGACTTTTGAATTTCAGCGGTAATTGTTTGCCGACGTGCGGCGATATGGAATGCAGCGGTATTTATATTTGTTTACCGACGTTCGATAGTAGTTAACGATTTGGTTTTTTTTTTTTTTGGTTGGTTATAGAGATGTGTTCGAATTCTCCATTATTTCTTGGACTGTCGGTATTGTGTTGATCAGGTTAAACCGGATCTAGGTTTTAAACTATCCGAGTTGTAGTGGTTGTCTACGTGCTAGTTAATATTTCCTTTCTATTTTAGAATTTGAATTACTTGGTATACTTCAGACAAAACTACGTCCAATGTTTGCGCGTCTTACAGTATCCTCACGTGGCCAGGAAAAGCGTATTGATCAAATTGCCTTAGTATAATGGAGTAGCATTTTGTGTTGCTACGGTGGTCCTATTCTCTGGATCTCCATTTTTCACATTTTTTTCTATTTTCTAGGAGGAAAACATCTTTGATATTGCGTATCGTTTTCCTAAATCTTGCAGTCTGTTCGAAGTCTGTGAAACAGACTAAGAACAGTTGCGATATGAATGAAATCTACGTGCAAGGCATCAGTATGCAGTACTGTAGGAATACAGTAGTAAGATATATGGTATGCAAAGAACCTCTTTCTTCCCCGAACCCTCTTTGCGCTTGTAGGGGTTGATGAGGATGATCATACGCCTAGCATGTTTTCAAACCGCCTAACTGGTACTGCTCATACCAAACTGTCGGTGTACCATTCTTGAGCTTTTGAGCTTGGAAAGTGATTTCTTTTGAATCCCGAGTCCCTGTTTGTACCAATTATTGATAACTATGCTTGCGAATGATGTGTAGTTGTGATTTTCGTATCCAGCACTTGCCTCTTTCATCAATTTCAGTTTTAGTTAATAATTTTTTGGTCTGCTAATAATTGTTCCTTCGCCTTGTGTGACCCTGTTAGGGTTTAGGGTTCCAAAGGGTTGATCACATTGACATTTGGTTTTTATAATCACACTGAGGTCCGCTGTTGTACATGCTTCCTGTTTTGAGTACCAATGTTGAAGCAAGCCCCATGGGCTTATTTATGAGAGAATGATGAAGAAAAAGTGGATTTTCTCAACCAAATCAAGCAAGGATTGGTGCAATCTAGGTTCCAAATTTGCGGTTTTATGTTATCAAAATGAATATGCGGTTTTATGTTATCAAAATGAATATGCGGTTTTATGTTATCAAAATGAATAGGAGTTGAGGTTGGTGCAGCTGGGGTCTTTTATTGAAAAGTGCTACAATGCTGCCAGCAAAGCCATTTTTAAATTTTTTTTCATTTTGTTTGTTTCTTTTTTTCCTCAAAAATTTAGATTCCTTCCGGGCTGCCTCGCCCAGGCCCTCTTGACGTTTAAGGGTTAAGAAACAGTGTGGACCACATGACTGGATCGTGTAAATCAGTGTGGACATTGGGAAAACTCAAGATGCTATGCAAATAGTTATCTCGATCATTTCTGCAAAGGCGCTGAAGCAGGTTCTCAAGAATGTTATGCTTCGATTCAAAATTGCACATTCTAACAGTCTTGGTATTTTTGAGGCAGAGCAGGGGTTGGATCGGAGTAGCAGCTCAAAACGCGAAGAAACTTTGGTGATATTGGCAATGTTGGGTGATTGTAAGCTCTAGTTACTGGAGGAATCCCTGGCCCTGAGTAAGCGTTTCCTTTAGGAGGTCGTCTTCATCCGCTGTGCTCTGTTTTACAATAATGAGTAATTTCAGCTATCACAGCGAATACGAGATGGAGTCCTCAAAAGTCTGAGATTTGCATTCGTGATGTATTGACGGTGGGGTGATTTGCGCTTGCTCAACAATCGTCGAATGAAGCACACAAACAATTCTCCTTTTCCCATTAAACAAGCCATTGAATTGATGCGCAATATAGCTGAGTATATGAGAACCTTGCATAAGAAGCATGACGTATTGCATATGGATTTGAAGACCTCCAATGTGCTTATATGGGGAGAGTTTGCAGAGAATTTGATCCTGGTCAATGCTTCCAACCCATGTGAAAAAAAAAACACGGTTGTAACCGATTTTGAGTGCTCGGTGGGATTATTGGGGAAAGGGTTTTGGAGAGCACCAGAGATACTTCAACAATTGAGAGAAAGAGTTAGTGGTTTGGAAGTAAAGTTTACACGTGTGTTGTGTTGGATACTTGAATCATCCCACCGACATTCATCGATGTGTCAACAACGCAACAGTAACATGACAGTCGAGAAGCAATCGTATCTGATTGTATTCTCTAATATAGTAGGTGACACTAGTTGGTGTATACACTTACTATGAGTAAATAGATCATTTACTAGTTAGCTGTATTCTAGTAAGTATATATGACTCGTGTTTTTAGTTGTACATTATCTCTGTATTACTCAGTGTGTGAGTTGAGCCACTGAATAGAATTCCTTCATTGAATAGAACTCACACACAGATAGTTGAGTGATCAACATCGTGCTCAGGAAGGAGATAGTCATGACGGGAGGTCACGAACACGTCATCATGGGCGAATCATCGAAGCTGAGCGGTGTGGAGAATTACTCGGTATGGAAGTTCTATATTTGTAATGTATTGCAGAAGGAAGATCTGTGGCAGGCGATATTGCTCACACGCGGACAACTGGTTGTGGTAGATGAAGTTGGAGATGCCACAAGGAACCAACGCACCGTAGCAGAGGCGGTGCAGTCACGGAGACACTAGAAGGCGTTGGCAATCTTTTGTCTCGCGGTAGGAGACGAAGACTTAGTCCCACACATCGAGGAAGAGCAAGACTCCGCAGAGGTGTGGCGCATCATCAAAGCATTGTACGAGACTGGAGGCAATGCCAAATGATTGTTGTTGAAGAGTAGAATCTAGAATTTGAAACTGGAAGAGAGAGGATCAATTGTTGATTTCCTCAAGGAGGTGCGGGACATCTCCAACCAGCTTGTTGCAATCGGAGAAACCATGCCCGACTCCATTCTTGTTGAACATGTGTTGAATGCGCTGCCGGAAAGCTATGAAACTTTTGTGGCGTCAGTTGGCTTACGGGATCAGTTTCCCAATGAGGCAAGGAGAGAACTTTGAAGTGCCAAACGAGCCTCTACAGAGGCAAATTTTGTCAAGAGCAGAGTACCCAACAATAAGAGATTTGGTACAAAACACGAAGCATTCAGAAGTCGCACAGGTAATGATTCCAACCACAAGGCAGAAGTGGAAGAAGTAGACATGATGGTCATTCTAGAAAATCTAAGTGCCATTGGTGTGGCAACAACCCGCATTTTATGAGGGAGTGCTCGGAGCTGACCAAAGCGCTTGGGTGCCGAGTTGCAGAACGCCAAAGGAAGAGTGGAAGCTCGGCCAAGGCAGTGGTAAACTCAAGTGAGAGCAATGAAGATTTTGTCGAGGCTACTCACGATAACCTAGAAGAAGATGAGAGCAATCCAAAGAAGATGGCCGAAGCAAAGGTCGTCACCATCAAGCACTCTGACGCCTAGTATGTTGACTCTGGTGCATCTAAACAAATTACGGGATTCTCAAGAAAATTTAGAGGATTAAGCACTCATGGCAGTGGTTCAGCTATTGATATAGCAAATGGTCACTCCTATCCTATTGTAGGATTACGAGACTATGCCCATAACGATGAAATAAAATTCACCAAAGTTTTGTACGTGTTTGGTTTCACTCAGAATCTCCTGACTATAGGAAAAATCACGGATCAAAGGTTAGGAATTTATTTTGATTCAACTAAATTTCTCATCGTAAAACCTCTATATATATAGATTTGAGGTTGTTGCCATTGGTGAACGGGTCAAGCGAAATGGACTCTATCAACTTCTTTCGCTAACACCATCACTAGATCAAGCCCTTGCAGTCACAGAAGACAAGAATTAGTTGTGGCACCTCCGATTAGGTCACCTAAATGCTCTCAGTGCAACAAACTTGAGTCATCACATCCACGCAACATGATTTCCATCTGATTTAAGATCTTCCAACTCCTATCCATGTGAGATGTGCCAACTTGGGAAGCAAAGTCGAGAAGCTGCATCCAAGATTGCAACTTGACGCTCAACTACAATGCTGGAGGTTATTCACTCTGATCTTTGCGGCCCCATATCACCAACATCCATGACCAAAACCCGATATGTGTTGACATTTACAAATGATTGGAGGAAGTACACTTGGATTTATTTTCTTAAAAACAAGCATGATACTTTCTTAGTGTTCAAACAATTTTGTGTATTGGTAGGAGGCCGCCACAATCAAAAAATTCAATGTCTTTGATTGGACGGTGGAGGCAAATATCGCTCTGGCCCATTTGACTCGTATTGTGCAAATTAAGGAATTCACTGGGAGTTCACAAAGCTGCACATACCACACCAAAATGGCGTTGCCGAGTGAAAAAATCATACCTTGATGGAGTGTACACGATGCCTTCTATTTCGTGCCTTCTATTTGACATTTTTAAAAACTAAGCTGGTGGCCATGGCAAACTACCTCACCAATCAAGCACCCACGTGGGCCAACAAAGGAGTTACACCTTACAAAACTCTATCAGCATCGCCCTCATCTTGCCCACCTTAGAGTCATTGGATTGGTCACATTTGTATGCAATGTGCGCCCGCAATTCAAAAAGCTGGCCCCTCGTGACTTCATGTACGTTTTGGTTGGTTATGATAGCAATTTTAAAGGTTATTGATGCTATCTATCTTTTCGTCGCAAAATTGTGTATAAAGATGTCTGCATTCATGAAAATGAAATGATTTACCATGTCTATGTGCCCTCTTCTCTAAAACAAATGGCATAGTCCAACAGCTCCCTTCAGCTCATCACTTAGTCTCCAAACCAGCTTCATCGATCCACCTTGTCAATATTCCTCTAGTTTCCTCAAAAACTCCAATTTCCCTTCACTATAACAAAACATGGTAAAAAAAAACCGCACTCAAAATTGACTGCGGTTCTTTTTGCCACGTTTTTGTGCATGCGCACGTAATAGGCAGTTCGCTTCGTTTGCAATTCCGACTACATTTTTTAATAATTTTGGAGCGTGTAATATACCGATGGAAAGGTATTGAAAATAACTTTCCTATGGCATAATACACGCTCCAAATTTCCAAAAATTGCAGTTATAAAATGCAGAAATCAGTGGCTCCCCGCGTAGTGGGCATACACAAAAATGTGGCAAAAAGAACCGTAATTAATTTTGAGTGCGGTTCTTTTTTACCATGTTTTGTTATAGTGCATGTGAGCCCACTCATTGTTTCTCAAGCATCTTCACCAGCTGCAGTGCCATCATGTTCATGCTCCCCATCTAGAATGCAATCCATGCTCCCTAGTTCTTCACCGACAACCTCTTTAACTTCCACAATTGGTTCCATTTTTCACTAGCCAAATGATGAAGTTCTTGAAGTCTCAACTGATGCACCTCTAGTCATCACGTATCAAAAATGTGTCCCTGCTCCAGAACTCTCATCTCAAATGCTCACCTGCTTCACTCGGCCTTTCCGTAGTATTGTAGGTAAACCACCCGCTTTCATGGATGACAATTTTATTGGCACAATTGCAATGATTCCCAAACCTCATAATTTTCATGAGGCATATTCTCACCTCGGCTGGCATCAAGCCATGCGTCAGGAGATGGAATCCATTACCCGCAATGACACATGGGAACTAGTAGATTGTCACCCATGACGGCTTCCAATTAGTCAATTACTACCAAATGGATTTTTAAGCCCGAGCCCAATCCCGATGCCACTACGGTTAAACTCGAAGCTTGATTCGTGGCCAAAGGCTTCCAATAACGTGTCAGGTTTGATTTCTTTGAGACTTTTGGGCTCGTTGCCATATGGGACACAATTCGAGCAGTTGCCGCATTATGTAGACATCAACGATGGCCCATTTATCATTTAGATGTCAAAAGCACATTTCTCAACGATGAGCTAGAGGAAGAAGTGTTTGTTCAACAGCCTCAAGGCTTTGAGATTAGTAGCCAGACACACAAGGTATGCCGTCTCAAAAAAACACTCTATGGTTTAAAGCAAGCTCCCCGGGCAAGGAACATCAAATTTGACTAATGCATTAAGAATTTAGGCTTGTTACAGTCTCATTTGGATTCAATTCTCTACTACATAGCACAAGGTACACAAATTGTTGTTCTACTTTTATATGTCGATGATGTATATTTGGAGGGAAACTTTACCTCATATATTGACAATATTTGTTCTAAATTCTTTGGATGATTTGACATGACCAATCTCGGCTTCTTAAGCTACTCCCTTGGGGTGGAATTTTTCTTTGACCTCCAAAGCCCGATTTTGATCCAAAGAGGTTACATCATCCAAATGCTCAAAGATTCTAGTATGTCTTTATGTAACCTCACTACCATTCCAATGCTTCCTGGCCTAAAGCTCCGCAAACAAATGGAGGCTCCATTAGGTGATACTAATGAGTATCAACGCCTTGTGGAAAAACTATTATTTCTCAAAATCACACGACCTGATATCACTTATGCTGTGGGCATTTTCAGCCGCTATAGTTTGGCCCTCCAAACCTCTCATATGACTGCTGCTAAACACATCTTTCGCTACTTGTGTGGCACGATTGATCCAAGCCTAATTTAATGTTGAGCGAAAGAAAGTATCCTATCAGGATTCTGCGACGCTAATTGGGCAAGAGATTTAGAGGACAAAAAGTCTTTGGCGGCTAGTTATTTTGACTTGGCTCAATACCTATCACATAGAAAAGCGGGAAGCAACCCACAATCTCACTAAGTTCAATAGAGGCAAAGTATAGAATTATGTGTGATAATACAAAAGAAGTTGTATGGCTGCATAGACTACTAAAAGAATTACAAGTAGCAAAATGCACAAACTCAACCATAATATATTGTGACAATCAGAGTAGCGCAAAAATAGCTTACAATCCTATATTCCATTCACAAACAAAACATATAGAAGTACAATACTATTATATATTTTTGAACAAGTCCTAGCTAAGTCAATAGACTTACAACACATATCTAACATAGATCAAGTAGCTGATCTGTTCATCAAAGCACTAGACAAGACGCAATTTGAAAAATTTAGTAGTCAATTAGGTCTAAGTAACAAGACCTAATTAACTTCTAAGATAAAATTAGATTCTATAGTAAGCAGGCACAACAATGTAATCGGGAGGGCAATCCCTGAGACACATATGCACGGATGAATTGAGAACGGGAGCGAAAGGGCACTTCAAATTGGTGTAAATTCCCCTTGAGAACGAAGTCAAAATAAATTGTCTCAGCTCGAAGGCGTTCACCAAAAGAGACGTATCTGCATTGAATTTTACGAGCAGCACGCTTGTACCCAGGAGCATCAAGCCTACAAAAATTCAACACATGCCAGTCTAAATCTCTTGATAATGAAGGGGAGGTTGATACCTCACTAACGGAAGGGTGGGAACTTACTGAAGCACTTTAAGTAGGGGAGGATAACTACGCTTCACTCATACGAGGACTTAGAAATCCAAGAGGATTGCACAACCACATCCTCATGGCCATATGGAGAAGGTGCATCCTGACCACCCAAAGTTGTATTCCACCATTAATAAGCCCATATACATAGCTAGTCATCAATTTTTCCAAACAATAGCCCTATTAACCAAATCACGAGTATGAAGGCCCTCACACAATTTTTTTTGATATGCAACATCTTGTTTTGAGTCCTGCGCACGCTCAAACGAAGGAGTATCCATCACAACCTAGATGTGTATATTTGAAGGTAGTGAGGGGAGGTATTGGATACTTGAATCATTCCACCGGCATTCATCGATGTGTCAACAACGGAACAATAATAAGACAGTTGAGAGGCAATCGCATTTGATTGTATTCTCTGATATATATATATATATATATATATATATATATATATATATATATATGTATATTAGGTGACACCGGTTGGTGTATACAGGTACTATGAGTAGATAGATCATTTACTAGTTAGTTGTATACTAATAAATATATATGACTCGTGTTTTTAGTTGTACATTATCTGTGTATTACTCAGTGTGTGAGTTGAGTCATTGAATAGAATTCCTACATGTCGGATGTGTACAACTATGGTATGACATGTTTTGAGATTGTCACAGGATGCATTCCATTTGATGGTGGTTGTAATGAAGAGATGGTATCCAAAGTTCTACTAGGGTTACGACAAGAATTGCCCCGAGATCTTACCAAGTTTTTAAGGGGCATCATAGATTATTGTTGGCTTTCGGATCCATGGCAAAGGCCAAACTTCTCAGAAGTATGCGAGATGCTGGAAATAATTTCTATTCCAATCAATGTTAGTGTTGACTATGAAATTCACAAAGATGGTATCGTATGGAATCAACTTGGTTGTACCAATTTACTAATGATTCCATTTCAAAAGAAAAAGTTGATGTATTTGTACTATACATAGTGTTTGATTGCTTCTCTTGCAAGTTGCAAATGTCATAATGATTTTGGTTACAACCATATATTCTCTTGTAGAATTCTTTTGTTGAGAGCTTTGTATAGTCCATATTTTTTGTTGTAATGTTAGAGTGCTAATAAAATGGCGATTTGAAAATTCAAACAATGCGTGGTTAAAAATTGATTTTAATACTATAAGGAATACTAAATCATCAATCATTGTGTATTTTGAAGTTAATTTCACAAATGATAGTTTTTAGTTGTGGAGATTCGGCATGATCAATGTACAACTTGAATTTTTTATTCAATTAAGATCAAGTGGAAAGATATTCGATTGAGCAATTTGTATATGTGATAGTCATAGATAGTGTTAAAACTTATTTCTAATCTCGCTCCTAGATGTATTAGTCTCATGGCCTATTGGTATGTTAGACCTCAAAAGTTTGTGTGCTAGTATAGAATGTGGCTACATTGCATTCTTGCCATCTACTACTTTTAGGATGTTTAATAAATTATAGTAGTTGGAATACAAACACAAACAAAACTAGATGATTGGCATTGGAGTAGGATAATGGATGTAACGTATTCGAGGAAAGGAATCTAACATGTCCTAGAATGTTAGTGAGAAATCGTTGACTATAAACTAACAAGTTCCAAACGGCGTCTCTTTGCTAGTACCAAATTTGATGCATCAACGGATGAATCCTCAGTCCTTGGCTTTACTTGAGGTCATTCAGAAATTGATAACATGGATCTATGTCTTTGAAAGGTTGCTAATTCAGTTGATATCTCAAAATTTTGTCATCAAGGTAATTAGTTGAGCGATGAGTTCACAAATGACCTTAAAAAAAAATTCATGTTGACTTTGTCTTTCACATATTTTGCTATAGTTCAAGGTGACAAATCATGAAGGGCGGAGAATTTGTGATGCAAAGTTCACTGAGCACATGAAAAAGGTCAACTCAACGGAAGAATCGTTAATGCTTATTCTGTACGGTAGTTTTTAGATTTTTTTTTTTTTAGAATGTTTCTTTATTTTATGGATGTAGAGTTGCAAGATTACTCTTGAAAACAATCATGCAATTGAACTCTTTGATGTGCAGGTTCTGAGCATGCCAATGAAGATAAAATGTATCGTAGACAGTCCTAGAAGATCTACTGATGAACGATCAAATACTGTTGTAGTAGCTAGAGCTATACAATTGAACCAATTAGAGCTGTACAATTGAGTGGAAGGAGTGGACCTAGCTTGCTTGCGGACATTTATGCAGTATTGGATGAAATGATTTGGGAATATTCTAGCGCAGGAGTTTGGACTCATAAAGGTGTTGTAGCATGTGTGATTCATGTGAAATGCTTCACTAATGTGGAGTAAGCAGAAATTGGTTGTTTGTGCAATATGCTTTTTCCTATTTTGCAAGGTCATGATAACAAGTTGTTGAAAGGGTTGCAACCCAAGAATTTCCTCTCATGCAAAGAAATGTGCTAGGTGATTATTCACTTGCGTAGAGCCTATTAGACTCTTCATAAGTTCACATTCATTGAGAGAAGACAAAAAGAGGAAACGATTCTCTTATTGCACATGTTATATGTGCAAAATGATCGAAACGTTCCACATTTGTTACAATTGTGTTTGAGCAATCTGTAGGATTTTGGTTATGGAGTTCATAAAGTGAGGACATACCACCTTTGCCGGAAAACAATCTTGGTATTTCTAGAATTTTGACCTTCTCTTCAAGTAAATTTTTAGTTTATGAAGTTGCAATTGTTGTGAATTTCTTTAACAAGTTTGTGCTATTGACTATTGAATGCTTGTTATATTATATCTTATGTAAAGTAGGATAGATCATGTTTTGTCAATGAACCCTCTTTGCAAGCTACAGGATCATATAGTTAGGCCTTGTGATATTCACAACGTAATTTTCTTAATGTGCAATTTGTCAAAAGTGGCATTTACGAAGATATCAAATTAAAAAACAAGCATGGCATTCAACAGATTGAGTGGGAAACTCAAGAATATCATTCAGCTCAGGTGAAATTGATTGTTGTTCAAAAAAGTAATTGTCATTTGCATACAATGATTGGTGTTATTTGAGTTAGCTGAAACCAAGGAGGGCTTTGTACAAAGTCTACACGGACTCAACAATCTTATATAAGCGATTTTTGACACAACTTACACATGAATAGTCCCTTGGTCCCTTCATGAATACAGCCATAGGCTTGGAGGAACTTGTGTGAACTCCCCTCTAACATTGGAGAGGTCACGAGTTTCACTCCCATGGGTGGTGCAAGGTCTTGCTTTAGAGTATTCTTCAACTCACCTTTGATTAGTTTTGCCATCTTTTTGAACTGAAAACAAGTTGAAGGTGAGTTGAACTGAAAAATCTTTTTGGTTAATTCTATTAGCTTAATACTTTCTGTATAATATTTGATTTTTGATGTCAACTACGCCTCTGTGCTTGATTTTCTCATGTTTTCTTGTAAAAATCTGTAGATGAATACGACACTTTTTGGACAACACATTTCTACGAGTGAGGCCACTAAGCATTCAGGGGATAAAATGAGATTGATAGTTGATTTGTTGGAATGTTTTCAGACTTCAACTCTCCATTTTTAGAACTAATGTATCTACCTGTTACTGATCATGTACACTCTAAAATGTGTACATTACTATAGTTAGTTATGCCAAGTTTACTGGGTATGCTAGGTAAGCCATGTTTGCTAGGTAGGACAAGTAGATTAGGTAACTAAACCATAAACTACATAGCCAAAGCCAAAGATTATATAGTGAAAAACAAAAACCATGTAACCAAAGTGAAAGACCACATTCATATAATTAAAAAATACATTCTTATAATTAAAGACCACACATCAAAAACCAAAGTTCACAGAGCCAAAGCCAACACCAAAATGCCAAGGTATACTTTGCATACCTAATACATTTAGTCTATAATATGGCATACTTGGCGTTAGCATTTTAGTCTTTGGCTTTGGTTTTGCAATCCTTTGGCCATGTTAACCTTACATTTGACATTATAGTGTATGTCATATTCAAAGTTAAATTTTTCTTGCAACCTCTTCCTATTTGTAAACCATGATTCATTATTTGTCACCCCACCTATTATTCCATTTATCAAAGTTGTTTAGACATTGACATAGTGTCGTAAGTGTTGTTTTATTTGTATAAATTAAAAACTTTCCTTTTCTACATATTTTTATTCTTGTAGAAGAAGGTACTCTCTTTAAATTTATTTTTCAAATTTTCATTTCATGAAACATGAAGTTTAGAATTTTTTTCTTCAACACTGGCAATCTTTTGCACCTCCATCTTTTGCAAGATTTTAAAGATATGCAGTACTCTACTGTCGTTATTCTTGAAACTTGGCCAAAAAAAAAAAAACCTAACACCAATTTCTATATAAAACACTAAAACCATCATTTAATGTATTTCAAAAACACTTTCACCAAAGGTGGTCAAAAGCAATTGAAGATCTTAGGTTAAAAAAAATAAAAAAAATCCTCCACTTAGAACACTTATCTCTTGCAATTTAAACAATAAAATGTCAGAAGATTTCGTACAAAATCCTATGGCTAAAAGTTATTATTAAAATTATTAAAAGAAAAAGAAAATATTATTAAAATTATTAAAAGAAATTCTTTTCCTATTTCTCATAATACGGTAGTTTACTAGCAGGTTAGGCACCTTTCTCCCTAATATTTAATTAGTTCTAAAAATAAATTTATGCAAATCCAAATATTCTTCAAAATCCGTTTTTTTCCCATAAAAAATTATTTTTTTGAAAACTAATTTCCCAAATTTTTACCATCTATTTTTTAGAATTATTTTATGCCGAACATGCTAATAAACTACGGTATTGAATATATTTGAGAGGTAGACATTCCCCTACACATGGCATTTGACGAACGATTATTTATGTTGGATATTTGAGGGGACATTTCAGTTGACGGATGGCAATGAAATCATTTTGTACCAAATGTGACGTGTGGCAAAATGAACCCTGCAGCAGGCGGGAGAGGGCAGAGTCACAGTTTCATGCAGGAGCCGAGTTTCGAAAGCTGTGGCTGTGAGAAATCCTGCGGCCCATCACGTTATCCAATCCTCTCGCTCACACTGTGCACACTGCAGTCCACTATAACACTCCTCCTGCACTTCTCTCTTCCCACCTTTCCATTCAATCTGCTGCTCTCTCTTATCTCCCTCCCGTTGCAAGACATCAAGCTTGCTCCTGTAGCCATGGCCGCCGCTACCGCCATGCACTCCACGGCCTTGGCTGGGCAGTCCCTGCTCAAGCCCGTCAACGAGCTCGCTCGCAAGGTGGGTACCAATGACGCCCGCATCACCATGCGCAGGACCGTCAGCAAGGGCCCCGACAGCATCTGGTGAGTTTCACCGCCCGTTGCGTTTCTTCTTGGTTTCCCACTTTGTAATGGACAGGATTTCGTCAATGTATGGTACATTACGACGTTTCAACGACGTACATTGTCTTATAATTGGAGTCTGTGTTGAGGTATCTGTTTCTAGAAGGAGGCATTGCAATGGGCATGTTGCGGATGTCACTTCAACATGCTTGGTTCCGACGACATTTCAGTTTTGCTTTCCTGTTCTCGTTGTTTGTGAGCTGGAAATGGCATTGTGATTCAGAATGTGTGGCTGAGATGAGGATTTTGCTTTGCGTCTCTCAGGTATGGCGCTGACAGACCCAAGTTTTTGGGCCCCTTCTCGGAGAACACCCCGTCGTACTTGAGCGGTGAGTTCGCTGGAGACTACGGCTGGGACACCGCCGGACTCTCGGCCGACCCCGAGACGTTCGCCCGCAACAGGGAGCTGGAGGTGATCCACGCCCGCTGGGCCATGCTCGGAGCTTTGGGGTGCGTGACCCCCGAGCTTCTGGCCAAGAACGGCGTCAAGTTCGGTGAGGCCGTGTGGTTCAAGGCCGGCTCACAGATCTTCGCCGACGGAGGTCTGGACTACCTCGGCAACTCGAGCTTGGTGCACGCACAGAGCATCTTGGCCATCTGGGCCGTCCAGGTGGTGCTGATGGGTGCCGTGGAGGGATACCGTGTAGCCGGAGGACCGTTGGGCGATGTGACCGACCCCATCTACCCCGGAGGCAGCTTCGACCCCTTGGGCTTGGCTGACGACCCCGACACGTTCGCGGAGTTGAAGGTGAAGGAGATCAAGAACGGGCGTCTTGCCATGTTCTCGATGTTCGGATTCTTCGTTCAGGCCATCGTGACCGGCAAGGGCCCGTTGGAGAACTTGAGCGACCACTTGGCCGACCCCGTGGCCAACAACGCGTGGGCTTACGCCACCAACTTCACCCCCGGAAACTAGAGTGTGCAATTCGTCGAATTGAATGAAGCGGTTGTGGAGGTAGTTTAGAGTGTTTTATTCGCGGAAGTACACTGCCGATGTCAAATGTCCCTGGAGAGCATGATTGTGAATAAATCCTTTTTTCCAACTGAGAACAGTGTCCTGTATTCGGCGTCCATTTGGGATGTTGAACTTGAATTTGTCTTCATGTCCAGCATGCGATAATAATACATTATCATGTTAGATGGCGTCTTACGGTGTGACAGTGGAAATGTAGAGGAGGAGAATTGCACCTGATGTTGATTTCAATGAAGTATCTGTTGCATTTTGATTGTGGAAATATGCCTGCACTAGTACGAAGCTTTCGCTCTTTGTAGTAGAAACCTATTTTGTATCGAATTAGGGTGATGAGCGGGACGGACGAAACCGACTAAGCCAGCGCGGGGAAGAGAGATTGAGAACGCGCAGGCTATCCACTAGCGTACGCGAGAGTGGAACATTCGCCAACTGTCAGTGAATGGATAGAAGCCAATGGATGCATAAATCCTCTATCTCGAGCATAATTTAAGTTCTACTTACATGAGGCCGAAACTGAACTCCAATTGTTTGTAGAGCGTGAACGTGTTCATGGACCGAGTATCCATGGTTTGAAAATGATAATTTATTAGAATCACCTTGTGAAAATTATAATTTGCATGGGGCCAAATTTTATATCATTGGAATCAATGAAGAATATTACATATGCTGAAATAAAAATAAATTTAAGATTAACAAAAAATGAATGTACATAAAACCTATCCAAAATCACTGGAAAAAAATAGGAGCCACCTAGTGGTCTTATGGTCCTTTAGGGGTTAAACCTTCAACGCTTTTGGTACTGTAGTTGGATTCACTAGATTTCACTGGTTTATTCGCTATGATTGATACTACCAGAAATAGAATGGATTAAATTAGAAAGCTACCGTACAATTGTATTCTCAACCAGGGTTTTTTTTGGCATTGTAGCAGTGTTCTATGCATGCAATGGAGAGTGGTCCTTCTAGATTTAAATCACTGTGACTGTGCCACAACATTGGAGTTTGGCACCATAGTGCCAGAAAAAACAACCCTGTTCACAACTGGAGTGGAGACAGTTTGACAAAATTAGAGAATCATCATATGGTGGGGTTGGATGATCATGGTATGTTTTTGAGCCCTATAATGCACACTCAAAAATGAGATTTAGGAAGGTGTGTGATTTCAAAGTTAAATAGAATTTGGGTTGAATTTTCTAAAATGAAAGTGAAGAGTTTCGGCAATGACCTATGTAATACCTCTTTGTTGCAATTTGTCATGTTTAGAAAAATTCACACATAATTATTGTGAATTTTATAAGTGACTGTGACTTATCCGTGCATGGTTTAGGACAAAAAATTATATGTTAAAATATGAAAGGGGTTGGTACATGGATCAAGATTGGAATACATACACTAATGGAACATGAACAAAAGAACACAATCCAAAAAAATAAAACAAGATAAGAAAGTTTCAAACACAAGAAATACCACATAGTACTTTTGTTGTATTTGTAAGTATTTATTGAATTCTCAGGTATTTGCAGTGTTTTTGGGTTTTGTTCATAGGTATTTTGATACTTGCATAACTCCAAATTGAAACTTTCTTATTCTAGAAGATGAACGTGTCGATCACATTTGTATAGTTGAATTTATTAAAACAATTACTATTAGCTTTTAATTAATTTTGTGAGATTTTCTTTTGAAATTCACTTTTAAATTCCAAATTAGAAATCTATAATTGAATTTTTTATAATGAATTTGTTATAATATGCACTATGAGATAGTATGATTTCTATTATTTTATTCTACTTATTTCAAAAAATCATTGTTAAGGGCTCACTTTTTGAACTAAGAATGAAATTTTGACATAAACTAATTTTGTCATTTAAAGAAACATCACCGTATCTTATTTTGAAGATCCATGTTGTACAAGTGGTAGTCAACTAGGACAAGAACCAAGAAAAATTTGGATGGATGAAAAATGTGATGTTCATCGTTTTAAAAATGGTTCACATTAGGAAATCCTGCGGCACATAACGTTATCCAATCCTCTCGCTCATACTGTGGACACTGCAGTCCACTATAACACTCCTCCTGCACTTCTCCCTTCCCGCATTCCCATTCTGCTTCTCTCTCTCATCTCCCTCCCGCTGCAAGTCATCTCACTTGCTTCTGTAGCCATGGCCGCCGCTACCGCCATGCACTCCACGGCCTTGGCTGGGCAGTCTCTGCTCAAGCCCGTCAATGAGCTCGCCCGCAAGGTGGGTACCAATGACGCCCGCATCACCATGCGCAGGACCGTCAGCAAGGGCCCCGACAGCATCTGGTGAGTTTCTGCACCCTTGCGATTCCGCACGCATTGCTTTGCTTCGGTTTCCGCACTTTGTAATAAAAAAAGTTGTGTCAATTTATGTCTGTGACGCTTCAATGACGTACATTGTCGGAGTGAGTGATACGAAGAGGACGCAACAAGGGTATCACTCCGGTCTGAGTGGATAGGGTGTAGTTACTAAATAAATTCAATGTACTTATCCATATTTGGTCTTTGGCTTAGAGTTTCTCTGCTACTTTTGGAGTGAATGTGGCTTGAAGTAGACATTGGAATATTTGGCGCAATGACATGTCTTTTACTACGTAACGTTGTACAATTGGACATGTTGTAGAATGACGGTACTGTTGTTTCGTTACTTTTCTGATTACATTCCAATGTCCCGTGGTTTGTGAGCTGGAATTGGTATTGTGGTTCAGAATGTGTGGCTGAGATGAGGATTTTGTTTGTGTCTGGCAGGTATGGCGCTGACAGACCCAAGTTTTTGGGCCCCTTCTCGGAGAACACCCCCTCGTACTTGAGCGGTGAGTTCGCTGGAGACTACGGCTGGGACACCGCCGGACTCTCGGCCGACCCCGAGACGTTCGCCCGCAACAGGGAGTTGGAGGTGATCCACGCCCGCTGGGCCATGCTCGGAGCTTTGGGGTGCGTGACCCCCGAGCTTCTGGCCAAGAACGGCGTCAAGTTCGGCGAGGCCGTGTGGTTTAAGGCCGGCTCACAGATCTTCGCCGACGGAGGTCTTGACTACCTCGGCAACTCGAGCTTGGTGCACGCACAGAGCATCTTGGCCATCTGGGCTGTCCAGGTGGTGCTGATGGGCGCCGTGGAGGGATACCGTGTTGCCGGAGGACCTTTGGGCGATGTGACTGACCCCATCTACCCCGGAGGCAGCTTCGACCCCTTGGGTTTGGCTGACGACCCCGACACGTTCGCGGAGTTGAAGGTGAAGGAGATCAAGAACGGGCGTCTTGCCATGTTCTCGATGTTCGGATTCTTCGTTCAGGCCATCGTGACCGGCAAGGGCCCTTTGGAGAACTTGAGCGACCACTTGGCCGACCCCGTGGCGAACAACGCGTGGGCTTACGCCACCAACTTCACCCCCGGCAACTAGAGCGTGTAATTCGTCGAATTGAATGAGGCTGTTGTGGAGGTAGTATAGAGTGTTTATTCGCGGAAGTACACTGCGGGTATCTGTTGTCCCTGATGAGCATGATTGTGAATAAATCCTTTTTCTCGAACTGAGACCAGTGGTTTGAAGCGTCGTTCTGGGATGTTGTGTAAACTGAACTTCAATTTGTGTACTTGTTCAGCATGCAATAACATTACATTATCATGTCAGACGGAGTGACAGTGGAAATGTAGAGCAGGATAATTGCAGAAGAGTCGCTTGATGTTAATCGATTGCATTCTGTTTGTGGAAATATTCCTGTACTAGCACGAAGCTTTTGCTCTTTGTAGTATGAACCTATTTGATATGGAATTAGGGTGATAAACGTTATAGCCTTGTTGCAGCGAAAATGGAGCGAAACTGACTAAGCCAGTGCGGGTTGAGCATCCGCAGGCTATCCACTAGCGAACGCCAGAGTGGAACATTCACCACCTGTGAGTGGATGGATGGGAGCCAATGGATGCATTAATACTCTATCTCGACGATGATAAGAGTGTCACCTACACAACGTCGAAACTCGAATTGTTTGTAAAGCGAGAACCTATTCAGAATTAACCGTTTAACCCCTAAACGTCCCATGGGGATAGTATGTACACTGTAGTATGGTTGAGATTTGCTACCATTATGAAACTCTAAATGGGGATCTCAAGAACTCACTAGTACCACATTGATCTAAATTCTAATTTCTCTTTTGAACTCAAACTCATTAAAGGTCTGAATCCATTTCAAATACAACCAAAATATCCCGTATTCTACTGTCCGCAAAGGCACATTCAGACGTTTAGGGGTTAACGCTTTTGGTACTGTAGCTGGAATCACTGGGTTTTTCTGCTATGATTGATACTACTAGAAATAGAATGGAATAAATTAGAAAATAATAGTACAATTGTATTCTCAACTAGGGTTACTTTCTGCATTGTAGCAATGTTCCATACAGAGGGGTCCCTCTAGATTTAGATTTAGACCATTGTGACTGTGCTACTACATTGAAGTTTGCCACTACATTGAAGTTTGCCACTACATTGAAGTTTGCTACTACATTGAAGTTTGGCATAGTACATGTGTTGTATTTGTAAGTATTTATTAAACTTCCTAGTATTTGCAGTGTTTTTGCGTTTTGTTCATACGTATTTTGGTACTTGGACAATTCCAAATCAAAAATTTCCTTTTTTATAAGATGTGTATTATAAGTCTCGAAATCTGAACTTCACAATTCAAAATCCAATTCTTCACAAATTTTCCATTACTTGCATTTTCAACACCGCAGCAATCACAAAGTGCCATGTACAACCGACTCAAAACTGCAAATAAAATAAATGAAAAAAAATAAAACTAAAATTGAAGCCTAAATCAGGCTTCATGGTCTTCTAGGGGTTCATAGGTTGGATATTTTATAAGTCTGTCTTTTTGGAGGTCATTGACAGGTGACATGAAAAAATGCATTGCGGCAAAATGTGTGACGGGTGAATGAACTTTTTTCTTGCAAAGTTTTGCCAAAATTTTACTTTATTTTGAGAGTGGCTACTTTTACATCCAAAAAAAGGGCACTAAAAACTAAACGAAATCGCGAAAGGCCTTTCACAAGAATACTAAAATTACCATGTGGCTTACAATAAATAAATTCATAAATGAATATACATATATGGAGGATTATATTGATATTTTTTCCTTACTTGGCTACATTCTAGGTATTCGCACTTCTTCATAAGGTTCTTAGCACCTAAACGTCCCATCGTCCAAAGCCTTGCAGCTTTCAATTGGATCACAAATAGATTCAAAGCCTTACAACTGTGACTTTCATCCAAGTCACCTTTATATGCCTATTAAATTGTCTACCAAATACAATCTCGGGGGTGCACTCCCTCTTATATTTTGCATACACATGCGCTCAAGACCTATTTATTAGGGGGCTGTTTACCTTGCAAAAAAGATTATAATGTTTGGTATTTTTCAAAATAAAGGTAAATGCTTGTATTTTAATACACCCTATTAGTAATTTTTTTGGAGAATCGTTTTAAAATTCCTTATTTTACTTATACTGCATTTTTTTCTTATACTTCGAGGAACCAATTTTTTGACTATACTCCATGTGTTTTTCTTGGATCCCAACCATTGCCTATTTTTTTCTTACACCATATTTAGTTTCCGACACCCTATTTTTTTTGGTTATATAAACAACATTTTTTTTAATGAAGGACATTTCTCTTCTTACAACCATGAATTGTGAAGTTCAACCACGATGCTAAACTCACATAAACTAAATCAAAACAATAAATTGAAGGCAAAGGCATGCAAACTGAAGCATTGTCTTAGACTGTGAAATGATATTTTAAACAAGCAGTACTCCCACACACCAATGCTCCTTGCAAATTGCAACCTGGAGACCATCCACAATAATGCCAGAAGACTAAGAATATTAAAACCCTAAATCCTAAGTTCTGGTGCAGAAAAGAGACCCCATTGAACTACAATTGCTTGAACCCTAGCATCCTCTAGCAAACCACAATGAAACCGGAAACCCTAAAATCCACTACCCAAACAATCCCCAAGCGCATGCCAAAAAAAATTGGAAAAAGATTGCAATTCAAAGAGCGCGCTAAAGTTTTATCTCCCGGCACGTAGGTAGCTAGAGAACATTAATTTTACATTGGATACGTTGGTTCAGTAACGTTCAAGCCAATCAACATGTGAAGTCATCCATCCAAACATTTTCAACAAAACATTACCTCTTTTCATCCACTAGCACAAACCCTACCCTAGACCCGCTACCCCTAGTAATTGTTTCCACGCTATTTTACATGTGTTGATTAGATAAAGGAGGACATTATATGTGATGGTATTTTACATGTACATATGTTTCACTATTTAAAAACCTCCTATATTATATGTACATTTTTTGCAAAATTTATCTACAATGAATATATTAGACCTTATTTTTTATCGCACGTTGTTTCTACAATTTTCGCCAGTGCACCCCCCGAGAATACAATAAATCTCTTGTGATGGAGAGCTATTGAAAATATTGGAGAAACCTTCAACTACAAACATGTGAGATTTGTTGGGTAGACTTAGGCTTGCAATGGTCCTGTCATGTATACCTCACGTATATCTGAGCCATGCTAATATCTTTTTTTGAGGTTAGCATCTACTTCTGTTCAAAGGGTTGGTACGTTCAATGGTTAATATTTTGCTGGACCACACCCTTTATACTGTAGCAACAATATAGAGAAAATGCTAATAAAATAATCCAAACCTCCAACCTTCTTCTTTTAGACCAACTAAAATTAGAGAAATTTCTCTGTGACTTTTTTGATTCCTAAAAAATGCTTGAGATTTAAAGGTGAGTTGCAAGGGGCTCATAGCCCATTCACACCAAGTCCTTGCCGCACTTGCTTCTGCGTTCCTAAAATGGAGGAAGGTAAAACCAAGAAAAGAAATAATATTCAAAGCCTTGTTTTTTCTTGTTGCAACTATTGTTCAAGCACAGTGCAACTGCATTACAATGCCGCAAGTGGAGCCACTCTCCTTTTCTGTGTTGTGATCCATTCTATCATGCGTTAGAGTGATTTCTAATTGCGTATTTTATATTTCTTCGTTGACAACAGATTCCCTAAAAGTTACCTGACGCATGCATGCGGCGGCATTGGTGTCTGTGAATGGGCCATCAAGAACCTTATGTTCTTCAACGTCCACGCAACACAAGATAGCAATTAGTGTGGGTTTTAAATTACTCTCTGTCTTTGCTAAACCAACGAAAAACCCAAAAGAGATCTCGCTGGTGATGAGGGCAAAAAGGACGCCTGAAATCGAGAGGCCTAAAAATAGCGCAAGGTCACATTTTCATGCAGAGATAGTTTGGAAAGCAGTGGTGGTGAGAGTGAGAAATCTTGCGGTAGTTCTCCTTATCCAATCCCCGCTCGCACTGTGGATAATGAATTCTACTATAAGCAATCCTCTTGCATTCTGCTCTCCTCACCTCTCCATCTGCTTCTCTCTCTTCTCCCCGCAGTTGCTAGACGTCTAGCTTGCTTCTGTAGCCATGGCCGCCGCTACCGCCATGCACTCCACGGCCTTGGCTGGGCAGTCTCTGCTCAAGCCCGTCAACGAGCTCGCCCGCAAGGTGGGTACCAATGACGCCCGCATCATCATGCGCAGGACCGTCAGCAAGGGCCCCGACAGCATCTGGTGAGTTTCTGCACCCTTGCGATTCCGCACGCATTGCGCTGCTTCGGTTTCCGCACTTTGCAATAAAAAAAGTTGTGTCAATTTATGTATGTGACGCTTCAATGACGTACATTGTCGGAGTGAGTGATACGAATTGTGTCGTGGAAGAGGACGCAACAAGGGTATCACTCCGGTCTGTGTGGATGGGGTGTAGATACTAAAATTCTTTCAATGTACTTATCCATAATATTAGTCTTTGGCTTAGAGTTCTTCTGCACTTTTGGAGTGAATGTGTCTTGAAGTAGACATTGGAATATTTGGCGCAATGACATGTCTTTTACTACGTAACGTTGTACAATTGTGGAATGATAGTACTGTTTCGTTACGTTTCTGATTACATTCCAATGTTGCTTTCCCCTTCTCGTGGTTTGTGAATTAGAATTGGTTTTGTGATTCAGAATGTGTGGCTGAGATGGGGATTTTGCTTTGTGTCTGTCAGGTATGGCGCTGACAGACCCAAGTTTTTGGGCCCCTTCTCGGAGAACACCCCCTCGTACTTGAGCGGTGAGTTCGCTGGAGACTACGGCTGGGACACCGCCGGACTCTCGGCCGACCCCGAGACGTTCGCCCGCAACAGGGAGCTGGAGGTGATCCACGCCCGCTGGGCCATGCTCGGAGCTTTGGGGTGCGTGACCCCCGAGCTTCTGGCCAAGAACGGCGTCAAGTTCGGTGAGGCTGTGTGGTTCAAGGCTGGGTCGCAGATCTTCGCCGACGGAGGTCTGGACTACCTCGGCAACTCGAGCTTGGTGCACGCACAGAGCATCTTGGCCATCTGGGCTGTCCAGGTGGTGCTGATGGGCGCCGTGGAGGGATACCGTGTAGCCGGAGGACCTTTGGGCGATGTGACTGACCCCATCTACCCCGGAGGCAGCTTCGACCCCTTGGGTTTGGCTGACGACCCCGACACGTTCGCGGAGTTGAAGGTGAAGGAGATCAAGAACGGGCGTCTTGCCATGTTCTCGATGTTCGGATTCTTCGTTCAGGCCATCGTGACCGGCAAGGGCCCGTTGGAGAACTTGAGCGACCACTTGGCCGACCCCGTGGCCAACAACGCGTGGGCTTACGCCACCAACTTCACCCCCGGAAACTAGAGTGTGCAATTCGTCGAATTGAATGAAGAATTGAATGAGGCGGTGGTGGTGGAGGTAGCTTAGAGTGTTTATTCGCGGAAGTAGACCGCCGGTATCCGTTGTCCCTGGAGAGCATGATTGTGAATAAATTCTTTTGTCCTACTGAAACCGCTTCTCATGCATTCAGCGTCGTTTCGGATGTCGTCAATTGAATGGAGTCGGAACTTGAATGCACGTCGACTTGTGTCGAGTCCTGGATTTGTGGTTCCGAGATGAGTGACTTGATACGAATGCGATTGCATTCTGCGCGTCGATCGTTTTCTGCGTCTTGAAACTTTGACGCACCAGCATCACGCTATTCTGGTTTGGAATTTGACCTCATTTGGCCGAATGGCTTCATCCAAATTCTAAAGAGCTCATTTATTTCTTCAAAATGATGTCTTTACTGTATCAGAAAGGAATTGAGAACTCTTACATTAGAAGTATTTTATTGCGACTTCCACCTAGAATTGCTGCAGGTTTTATCAGTAACATCTGGATATTGGGCGTTGTCACACATCCTTCACCCCATTCTCAATCTTCAGAGAATGGGGACATGGCGCGCCCTCCTTTAATGATGGAGTGTTCATTCTCTGAAGATTGAGAAATTTCATTATTCTTGCAGAATGGGTGAAGAATGGGCACGAAGAATGGATAATGGAGGATGGCCCATGCTTGGTAGTTTAAAACAAGACCCTGTCATTATTCTCCATAGCTCGCTATAGCTCCCACATCTTCCACCAAAGCTCCAAGCCCATGGTCCAAAGGGGACAATCTATGACAAGACAATATTCCACCCAAGTATAGTTGAAAAGGGAGGTTAAAAGTAGAGCAAAAAGGGAGGTTAAATGACTCTCTTTTTGAATAACTCTATTAGCTACTATTCTTTTGAAGAAAGTGGGCGGTGGGGATTAGAACTCTATTTGTGTTTCCCTTGCTTTGAAGTGCACAATTAGGGATGGATCAAATCAAGCACTAATATGAAGTGACCAGAGATGAGTATAATTAGAATGAAGAGTGTAGTTATATATTTGTTGTTCACACATGAACCTCAACATGAACCAAGATATGCGCATCCCATTATCATTTCCTAATAGCAACGGAGCATATTTACTATGATTAAATACAATGACCTGCAATTCTGCTGCTTGGCTTGACCTGGTGCCTGATAATTACACAAAACATACTCCCTTTGTCCCAAATTTATTGTCCAACTTGTTTGCTTGGTATTTCTTTGAGCCAATTTCATTGATCATATTGTAAGAAACATGATTAAAAAAGGTTCCAAATTATGTCACTAGAATGATTGAAGAACATTGCATGTGTTCATTGTAACCTAAATAAAATTAGTCACAAGGAAGTATTCGTTTGATCTGCTTAAAAAAGCACTTTCAAACATGACTGTCAAACATGACTTTCAAACATGACAATAACTTTGGGACGGAGGGAGTACTAGGTATAGAAGGAGCAAACAAGATGAAATACAATATGCACTTATATCTCTCAATTGGAAAGAGAATAGTAATAATAACATTTACCTCAAGATCATCATGAATGAAGAGTCCGTTGGAGGTAGTTCATTTATCCATACCTTTGGCACATGGATTGGAAAGAGAACATGCAAGCTCAAGGTTGAAAACTTTATCCCGCTGAATGTGTTGATATGTGTCAGATGAATCTCAACCTCTAAAATAAAGCTCAGACTTCACAAGCTATAGCTATGTTTCCACTTGGTCTTAAGAGTGATCTCCACGAAGTGAAACTGGTCTAAAAGCGTTTCTGAATTCATTCCTAAAATCATCACTAAAGTCACTCTCAATACCAAGTGAGAACATACCATGTCTTGTATTCCCAAACTGAATGCAGCCCTAAGTAAACTGAAAGCACCATTGGACGATTACATATCTCCACAATTTCACAAGGTTGTCATTTTGTCCACATGTTCATCCTCATACAATGTTGTCTTATATTTTTTTATGGACTATAGTGGATAGTGAAAGACAGGTGACGTTTAATCCTGAAAGGTCCTTGGGGATAGTAGATACGTTGCCGTGTATTTGACATTTGTTGTAAGTAAAAAGTTCTAAATTGAGATCTCAATAGCTTCTAAGACCGTGTAGACATGAATTTTAACTTCACTTTTGATATGAAACTCGGCCATTCCAATACAATACAATGAATGTCGGCCATATAATACTGGCCGGAATGGGCAATCAATTGTATTCCACAAAGGTACGGATCAGTCACATACCTTCAGTTACTGTTCTTTGAATACGATTGACGGATGCCACCAACGTCAAGAGAGCCTTTAAGGAAAGGATGATGGAGTTGTGCGGAAATACAAAAGGGATACAAAGACTCAAATTGACCCTGCCCTGGTTGCCAAGCTAGAAATTCTCGTCAAGGAGTGCACTAACGCAGACCCAGTGGTTACGCTGACAAAACTCCTGCAGTTAAACCCCGAGTGGAAATAGCACCGTATTGCTGCCCAAAACAGCCATCTTCTTCTTAAGCTGGGCACATGAACAAACGAGTCACTCAAAAATGAGGCTGTGCCGTGCAAGGCCGCTTTAATTTGAAGCCGGGGCTGCACTGTACTAAACGTGTATACGTGAGTGCACAGTTGGGGTATTAATCCTTAAAGGGCTGATGGGGATACTATATACGTTGGCGTATATTTTAGAGTTGTTATAAATAGAAAGTTTCAAATTGAGACCTCAATAATAGCTTATTAAAATCATGTAGACGTGAATCTTAACTTCACTTTCGATCTTAAACCCATAGGAGGTGTGGAACTATTTCAAAAACAATGCAATATTGGTGTATAATATTGGTCAGAAAGGTCTCTCTGGACCTTTAAGGGTTAATTTGAACAGTGTCGTATTACATATACATACAATAAACACATTTAGAACTGAAAATATTCACCTATACTTACATTAAACATATACTTAGAACGGAATATATCTGTGTACAAAGGTATTTAGACATATAACCTCCTGTATAAAGGGGGTTTTTTAGAAGGGGTCACGATCGCACGTGATTAGAAAAAAGATACTAGATTCTTACACTCATCCACGTCTGGCACATGCAAAATATTTGAAGTAATCTTCACATTCGATGTACATTATTGTCCGATTGTCATCCGACAGGAGAAAGAAAATTGCAGCGCTACCTAGCGACGACATAGAGACCAAGAGTCTCGAATAATTTTTCACCCCGTTACACCATATTTAGCGTCATCCTTTCGTTCAATACGCATTACCCAATCCATTACAACTTCCAAAACTCCTTTCTGTCTTCAAGAAAACTAGCTCAGACATAAATTCTTATAAACCAGTAGTGTATAAACCAGAAGAGTATCAAACAAGCATTCATGTGCTCATACGCAGTTCTAATCAGAAACAGCCCACCCAACCCAATTGGTCAGTACAACAATTTCGGTAATGCCCCCACAAACACAAATGGACAAGTGAAAATATAAGATAACAGAATGCATAAACTACCTGCAAGCTAGTTATTCCACGCACATGGGCATTAAAGCTCTCATTTGTTCCAGTCGACAGGTCCCAGATCAACAATGGCGCACTACACATGCACTCATTAATCATACTGCCTGTCCTGACAACAAACAATACAACTAATAAAAGTTCTACAACATCATCCAAATGTCTAACCCAAAGGCTGGTCATTAAGTTACACAATAACACAACAGCATCATGTCTCAGAAACGGTAACTCGGGATCCACCCCTGGAGTCATGTCGAGGAAGTCTCTTCCATGTATATGATGATGATATGTATGAAAAAAACAATGTCATCTTTGCCGGTGCCCAAGAGCATTAGTCGAGCGGTTTCGTAAGGAGCTGAGCAATTTGGTGATGAAGTTGACTGGAGTGTTGTGTCGCTGGTATCACTTCTCTCATACAATGTTCTCTGCATTATATTATGATTTCATTATGAAACAATAATATATCATGATCGCAGATAATGTATGTCTGCTGGCGAGTTATACTAATGCAATGCAATTCAAGTTTCACAAATTCGTGTCAAAATCTAAAACAGTACTTAGTTTGCCAGTCTACACTGGCACGATCAATTCATCGGGGTATTCATTGACAACGTTCCAATGGATCCACAATAGGACAGATCCAAATGTGGCTTGAATGTGGATTCTAAATTAAATTAACTGACTACCAGCTAAGGGCCGCTTCACACTATGGCCGAAGGTCGAGAGGCCGTCGATTTCCACCAATCAAATTGCAAGAAATCGATCGTGAGTTCGGCCTCTCGACCCTTAACACTAGAGGCCAAAGTCCAATGGCCGTCACTCTCCAAAATGCCTATGTGGTAATACTTTTTGACCAAGGCGACGGCCTCTTGAAAGGAAGTTTGGGTCAGACGGGAATGGAAACCCAAACTACGGTCGAGAGGCCATCGATTTCTTTTCATTAAAAATGAAAACTATCTTTTATTGCCTATTTTCAGTAGATTTCTTTGGACTCTCAATCTCACGGACTCTCGACTTGGACGGCCATAGTGTGAAGCGGCCCTAAGTGTCGCAGGTCACATGTAGTATCGGGAACCTCACCTCCGCAAATGTACCCCCTGGCTACATTCTAAGGGGGGGAGGGGGGGAAAGAGGGGTAGTACACGGGAGGTTCCGGATACAACATTCTAGCCTGCCATCTTTGCTGATATCAACGGAGTGATACTGAGTCTTTGCTTCGCCCGACGGCGCGGCGAAGTGGAGCACGTTGTCGGCTCGGATGGTCAGAGTCACCCAAGCACTCGCAGAATCTCGCATGTCGTCCGCCGCCTCCAACATAAACTCCTTGAACCCCACGACGTTGCCGTCGTTCAGGAGTTTCTTCGAGATGAGACTTGTGGGTGTTTCTGGCACTTTGGGCGAGGCGAACGACGGTGGCGCTGGTCCAGCGAATACGGCGGCATCTGCGGCGAAATCGTCGACGAAGCGCGTGAGGTTGCTGGGATTGGTTTCGTACTGAGGTCCGTCGTCGTCGTCGTTATGATCCCTCCATGTCACGTACCACCAGTCCACGCCCATGATGAGGAAGCCAGTGTGGTAGTCCACAATCATTGAGCCACCGGCGTCGTCCGTCTCCCCATTGCTCAGGGCTTTGGGGAATCGGAGCTCGTTCACGTACACGTCGCTGTACTTGTGGACAACGACGATGCTGTTTGCCTGAATGTTTCGCCCGCTCTCATTCACGATGCGCACACGAGCCTGGCGGCGTGTCGGCATTATTCTACAGGATCAGTCACATTCCACACAATTGTAGACAGTCCTGGGTAAGATTGTCGCCACAACAGAAAATGATACAAAAAGCGCGGCAGACCGTGAATGATTTCCGAGAGCAGACAGACCATTTGAAATTATGTGAAGCCATTTCGTCATGCATGCCAGGGGAAAAAAATAGCACAGCTCATGCATGCAGACTTGGTTAGTCCTAAGAATATCCGACCCTGTCAATTGGCAGCTGTCCGCTCCATTGAGAACAAGTGACACACATTCGTACAGAGAACCGGCGAGTAATGGATGCACCTGAGAAAATCTGGATGAACGTGCGAGACAAACTCCTGGTTCGAGTGGATAGTGATCGCCGTGCAGAGCAAACCAGCAGGGAGTGGAATAAGATGTAATGAGGGAGGCTCTGTAAGTTCACTTATGTTTGAGTGAGGCTGCAAAGACAGCCAAGGAACAGTTTTTGAACAATACAACAATAATAAGTAGAGACTGCAGACTTTGCAACATGCATCCCAAGGTCAACCAGTGACTCTTCATGGGGGAGCCTCCCCGTGAAGAGCCCGTGACCACTCTCACAAGAAGGAATAAACTCTAATTTTAGTGGACATGTGCTTTGGATCAGCTTAGAGGACATGTGCTTCCTCAAACCAAGGGAGTCCCGCCATGAGAGAGCCGCAGCCGATGTGTGCAGAGAGAATAATCTAATTTTATTTTCTACTTTGGATTAGAGAATGGCTGATAGAGTGATAGGACGGGCTTGGCACTTCATCAAACTAAGAGCCCCTCTCATGAAGCACTCGGTCTTGCTCTTGCAAAAATAAACAACCGGTTCATTGTTCAATCTCCTCTAATTCTCTTGCAATAAAAGTGAGAGCAGGTTTGTGAAAGACAACCGCCTTGGTTTGATGAAGTGCCAAGCTTGTCTTATCGCTCTGACTAGCATCCGCCTTCTAATTCAACGCAAGGTGTAAAATTATTTTATTCTCTTTTTACACAACGGGTGCGGATCTTTTATGAGGATTAGGCCGTTGTCTTTCATTGACTCGCTTTCATTTTTATTAGAGGAGATTGAAACAATGAACCAGTTGTCTATTTTCTGCAAGAGCATGGTCGGTCTCTTAATGGGAATGGCTCCAAGGCTGATATGTTCCAAAGACATACTCTCACTTTTATTAAAGGAGATTGAGAGGAGATTGAATAATAAACTGCATAGGGTCTCATATGGTTTCCTTGTGTTGATTCCTTTTTGAGTGTTAAGTTTCCCTCTGAGCTTCATAACTCTACACTTGCTAAAACTTTCCTTCTACAAGTAGGTGACTAAGCTTAAGCATATGATTTTGTACACATGTCAAAACTTGAAATCAAGGATAAAAGTGACACTCACGGGGTTGACGGGAGAACCATATGAGCTCCTTGTGCCAGTGATATATTGCGTCCAACGCCACCATAAAATAGATATATGGTAAACATAATTTTACATATAAAATATCATTGAATAATGAATTTGTCGATATTGTTGGCACCCCAAGATCATTCCACGCAAGGCTCGGGGGAAACTGATGGTTGGTTTACTTAGTTACAAATGAACTAGTTGAGTTTGAGAAATAACCGGTTGAAGTTTGAGACATCAGGAGAATTACTGATCATTTTAGAGGAATCTATGAAATATTCCTCAAACGAACTAGCAGCTAGGCTACAAGAAGCTCTGACAGGAAGGACAAGAATGCATTTCAAAGGAATCATAGATGAAATATGTTTGCTATAGTGATATTTAGCCCAAAAAATTGAGTCTTTGCAATGCCTCTTCCCTATGACCAGAGCCAATAAAGCAAAACCAAAAAATGTCAACATGTAACCGGTTGAATTTAGAATCACTAGGATCTTGACCGACTGTGCGTAAAAACTTCCCGGCAGTGATTCCACGCATGTGCTCAACAGGCACCACTCCCACTCAATTGGCCCGCCCCAATTCCACCGACGTGACAACGTGCTCACCAGCCCTGCATGGGTGGAGTTGCTACAGCGGTACTCATATTTATGGTTTGTTTTCTGAGAGCATCTTACTTCAGTGTTGGTGACCCCGGATTGTTGGAGGATCGATGATTTACCGTAGTACCATAGCTGGGTGGCCACCCCACAAACCAACATTTTAATATTATTTGAAAAATAAGTTCGTTCTTAAAAAATGAATTTTTTAATTTTCGTTTTCAGAAGAAAAAAATGAATTAAAAGTGGCCCAAAATGACCCAAAATAGCTTCGAAATAGAAAATATAGCTAAAAATAATGTATTCTATTTTTGGTTTTTGGTCCTCATAATTTCCAATTTTTTTATGTTTTTTATTTTTGAAGTATTTTTTAGCGACCGAGCAATGGTACTACGGTGTGTTTTTTTCATACATATTATTATGGACACGGATGAGATTTCCTCACACATGACTCCAGGGGTGGATCCCGAGTTACTGTTTCTGAGACATGATGGGGTCTGGTGCCGCTCTCCTCCTGGACATGTCGAGGTTGTGGTTCTTGAAGAGATCTTTCACTTAGGGCATCTGAACCCATGCCCTGCCAGAGTCTGACACACGCAACAACTAGATGAAAAATGCTAGGCCCTTCAAAACTACCTCTTAATCCTCAATCTTAGCGTGTTAAGAAATGGCCCTTCAAATCTAATTTTAGTTGATTATATTCGACATTCTGCTTGATGTGTGTGACTAATGTGAACATCATTAGTCATGTCATGCTTTAAAAAAATGATGACTAATGATGACACATCACTAATCAAATGCTTGTGATTGGTTCATTGATTATATGATGTTCACTTTTGGTGCTTGAGGGGCATTCAAGGGTGAGAGTGTAAGTTCAAGGGCTCTTCAAAGTTAAATGACTAATTTTAGTGAGTCAACTTTAGTGCGCATGGGTGCGGATGCTCTTAGTTTTTGAAATTTTTGGTTGAGGCACTTGATACAATGTGAAGTCGGGTTTTGGAACTTGGAGAACATTGGATGTACGCGGATTTGTTGCATCATGTTTGCATAGGCAAGCATGGTAAGACTAAGGAGTGGGGTTGAATGCAAGCATGAAGAATTTAGGACCTCACTGGTTTTTTATGATTCCCGCGCCACATTTGATATTTCATAGTTTTGTACATTTTTCGCACGGATTTTGCGCTAATTCTGCACTGAATCCACATGGCTTCTACATTCATTCTTTTTGTTATCAACAAAGTGCGGAATCCGTGCGGAATTAGCACGAATTCCGTGCAAAATCCGTGCGGAAAATGTACGAACCCATGAAATATTGGATGTTGCACGGAAATCCTTTAAAATGTGTGGGGTCCTAAATTCCTGATGAGTTCCTAACATAAGTAGGGGAAGGTGCACTGAGAGTGGAGGTTGCCCAAGTGAAACTTAGCCCGCCCGCATCACTCTCGTACCACTTGTACAGACAAATCTCTGGAGGAGTTCCAAAACGTGGTAATAGCATGGTCACACATGCCCTCCCAGAGTCTCTCACAATCACGAACTAAATGAAAAGTGCTAAGGAGGTGGTACGGAGGAAGAAGGGCTAACTGGTGCACAATTGCACCGCCGCTCGAAAATTCAGTACCCATTTAGAGTAAACAAATGCATCTGTTACGGTATTGCTTCATTTCTAGATAGCGGTATAAAAAAGCAGTTGCAAAAACAGTGATTAAAATTCATGCATACTAGGTTTGCTATTGCACATGATTGTGTCTTTGTTATTAATCTTTAAAAAATTGGTTCTGTGAGATGTTGATCAGAAGCTTATACGAGAGATCCAATTGCCCTGCACAATTCAGCCACCTAGGACTGTTGAAAACTGTCTCAAGTGGCAAGTCCTCAACTATCTCATTGACAAGTCTTCAATAAGGTGGTTACCCCATTCCCAACTGAATAAGAAATACGGATAATTATGAAGCATTAATATTATTTAGTATTGTTATTTTTTTAGAACTAGGCAAGAAGAAATAGATTCCAACACAAGTTGAAACATAATTTTTGGATGAAGAATGAATTAGTTATAAATTTTCAAAGTTGAAGTATGATACATCCCATTCACGTCACATACAGTGGTCAGCAGAAGTGTTCGGACAGGACGCTTCCACTTCCAATATGAGCTAGTTTTCCTACATAACTCACATTCAAGTTGTAAAAATTTAAACATACAATCACATAGTTACAACAAACATGTAACATAACATTCATAATCAAAAATGTCAATCAAGAAATCAATCAAAAATAAAACCCATGATGTGGGTGTCCAATTCTTTATGCAAAAAGTGAAGTGGTTATCTATTTACATGGGAAACAAAGCCATGAGCTACAAAATCAAGCTAAAAACTTGAATGTAGAATCATGATGACTACCTAAAAACTTGAATGTACAATCATAATGACTACCATCGTGTATAGCCACCTTTTGCTTTGATAAACATCTGCAGCTCTCTCAGGCATAGACATGATCAATTTCCTCACGGTATCAATCTCAATGCTATACCAAATTTATTGCAATTTCTCCCACAAATCCTTCTTGTTAGTGGGTTTCTTCTCCGACATTCTCATACGACGATCTACTTCATTCCAAAGGTGTTCTATAGGATTCAAGTCAGGAGATTGAGCCGGATGCCAAATTAGTTGAAACTCCTGTGCTAACAACCAATTTGTAACATACTTAGAAGTATGTTTGGGATCATTGTCGTGCTGAAAAATAACATTCTCCTCTCCTAAATCATGCATGTGTATAGTATTCATGAGCTCCATCTCCAAAATTTCCCGATACACAAACTTATCGATGTTCCCTTCTATAAGACGAAGGTTGCCAACTCCCTCCCAAGTCATACATCCTGAAACCATAATGTTTCCACCCCCAAATTTGATAGTAGGTTGCACATGCTGATCTAAAAGATGCTCTCCTCTCTTCCTCCAACAATACTGCCTCCCATCTGAGCCAAACAAATTGAATTTTGACTCATCTGAAAAAATCACATAACTCCAATCCATCCAACTTGCATGCCTACACTTCTTTGCCCATGCATATCGACGTGCTTTGTGCTTTTTTGACAAGAATGGCTTCTTAGTTTTCACTCGTGCTCTCAATCCCTGCCTCCGAAGACATCTTCTAATTGTATCATCACTCAAATCCAATCCTTGAGATCGCATTTCTCTACCCACTGCTGCAGCTGTACCATTAGATGGTGCATTCAACGACCTTACAACCTCACGATCACCACGTTCATCAAGAATTCGAGGTCTCCCTTGTGAAGGAGCATCTCTCAAATGACCTCTCATTGTAAACCTCCGCACAATAGCATGGCAAGTGCTTCGAGAGATGCCTAAAACCGCTGAAATTTCAGAGTACGAATTCCCGCTCTCATGCATTTGAAGAACTAACTCACGTTCAGCAAGAGACCTTCTAGGAGCCATAGCTAATCAAGAGCAATCTTACTCAATCACAATGAATCATGAAATGCAAGAGGTCTCCATAAATACATGTTCATTCTCAAGATTTTTTAGATGCACAACTTGTGTGCATAATGAATTGGACACCCATGATTGACACATCATGAACTGCTGCCCTTGCAAGTGGCTCAATGTCAATGATGGTACTCTTTCTAGTTTACAAATGGCTCTTTAGTTATAATTAGCTGAAAAAATCAGCACCTACCTACCAAACTTGACAAGTGTTACTACTAAACTGAGATTGTCATTACTGTCCAAACACTTTTGTTAACCACTGTAGGTGGAGTTGTTTCTGTTTAAAGAAGATTTGTATTGCACACGTTAAAGATGCTTAAGCCAACAACAATAAATCCATAACCACACTTCCATATACTAAAACCAACAAGAGAGAACCCATTACCAACGGTAACTCATGCTACAACCAACATCATCACAACATTGATTGCGGATAATGCCCCTAGCTGTTGGTAAAAGGAGCCAGTTGGTAATGGGGTAACCACTTTATGAGTTTTGTTTTTTACTTTTTGAGGTTTCTAGCATTCTTACCTCTTTCGTATCAATTTTTGTAATATCACATGCTTTGGTCTCTGACTAAACCCTAGGGAATGGACTCACCCACTTTGTACACACTTTGTTGTTCCAAAAGAAGTTGTGATATTAGGAGTTGGACTATTGTGGAAACATTTGTCCTACTAACTTTAGTGACTCTTCTAATCACACTTTTAGATGCAACACTATTGATCGTTACATTGTTAGAGAGCTTTGTAGTATCATGTGCATATTGGATGCCTAGACTGTGATAATAAATCCAGATTGGTGTGTACATCATGTTGGTGAAATAGCAGTAATTAGGGTTGTGTGAATCCATTTTCAAGTGGCACGAGGATTGGTGGTGGATCTTCTTCTTTGGTTAGTTCATGACCTAGTTCAACGACAAATTGTACATGTGAAGTTCTGTGGTTTATTTAACGCAATGTATGTTGTTTGTTTAGGATTTGGGATTTAGGATGTAGAATTTCAAGTTTAGGAAATACACTTGTTGATATCAAAGAATATTCAAATAATATTCTCAAAATAAAACCGCACCTACACCCCAAAACCCCAATTCCGCACCACACAGTAATTGATCCCCAAAAAATGCAATACTACCAAATGCCGACACAGAGTGCAAGTCTCGAATAATTTCTCGCACCATTAGACAATATTTCGGCATACGACTTTCATTCCATAACACTCAGTAATAGAACTTGGCTCTGCCCTAGGCTCCCAACAAATCTGCAACATATTCTGCATTTTTGGATAGAGTAATAGCCATTCATGTTTACATGGAGTTGCAAGTATTGAGAATTTACAATTGTAAGTGAGTAGCACGTGTCCATCTCATTTGCAAGCATGGGACTAATGAATGTGGGTCCTCTTGGAATTTAACATTGATGTATCTTATGTTTACCATATGTCCACCATCTCATTCCCTCGTCATCTCCTACTCATCCACTTTGCTTATCTTGTTGACATACCCAACACATGCTACTGAATGTTTTAAATAAATATGCATTCCCCAATCCATTTTATCCTCCAAAACTCATCTGTCGCCAAGAAACCCAACTAGCAAATATTATTATAAACCACATGTATATCAGTAACGCATTCCTGGGCTCATTGACTCCATTAAATACACACTTTCTATCAGAAACAGCCAACTAGTCAGTAAAACAGTTTTGGTAATAGAGTTAACCAAAAAGAAGAGAAAATACATGTTAGATGAGGTGAGTCTAACGTGTATCTAAGGTCGCCAAGCAAACTAGTATGGTTTCCAAAAAAATTAAAACAGAAAGGAGTGTGAACTATACTAAATAGTGTATTTAGTGTGAGGCACTATAATTGCAAACATCACTCTGAATATCAATAAACCTACTTTTGTAAAAACACTAAATGTGAATTCTCACACTATTTATGAAGAATAGTAACGTTTTGACATTGTGATCTTTTGAGATATGGATATTTAGTGTGAGTAAGGAATGAAACTTGAGATGAAAGTTTAGATGGAAAAACTGAAATTTTAGAAATGGAATGAATCAAATTGGATGATAACTGAAATCATCCAACACTAATTACCCACAAATTGACAATTAGTGTTAGACAAGTAGTAGGGGTAAGCACATTATTCATCACCTCACACTAAATACACTATTTAGTGTAGTTTTGCTGTCACAAAGGAGACAAAACTAAGACTAAGGTGAATTCAAAATTGACAAATGCGAAGCAGATGTTGCAAATCCTCATAAAAAACTATTGTGATTCCGGTCATATTTTTTTCAAATTTAGCACTGCAAAAAATAGGCCAGATTGCTGAAGTTGGTGGTTTTAGGACAATCAACCATATTCTAATAAACCAGAAGTGTTTCAAACAAGCACTACTGAGCTCATTGACTGCATTAAAGCAAATAAAGACGGCCACCGCCTGACAGCAAAACAGTTTCGGTACAGCACTCCCAAACTGAATCGACACAGCATACATTGAGGACAAGTTAGTATATAACAATAGACTGCACAAACTCCCACATGCACTCGTCAATCAACTGCCAGTCCTGAAAAAAAAACAATACAACTTACCACAACATCATGCAAATGTCTAACCGAAAGGTCATTGAATTATTCAACAGCAACAAAAGTAGAACCAGCGATACAACAATCCAAGCGACTTTATCAACAGATCGCTCAGCAGCTAATGATCTCTCATAAAAGTGTAAACAGAACTCAATTCATTCTGGATATGACTGAAACTCAATAATCAACATCAACACAGACAGACCAGTCACCAAATCTGGCAGAAGCAAGGTCAAGCCCATAATTCCGGAAGAAGACACACATCCAACATTCCTACCTTCCACACACCATCATCAATCCACAACGTGACAAATTCCCTGGGGCACAAATAACCCAAAACCTTCATGACAACAACCCTGCAACATAACCCATCCCAGTCCACTTCTCAAAAGCCTGACATCATCAAATAACCAACCCCCCGCTCAATTCCAAAACTCACCGACAGACAACCACAACATCCGTGAACTCCCTGCACGATAGTTATCCACGCACATGGGCATTCAGGCTTCACTCAGTCCCAATCAGGAACGCAGGTCAACACCGGCCCGCTAGAAATACAGTCAGCTCACTGCTGCCCGTACTGACAACTAAAACATCGTAAAAATGACTAACGAAAGTTCGTCTAAGTTACAACAGCAAAACCACCTCCTTGAAAAAGCAAAACCAGAAACACACGACTACAGGCACATACCGCAAAAGCATATTCAGCTGCTAGCGAAACCAAAAGTCAAAACAGAACTCCGTCCAAGTCACGTACTGAATCAAATAAAATAATAAAAAACCACGGAAAGACAAATCAACCAATCAGGCATTCCGACCACAAAGATCAAGCCCATTCATCCCGAAAAGACAAATTACCGTCCACTCAAACCTCCCACAAACCCTGATCAATGCACAAGGTCATCAACAACCAGCGCCTAAAACAGCCCAGAATACAATCCCATAGAAGGCAGAAAAAGCAGCACCGACACAGAACAAGAGTAAATTCTCACCCGAATAAAGTCTCACCCATCTTCACAATCTGGCGAAATCCTTCCAAAATTCTATTCTCACTACAACACCAGCTCAAGCCAAGTATCAATGAACACCAACAAGTGTCCTAGACAAGTATTCCTCTGCTAATTGACTACAATCAAAACACACTACGCATCAAGGCACGCTCACCCAATACACAAGATCAGTTCAAAAGTATCGCTAATGCCATATACAAAGAAAAATAAAATATGCAGGACAGGCGAAATTGAAACCAACAAAAATGTAAATACCTGCAAGCCAGTTAAGGTAGACGACCTGTTTCCGATCAGGCCCAATTACGCAATACAGGGCGACCTATTTCCGTGAAGCAGCCTGCATTATTTCCGAGTTCATTCGTAAACGGTGATGGAAACATGCTTCTTCTTAACTTATTATGGAATGGTTGGCGCCGAGAACAAAAATTTGTTACCGAGTTAGTATGATATCATGTGTTCTCGAAATTTAGTATTACAGTTCTTGGAAATAGGTCAGCCTATATTGCGAGAACGGGTTGGAGAGATCCTTCACTTTAAAATTTGTAGTAATTTCAATATGGCACGAAACTTTGCTCAAAAATATATGACCTTCTTCAAACCTATTCACCTACACTGCAAAATTATTTGCCTATTCGTTACTCCACCGGAAGTACGCTGAATTGCTTAAGGTGATCGGAAACAGGTCGTCTACCTTATTCAACGCACAAGCGAAGTGAAACCCTTAACAGTTCCGGTCGACACATACAATTTCAACAATTGCACATGCACTCATCCGTCATACTTCCCGAACTTACAAACAAGAAAACGCACTGTTTCACATCATCTAAATTTCTATCGGACAAGTCTTAATTCACTACAAGAAGGGCCAGTCACAAGTGAAAGCAGAGACATAACAATCCAAACTCACCACCAGATTGGTCACCACCTTCGAATCCCGCTAATCAAATTTCATCAAACCGCATACAAAGACCGGCTCCCACCTAGTTCTAACTCACAAACAATTACACACATCCCCACAAACAAATCAATCCCAACTTCCAACGCAAACAAATCCATTCCCTTAACTCGGGAATAGGATGCAGCTAGACTCAAATAGATTCTCATCACTTCAAGCCAAACGGAAAACATAAAAGAAGCAATCATACATAGGCAACAGTTCAACATAAAACATCCAAGTCATCAACAAGACAACGTGCACAACAGGCTGAGGCTACAACAACAACCCCACTGTACCTTCCCATCAACAACATTACAACGCTGTCTATTTCAATCGCAATCCCAAAGGCCTCACAAAACCGAAACCTACAACCTCACGAAATGCCAACATCAACAAACAACCGGCAGCAGGCCGCGAAAAAGGACACCCCCAAGCAGATCACAAAAACAGATATAAACCCTGCAGTCAGGATGAGGAATAATCTCTTCCCATGTATATGGTGATATGTATGAAAAAAAAAAATGTCATCCTTGCCGGTGCCCCAAAAACACACGCGGGTCACCCGCAAGTAAGATGCTCTCAGAAAAACAAACCATAAAAATGAGTACCGCTGTAGCAACTCTAAAACCCGGCTAAGCACATCGCCCATCACTGACAACCAAAGACGCCCAAGCAAAGCCCAGGCAAGTTTCGTTGCAGCATCGTAACTGATAGCAGGCAGCCCAAACCGCTGCTCCGCTCAGTAATCAGTATCGGTAGTGCGCCGGCTTGTACGGCCCGCCCACCGGCACGTTGATGTAGCTGGCCTGGTCGTCCGACAGCTTCGTCAGCCGCGCGCCCAGCTTCTCCAAGTGCAGCAGCGCCACCTTCTCGTCCAAGTGCTTCGGCAGCACGTACACCTTGTTCTCGTACTTGCCGCTCTTCCGCTCGTTCCACAGCTCCAGCTGCGCGATCACCTGGTTCGTGAACGAGCACGACATCACGAACGACGGGTGCCCCGTCGCGCACCCCAGGTTCATCAGCCGCCCCTCCGCCAAAATGATCACGCCCCGCCCCGTGTCCGGAAACACCCACCGGTCCGTCTGCGGCTTGATCGTGATCCGCTTCACGCCCGCAAACGTCTCCAACCCCTCCATGTCGATCTCGTTGTCGAAGTGCCCGATGTTGCACACGATCGCGTTGTTCTTCATCTTCCGCATGTCGCCCACCATGATGATGTCCTTGTTCCCCGTCGTCGTGCAGAAGATGTCCGCGTACTCCACGCAGTCCTCCAGCCTCAGGATCTGGTACCCCTCCATCAGCGCCTGCAGCGCGCAGATCGGGTCGATCTCCGTCACGATCACGCGCGCGCCCGCCGCCTTCATCGCCGACGCGCACCCCTTTCCAACGTCGCCGTACCCGAAGATCACCGCCACCTTCCCCGCGATCATCACGTCCGTCGCCCTCATCAGACCGTCGGGCAGCGAGTGCCGGCACCCGTACAGGTTGTCGAACTGCGCCATCATTCCGACACCATTCCAGTCAATCACCAGACCAGATTCACAACTTACGAAACAACTCACATTCACCGCTCCGAACACCCAAAACTGCCCTCCATACCAAATGTGCACGCTACAACTACATTTCTACTTGCCATCACATTCAAATCGTAAAGCATCATCACCATCATGTGCCTAACAATGCCACATTCATTAACTGACCTTGCTCTTCGTCACGGAGTCGTTCACGTTGATGGCCGGGAACAGCAGCGACCCGTTGTCCATCATCTGGTACAGCCGCTTCACTCCGGTCGTCGTCTCCTCCGACACACCCACCAACCTCTCCGCCATCTTGTGGTACTTCGTCGGGTTCTCCTTCATGCCGTCCCTGCAACCAAACCCCAACCCTTTCATCAGCTCCCCTGCTGCTCAAACCACCATCGCAAGTTCCACATTTTGCCCCATTCTACAACACAATGCCGGACGCCACCACCGCACCAACAAAAACCACTCACCCACCCACTTCCGCCGCTCCCCACTCCAAAAAACCTTCGCTCTTCCAAAAACCCTCCCCGTCCTACAACATCCCCCAAGAACCCATGCAGCACATACATACATACAGATCCCACTAACAACGCACCCAGCGCACACATGCATCCCGCATACATACTCACCTCAGGATGGTCAGCACGATCTTGAACTCCGCATTGGTCGTCGACTCCGGGTCCGGCATCGTCCCGTCCTTCGCGTACGCGATCTCCGCCTTCACGCCCTCGTGGATCAGCAATGTCGCGTCGCCCCCGTCGTCCACGATCAGATCCGGCGCCTCGCCCGGCCCCCAGTCCAGCGCGCGCTCCGTGCACCACCAGTACTCCTGCAGCGTCTCGCCCTTCCACGCGAACACCGCCGCGCTGTCGCGCGCGATCGCGGCCGCCGCGTGGTCCTGCGTCGAAAAGATGTTGCACGAGCACCACCGCACCTCCGCGCCCAGCGCCGTCAGCGTCTCGATCAGCACCGCCGTCTGGATCGTCATGTGCAGCGACCCCGTGATCTTGGCGCCCTTGAACGGCTGCGCGGCGCCGAACTCCGTGCGGCACGACATGAGCCCCGGCATCTCCACCTCCGCCAGGTCCAGCTCCAGCCGCCCGAAGTCCGCCTGCGACATGTCGCGCACCTTGTACTCGCGCCCGGACGCCGTCTTCTCCACGGACAGCTCCATCTCGGCAGGCAACTGGAACTCGAGGGAATGCGAACCGCCTCGACCCTCCTGGCTCTCTGCGGAGAGAGATGCGACAACGGAGGGAGAAGCGAGCCGCGGGGGCCCCGAGTGCAGAGATGGACGGAGGAGGAAAGGAACTGGGAGGGCACAGAGGAGACAGGGGAGCCTGCGAGGCTTCTTTATGGACGCGGGTAAGGTGAAGCCCTAAGCTCAGGCCTACAGCAGATCTTTTCACACTTACTCACGCTTGGGTGTTCCCGTGCCTGCGTGGGCAGTGCGATGGGCTTTTGGTCACGCAGCATCTACGCCAGTAATGTTCCGGATTCTCAGATCTGGCTGCGTTGGGAACTGCTACGATTTCTTTCTTTCTTCCTTTCCTTGTTTCTTTCTTTCTTTTCTTTCTTACTTTCCCGTGATCCCGTGTGTTGTGAGCTCTGGTGTTGCAGCGTCGACTCCCTCGCACAATTATTTGCCCCTCGGGCCTGACACCCACCCACTCCGTCGGTCACCTCTCTCCTGTTGGTCACGCCTTTGGAAATTTAAAGATATGCTTTGATTCAGGTTCCCCGGGCCTTCTCCTTCAGGATAAGTAACTGAGTGTCCTTCAGGAGAAATTCTCACCTACACATCCTCTCTCTCTCACAGAAACCTGTTGGTTGTTTTCCTCTCTTCTTTTTGACTGCTTTTCTGCACAAAAAAGCGTCCCAAACAACCATCGCAATGATCCTCAGTTTTCGACAATTGTCGAACTGTCAGATAGAGCATCAAGAAGGGGGTCGGAAAAATGTGTGATTAACGCTAATCATACGGATGAACCAACTCATCATGTGTTTATTCGTGAATGTCACGTTGTGTTGATGTCGTACCAGGGGTAATGCCTTGTGCAATCTTTCATAGTAAACTAGGGCTTCGCTGCTCTTCGCATTACCAGTGACGATTGATATCTTTTGATACATTGTTACATATATTGGTATATATGATATTATATAATACATTTGATAGTAGTATCTATATACATAAGAGCAGCGATGCATAGCAAGTCAGGGCGAGCCACAACCGACAATCCACTCCAGAATTGCATAGGAGAAAACATACTGCGTTTAGACACTACTACAATATGACGAAGATATGACATAGAGATTCTTCTTCAAAATCCGATTTGAATGTTCAATTGTTTGAGGTTCAGCCAATTCTCTATCAACTGCCTCATAATCTGTAACCATACTATCAACCCGAATGATGCACAGCTTCCCTGCATTGGAAAAGTACTGTGATCTTTTGAATTCAAATGTCACCCTAAGTGAATAGGTTCATGATCCAATGCAAACAACTTTTAGTATTTCTTAGTGAACTTCACCTCTCTAGACACACTCCACTCCAGGACTACGGAGGAATAAACATCCTACGTTTAGACACTGGTACAATATGACGAAGATATGACATAGAGATCCTGCTTCAAAACCGATTCAAATGTTCAATTGTTTTGAGGTTCAGCAAATTCTCTGTCAACTGCTTCATATGCTGTAGCCATACACTATACAATCCAAACGATGCATAATTTCCCTGCATTGAAAAAGTACTAAATCCTTGTGAATTCAAATGTCACCTGAAGTCGATAAGGTGAAGATCCAATAACGACTTATTTACTAAACCTCATTCTCTAAGCACAATCATCAAATTTGAATAGAATCTCAATTCGGTCCATTTCTAAGTCACAACCCTAACTTTTCCCCTGAATGATGAGACTCATTGATACTATAAAAAAAATACTCACTACTTTTATGTGAATAGAATCAAAAATACTGCCACCACTTCTCTGTCTACACACCAATTTCAATCAGCCCTGATATTTCACAAGCGCAACTCAATGATCTGGACCTGAGAACGAGACCAAACATCCCACAGAGAGCTTGCCAAACTGGCACTGCTGTGTAAACCAGGAAACATGATCCATTCACCCTAATTCCAAAGCTCAATCCTATAGATTTCCTTCGGTCAAAATTGCACTTCAATCCACAAGTCTCCAAATTCCACGTCAGCAAAGAAGATCCAGTTTTCGCCAAAATTAGGGCTAACTCCATAATACATCAACTGAAGACTCAGATTCTGAAGTCATCTCCGACCTCACAATTAGAGCTTTGATTGAAGTTAGGGTAACCTCACATGTAAAGCTCTCAAAATCACAAGTTAATCGAAGTACTCGCCAATGAACAAATAAATGGCAAGCAACCTGGAGATCGAAACAAAGGGACAGAGGAACTCATCACGAAGAAATTGAAGATGACGATTTTACTTAATTTTCTGGATAAACCATGTAATTGCTATGAAATTGAAGTCATATAAAAATTTAGACCTAGAAAACTGCGGTACAGAAACCTACCAATTGCAAAACCATCGGAGGACAAGTCGAAATCAGATACAATTAATATTGCGTAATTTCTCACATCACCAAATACGTGAAATTTAGTCAATATTAGGAATAAATTATGTTGTCTTAGAGCATCTCCACCCATGCTCGCTGAAGGTGACTCGCTAAAATATTACATCTATATTTGAAGAGCCCTTGAAATCATACTCCCCCACCTTTAATCGCCCCTCAAGCACCAAAAGTGCAAGTGAAATAGTCAATGCACCAATCACAAGTAGAATGTCAGATTCAGTCAACTAAACATAGATTTGAATGGCCATTTCTTGACGCTCCAAAGTAGAGGTCGAAGAGGCATTTTTGAAGGGCCCTTAGCATTTTTCATCGACTCTTGGAGCGTGTCAAACTCTTGGCGCTTGTGGGTGGCGATGCTCTTACAAGATTGACTAGTAACACAATGAATATGCAATCATAATTGAAGACCACTGCGAATTCGACATGTTTAACAATACTTGATATTAGAGTTAGAGCATCCGCACCCCTGCTCGCCATTCCAGGCTGGGCTCTATTTTTTGCGGGCACGGGCATCAGGAACCCCCCCACCGCAACTCGGGCAATGGCTCGATCTCCCTTGGGCTCCTCAAATTCGTCCCCTGCCTCGCCATTTTGACGAGTGTGTGAGTTTCCCGGGCGCGCCCAAAAGCCGGGAGATCTTCGGGAATCTTTGCATTCAACTCCTGAAATGGCATGCTCTGTTCCTGATTGCCACCTCCGCTCCCGCCTGGGCGTCATCCACTGGTCGTTGTCGAGCCCCCAAACACGAAGCGCGTCAGCCAGGAGCTCTTTCACGAATTTGAGGAGCATTGGTGAGGGACAATTTATTTGCGGAGTCAGTGATCGTTCGTGGAGCCCGCTACGCACTCTTTCCCAAGTCGCAAATGATGCGTAGGGGTGCAAATGCTTTTAACTGTAAAGTCCGGAGACTTTTGACAGACTTTGGTTGAAGTTAGATTGAAATGAAAATAGAAAAATCTTAGTGTATGAGAATGTGGAGACAGTCTAGAGTTAACGAAGTAGAGTTTTCTCAAAGTGGAAACTCCTCGGGAAACTCTTTTTGAACTCACCTTAGGCTTGGTTGGTGTTAGCCCAAAGAAAAATGTTTGGACAAATTCATGTTGAACTCATATTGAGATAAATATAGAGTGCAAAACTAGTGTATAGTGAGTTTGGAACTCGTGACCTCCCCAATGGTAGAAGAGAGTTTCCACACATTCCTCCAAACCAAAGTGAACCAAACAAGGTACTATTTTCGAACAATGCTTGTTAGAAATTTTAATCATAGGGAGCAAATTCCATTTGAACTCTATTCATACATAACTTATGTTTTTGGATAATTCTCTTATCATTATTCTGCATACCTCGCCATAGTTCCCGCATCTTCCACCAAATCTCCAAATCAATGGTTCACAAGGAGACAATCAGTAACAAAATCAAGCTACACTCAAGAATAGTTTAGAAGAGAAGTTAGAAGTAGAGCAAAAAAATAAGGTTTGATGGCTCTCATTTCCGTTATCGCCTAACTACTCAGCTATGCATATTTTGCATGATGCATAAATTTGAAATCCGTTTTCTCATCTATCATGGACTTTTTGCAATGTGAATTTTTTATTGAAGCTTTTATGGGAATTTAGCTTTGTGTATGTGTGAGCCAATTAGAAAGGAGATGATATGTGCAATTTTTATGCCTCATTACATGTTGTAGTGTTTCACCCAAAATTTCAAAGATTTTATTATAAATGTGCTCTTGAAAAAGACAACTACTAAAATTAAGCGACCAAAAGATCTCCAAAAATCACTACACTGAGAGAATTACATTTCAACCCATCACAACAAATTTCATTACTAGATTGTCAATATCTTATTTGTAATCAAGTTACAAAAGAGATTTAAATTTTAAGTTTGAAATTTTATACACAAATATTGGTGATAGCAATCGCAAATCCATCCGTATGAATACAATCTAAAATTCATATTGTACATATAGATAGATAGATAAATAAATAGAAACTCCGGTCTTTTTGAAATGTCAATGACCCAGTGTCCCAGTGACCCAGTGTCCCAGTGACCCAGTGTTCTGCACAAAAAAGCGTCCCAAACAACCATCGCAATGATCCTCAGTTTTCGACAATTGTCGAACTATCAGATAGATCATCAAGAAGGGGGTCGGAAAAATGTGTGATTAACGCTAATCATACGGATGAACCAACTCATCATGTGTTTATTCGTGAATGTCACGTTGTGTTGATGTCGTACCAGGGGTAATGCCTTGTGCAATCTTTCATGGGCTTATTTATGAGAGAATAATGAAGGAAAAAGTAGATTTTCTCAACCAAATCAAAGGAGGATTGGTGCGTTGGAAAGCTATTGATAATGGGATCTTAGTTCCAAATTTGCGTAACGTTTGGGAGATTGTGAAAAGTGCCACAGTGCTACAGTGTTGGCTAGCAGTAGCTGTCAGAGCCTTTTTTATTTCTATATTTTTTAGCCCGCCCATGTCTTTTTGATGTTTAAGGGTGGAACATCCCTGCATCGAGACATTTGATCACAAACATATTTCAAGCTTTGTATCTTTCTCAAAGAATCTCGGATGACTTTCATCCAAGTCGCTATTGCAAGCCTATTAATTTCTTTACCAATTAATATACATATAGCTTGTGATGGACAGATGTTGATAATATTGAAAGGGCCTCCATATGCAACTATGGCAAATTTGTTGGATTGGTTTTATGCTTGCATTGCTCATATCATGGATAACTCATATACATTTGAGCCATGTTAATATCTATTTTTGAGGCTAGCACCTACTTGTGTTCAAAAGATCGATACGTTTAAAGGAGTTAATCGAACAAAGTGTCTCAAAGTGGAAACTCACCTCATACTTATCTTAGACTCGTTTTCAATTCAAAAGAGTGCATAACTAGTCTAAGGTGAGTTGGAGAATAATCTAAAGCAAGGTCTTACTTTGCCCATGGGAGTGGAATTCGTGACCTTTCCAACGCTAAAGGAGATTTTGCACAAGTTCTTCCAAGCCTAATGGACTATTCATGAAGTGATATTTAAAGAATTATTTGTGAATAAGCGTTGGTAGAAATTGATAATATTGGGTGGCGGAGTTCGCATTGACTCAACAAGATGAGATGTTTGTTTTTGGTTAACTCAACTAAGGAGGCACCCTTAACCAAAAACAAGCATTTAGTGTTGTAACTTCTATGCCAAGTTTGTGCCCCAATATTATCCATTTCTCGCAGGGATTGCTCATGAATATCGTAGCCCATTAATAATTTCGACTAAAAATAAATTTAAAAATAGATTCTAAAATTTAGAGAAAATAATTTTTCTGCAAAAAAGTATTGGAGATGTTATTGTTTCATGATAATTAATCCCTTGGTCAACTCTGTTAGGTTTGGAGGAACTTTCATTTAGCATTGTTTTTGGTCACCAGTTTTGTTCCCCGAGCGGTACATAGTAAGTAGCCTCTATGTTTCGGTTCATGATCCTCACTTTGATTAGTTGAAGGGGTCATGGGGAGGCAAGTGGCATCAAACACAACAATTCATCTCAAAATACCTATGATTAATAGAGATAATATAGATGTTTCAATCAATGATTGGATACATTTTACGAGATTTAAAGCTCTGACATTAAAAATATACGATATTTACATTGAAATCCATCACGATTGACTTTTATCAATATATTTAGGGGCGGATTACACTACGGACCAGGAGTCTTACACTTTACACCATGGACCATTCCATATATATACAGGGGAGAGGGGAGAAGGGGACATGAAAGAGGGGAGAAGAGAGAAGAGAAAGAGGAGAGAAGGGCGAGAGGGGAAGAAGTGGGAAATACTCTTTCCTCTTTTCTATATATCTGAAAAGAGGAGAGGGAGAAGGCCTTTGAGTAAGCGGCTACTTAGGGTTCAAGAGCACCCTACGACCAAAAAAAAGCTTTATTTTTCATTTTTTAGATTATTTTTTTGTGGAGGCGCCCGCCGGGTAGGATTCAACAGCACCATATATAAAAAAAATTGATTTTTTTTCGACGTTTAGGGTTCAACAGCCACAATTGAAGAAAAATAATGACAACTATTTTGTATAATTTGTTTGATTTTATTATACAATTAAAAACATAAATATGTTTCCAAATGGATTGAAATACATATAGGCATAGGTGCTTAATCCAATTGAGTGGATGCAATTTGAAAGTCATCATCTACAACTTTCATTAATGTACTGATGTAAAATATTAAATTTTGTACAAATTTACAATAAATTTGAAATTGACGTTAAATTGTGAACACATTCCAATTGTGTTTCATTCAATAAATGTAAATAATATATCATTGTCTAACTTCATCCCTTTTTGAATCAAACTTCCAAATTTAAATACAATAAATTTGGAAAACTATTTATAATCCAAATTTTTTAAGGCCACCGAATATGTATATCTTGGCACTGAAATATTAAATACATTTCTAAGCAAAGATGGATAGAATTTTGAAGATGAAGTGATCAAAGTCCAATATTGTTTAAAATAACTGATAGTGGAGACTTGATTTACCTTTCAAGAATCATACCCATTTCATCTTTTAAACATTATTTTATAAAACATTATTCTAAAATACTACTTCAAAGAACAATTGAAACTTGAAATATAAACAAATGTTGTGCATTTTGAATTGTAAATTACATTTGAACATATACATAGATAGATAGAAATTCCAGTCTTCTTTTGAGGCCGGTGTGAATAAAGCGTGTTCGTAATGTCAATGACCCACTCTCCACCAAATAGAGGGCCATTTATATTTGAACAATTACATATTAGGTTTCTACATCCAATAAAATTATACAAAATGAAAAGAGGAAAAATTTATATTGCACTTGAATATAATTACCAACAAGATGTTGACAATTTTTCATTGTAATATATTGAAATGGATTTGAGATGTAACATTCTTAATATTAGGTACAATGATTTTTGAATTTCTTTGTTGTTTCATTGTATGAACTAATTTTTATAAGAAACTTTTGAACTAAACTCTTTGAAAATTTTGATGAATTATAAATGCAACTTATTAATTCTAATTGGGTAGAAGCAAGGTACTGTCCACCAAATTTGTAGTTGCATTGCACCAAAATTATAGTGGAAGCAACTTACTTTCTAAAATCCACCTTGCATTCTATTTAAATTCTTCTTTTCACTTCTTTTCACTTCTTTTCAATATCCATGGTGTTTCAAATCACATAATTTACCTTATCAAGTCTTAATTTTAATTCTATGAGTTGACATGATGTTTCAAAATATTAATTTAATTTTAAAATGAGCTTTCTTTGTTTTGGGCTAATGATTTTAATGTTTTAGGGGTTTTTTCCCCTTGGCGTTGTTTGCAATAGTTCACGTGAGTTTGCAATTAAAATTTGACGATTGCTTTGCTAGCTTATCAAATCAAATATCATCAACAAAGAAGTATATGTTAATTGTGCTTCACGGTGTATAACTAGTCACCTCGTTGGTTCTATTTATGCAATTTCATTCACAAATCTTCATGGTTCTCACAGTTCCACTGCATCGATTTCATCTTCTCGTGAGCCGACACCTCCGTGTTGAACACCAGGCAAGGCATTTCTCTTTTTAATTTAGGTTTCATTGGCCTTCCCTTTCAGGAAATGAACTGTACTTTTAGAAGAAATTAGAGTTGACCCGTAAAGGACATATGCTTTCCTGATTCCACATCCAAATCATTTTAAAACTCTATCAGTTTTAAACAAGATTCTTGTTCTAGTTTACTTTGGTTCAATTCTAAAGAAGTATAGATCCCTCAACGATGCTCGGTTTGACATTTGAAAAACTCATATAATGCAAAGGAGTAGATGTTACGAACAAGATTCTCCCAAAATACTATGACGTCCGTGGGGCTTGCAAAGTTGTTTACCCCTAAACGTTCTCACCCACTTTAGATTTGGCAGTTTTCTAAAGATGCATTTCAAAATGCAACTAAAAGGGATATTTTCAACATGACGAATTGATAAAAATTGTGCATTATTCCATTTTCGTGAGGAGAGAGTAGTTTTGTTCCAATGGCCCTCTACCAGGTGGGCACTGGGTCATTGACATTTCAAAAAGACCGGAGTTTCTATTTATTTATCTATCTATCTATATGTACAATATGAATTTTAGATTGTATTCATACGGATGGATTTGCGATTGCTATCACCAATATTTGTGTATAAAATTTCAAACTTAAAATTTAAATCTCTTTTGTAACTTGATTACAAATAAGATATTGACAATCTAGTAATGAAATTTGTTGTGATGGGTTGAAATGTAATTCTCTCAGTGTAGTGATTTTTGGAGATCTTTTGGTCGCTTAATTTTAGTAGTTGTCTTTTTCAAGAGCACATTTATAATAAAATCTTTGAAATTTTGGGTGAAACACTACAACATGTAATGAGGCATAAAAATTGCACATATCATCTCCTTTCTAATTGGCTCACACATACACAAAGCTAAATTCCCATAAAAGCTTCAATAAAAAATTCACATTGCAAAAAGTCCATGATAGATGAGAAAACGGATTTCAAATTTATGCATCATGCAAAATATGCATAGCTGAGTAGTTAGGCGATAACGGAAATGAGAGCCATCAAACCTTATTTTTTTGCTCTACTTCTAACTTCTCTTCTAAACTATTCTTGAGTGTAGCTTGATTTTGTTACTGATTGTCTCCTTGTGAACCATTGATTTGGAGATTTGGTGGAAGATGCGGGAACTATGGCGAGGTATGCAGAATAATGATAAGAGAATTATCCAAAAACATAAGTTATGTATGAATAGAGTTCAAATGGAATTTGCTCCCTATGATTAAAATTTCTAACAAGCATTGTTCGAAAATAGTACCTTGTTTGGTTCACTTTGGTTTGGAGGAATGTGTGGAAACTCTCTTCTACCATTGGGGAGGTCACGAGTTCCAAACTCACTATACACTAGTTTTGCACTCTATATTTATCTCAATATGAGTTCAACATGAATTTGTCCAAACATTTTTCTTTGGGCTAACACCAACCAAGCCTAAGGTGAGTTCAAAAAGAGTTTCCCGAGGAGTTTCCACTTTGAGAAAACTCTACTTCGTTAACTCTAGACTGTCTCCACATTCTCATACACTAAGATTTTTCTATTTTCATTTCAATCTAACTTCAACCAAAGTCTGTCAAAAGTCTCCGGACTTTACAGTTAAAAGCATTTGCACCCCTACGCATCATTTGCGACTTGGGAAAGAGTGCGTAGCGGGCTCCACGAACGATCACTGACTCCGCAAATAAATTGTCCCTCACCAATGCTCCTCAAATTCGTGAAAGAGCTCCTGGCTGACGCGCTTCGTGTTTGGGGGCTCGACAACGACCAGTGGATGACGCCCAGGCGGGAGCGGAGGTGGCAATCAGGAACAGAGCATGCCATTTCAGGAGTTGAATGCAAAGATTCCCGAAGATCTCCCGGCTTTTGGGCGCGCCCGGGAAACTCACACACTCGTCAAAATGGCGAGGCAGGGGACGAATTTGAGGAGCCCAAGGGAGATCGAGCCATTGCCCGAGTTGCGGTGGGGGGGTTCCTGATGCCCGTGCCCGCAAAAAATAGAGCCCAGCCTGGAATGGCGAGCAGGGGTGCGGATGCTCTAACTCTAATATCAAGTATTGTTAAACATGTCGAATTCGCAGTGGTCTTCAATTATGATTGCATATTCATTGTGTTACTAGTCAATCTTGTAAGAGCATCGCCACCCACAAGCGCCAAGAGTTTGACACGCTCCAAGAGTCGATGAAAAATGCTAAGGGCCCTTCAAAAATGCCTCTTCGACCTCTACTTTGGAGCGTCAAGAAATGGCCATTCAAATCTATGTTTAGTTGACTGAATCTGACATTCTACTTGTGATTGGTGCATTGACTATTTCACTTGCACTTTTGGTGCTTGAGGGGCGATTAAAGGTGGGGGAGTATGATTTCAAGGGCTCTTCAAATATAGATGTAATATTTTAGCGAGTCACCTTCAGCGAGCATGGGTGGAGATGCTCTAAGACAACATAATTTATTCCTAATATTGACTAAATTTCACGTATTTGGTGATGTGAGAAATTACGCAATATTAATTGTATCTGATTTCGACTTGTCCTCCGATGGTTTTGCAATTGGTAGGTTTCTGTACCGCAGTTTTCTAGGTCTAAATTTTTATATGACTTCAATTTCATAGCAATTACATGGTTTATCCAGAAAATTAAGTAAAATCGTCATCTTCAATTTCTTCGTGATGAGTTCCTCTGTCCCTTTGTTTCGATCTCCAGGTTGCTTGCCATTTATTTGTTCATTGGCGAGTACTTCGATTAACTTGTGATTTTGAGAGCTTTACATGTGAGGTTACCCTAACTTCAATCAAAGCTCTAATTGTGAGGTCGGAGATGACTTCAGAATCTGAGTCTTCAGTTGATGTATTATGGAGTTAGCCCTAATTTTGGCGAAAACTGGATCTTCTTTGCTGACGTGGAATTTGGAGACTTGTGGATTGAAGTGCAATTTTGACCGAAGGAAATCTATAGGATTGAGCTTTGGAATTAGGGTGAATGGATCATGTTTCCTGGTTTACACAGCAGTGCCAGTTTGGCAAGCTCTCTGTGGGATGTTTGGTCTCGTTCTCAGGTCCAGATCATTGAGTTGCGCTTGTGAAATATCAGGGCTGATTGAAATTGGTGTGTAGACAGAGAAGTGGTGGCAGTATTTTTGATTCTATTCACATAAAAGTAGTGAGTATTTTTTTTATAGTATCAATGAGTCTCATCATTCAGGGGAAAAGTTAGGGTTGTGACTTAGAAATGGACCGAATTGAGATTCTATTCAAATTTGATGATTGTGCTTAGAGAATGAGGTTTAGTAAATAAGTCGTTATTGGATCTTCACCTTATCGACTTCAGGTGACATTTGAATTCACAAGGATTTAGTACTTTTTCAATGCAGGGAAATTATGCATCGTTTGGATTGTATAGTGTATGGCTACAGCATATGAAGCAGTTGACAGAGAATTTGCTGAACCTCAAAACAATTGAACATTTGAATCGGTTTTGAAGCAGGATCTCTATGTCATATCTTCGTCATATTGTACCAGTGTCTAAACGTAGGATGTTTATTCCTCCGTAGTCCTGGAGTGGAGTGTGTCTAGAGAGGTGAAGTTCACTAAGAAATACTAAAAGTTGTTTGCATTGGATCATGAACCTATTCACTTAGGGTGACATTTGAATTCAAAAGATCACAGTACTTTTCCAATGCAGGGAAGCTGTGCATCATTCGGGTTGATAGTATGGTTACAGATTATGAGGCAGTTGATAGAGAATTGGCTGAACCTCAAACAATTGAACATTCAAATCGGATTTTGAAGAAGAATCTCTATGTCATATCTTCGTCATATTGTAGTAGTGTCTAAACGCAGTATGTTTTCTCCTATGCAATTCTGGAGTGGATTGTCGGTTGTGGCTCGCCCTGACTTGCTATGCATCGCTGCTCTTATGTATATAGATACTACTATCAAATGTATTATATAATATCATATATACCAATATATGTAACAATGTATCAAAAGATATCAATCGTCACTGGTAATGCGAAGAGCAGCGAAGCCCTAGTTTACTATGAAAGATTGCACAAGGCATTACCCCTGGTACGACATCAACACAACGTGACATTCACGAATAAACACATGATGAGTTGGTTCATCCGTATGATTAGCGTTAATCACACATTTTTCCGACCCCCTTCTTGATGCTCTATCTGACAGTTCGACAATTGTCGAAAACTGAGGATCATTGCGATGGTTGTTTGGGACGCTTTTTTGTGCAGAAAAGCAGTCAAAAAGAAGAGAGGAAAACAACCAACAGGTTTCTGTGAGAGAGAGAGGATGTGTAGGTGAGAATTTCTCCTGAAGGACACTCAGTTACTTATCCTGAAGGAGAAGGCCCGGGGAACCTGAATCAAAGCATATCTTTAAATTTCCAAAGGCGTGACCAACAGGAGAGAGGTGACCGACGGAGTGGGTGGGTGTCAGGCCCGAGGGGCAAATAATTGTGCGAGGGAGTCGACGCTGCAACACCAGAGCTCACAACACACGGGATCACGGGAAAGTAAGAAAGAAAAGAAAGAAAGAAACAAGGAAAGGAAGAAAGAAAGAAATCGTAGCAGTTCCCAACGCAGCCAGATCTGAGAATCCGGAACATTACTGGCGTAGATGCTGCGTGACCAAAAGCCCATCGCACTGCCCACGCAGGCACGGGAACACCCAAGCGTGAGTAAGTGTGAAAAGATCTGCTGTAGGCCTGAGCTTAGGGCTTCACCTTACCCGCGTCCATAAAGAAGCCTCGCAGGCTCCCCTGTCTCCTCTGTGCCCTCCCAGTTCCTTTCCTCCTCCGTCCATCTCTGCACTCGGGGCCCCCGCGGCTCGCTTCTCCCTCCGTTGTCGCATCTCTCTCCGCAGAGAGCCAGGAGGGTCGAGGCGGTTCGCATTCCCTCGAGTTCCAGTTGCCTGCCGAGATGGAGCTGTCCGTGGAGAAGACGGCGTCCGGGCGCGAGTACAAGGTGCGCGACATGTCGCAGGCGGACTTCGGGCGGCTGGAGCTGGACCTGGCGGAGGTGGAGATGCCGGGGCTCATGTCGTGCCGCACGGAGTTCGGCGCCGCGCAGCCGTTCAAGGGCGCCAAGATCACGGGGTCGCTGCACATGACGATCCAGACGGCGGTGCTGATCGAGACGCTGACGGCGCTGGGCGCGGAGGTGCGGTGGTGCTCGTGCAACATCTTTTCGACGCAGGACCACGCGGCGGCCGCGATCGCGCGCGACAGCGCGGCGGTGTTCGCGTGGAAGGGCGAGACGCTGCAGGAGTACTGGTGGTGCACGGAGCGCGCGCTGGACTGGGGGCCGGGCGAGGCGCCGGATCTGATCGTGGACGACGGGGGCGACGCGACATTGCTGATCCACGAGGGCGTGAAGGCGGAGATCGCGTACGCGAAGGACGGGACGATGCCGGACCCGGAGTCGACGACCAATGCGGAGTTCAAGATCGTGCTGACCATCCTGAGGTGAGTATGTATGCGGGATGCATGTGTGCGCTGGGTGCGTTGTTAGTGGGATCTGTATGTATGTATGTGCTGCATGGGTTCTTGGGGGATGTTGTAGGACGGGGAGGGTTTTTGGAAGAGCGAAGGTTTTTTGGAGTGGGGAGCGGCGGAAGTGGGTGGGTGAGTGGTTTTTGTTGGTGCGGTGGTGGCGTCCGGCATTGTGTTGTAGAATGGGGCAAAATGTGGAACTTGCGATGGTGGTTTGAGCAGCAGGGGAGCTGATGAAAGGGTTGGGGTTTGGTTGCAGGGACGGCATGAAGGAGAACCCGACGAAGTACCACAAGATGGCGGAGAGGTTGGTGGGTGTGTCGGAGGAGACGACGACCGGAGTGAAGCGGCTGTACCAGATGATGGACAACGGGTCGCTGCTGTTCCCGGCCATCAACGTGAACGACTCCGTGACGAAGAGCAAGGTCAGTTAATGAATGTGGCATTGTTAGGCACATGATGGTGATGATGCTTTACGATTTGAATGTGATGGCAAGTAGAAATGTAGTTGTAGCGTGCACATTTGGTATGGAGGGCAGTTTTGGGTGTTCGGAGCGGTGAATGTGAGTTGTTTCGTAAGTTGTGAATCTGGTCTGGTGATTGACTGGAATGGTGTCGGAATGATGGCGCAGTTCGACAACCTGTACGGGTGCCGGCACTCGCTGCCCGACGGTCTGATGAGGGCGACGGACGTGATGATCGCGGGGAAGGTGGCGGTGATCTTCGGGTACGGCGACGTTGGAAAGGGGTGCGCGTCGGCGATGAAGGCGGCGGGCGCGCGCGTGATCGTGACGGAGATCGACCCGATCTGCGCGCTGCAGGCGCTGATGGAGGGGTACCAGATCCTGAGGCTGGAGGACTGCGTGGAGTACGCGGACATCTTCTGCACGACGACGGGGAACAAGGACATCATCATGGTGGGCGACATGCGGAAGATGAAGAACAACGCGATCGTGTGCAACATCGGGCACTTCGACAACGAGATCGACATGGAGGGGTTGGAGACGTTTGCGGGCGTGAAGCGGATCACGATCAAGCCGCAGACGGACCGGTGGGTGTTTCCGGACACGGGGCGGGGCGTGATCATTTTGGCGGAGGGGCGGCTGATGAACCTGGGGTGCGCGACGGGGCACCCGTCGTTCGTGATGTCGTGCTCGTTCACGAACCAGGTGATCGCGCAGCTGGAGCTGTGGAACGAGCGGAAGAGCGGCAAGTACGAGAACAAGGTGTACGTGCTGCCGAAGCACTTGGACGAGAAGGTGGCGCTGCTGCACTTGGAGAAGCTGGGCGCGCGGCTGACGAAGCTGTCGGACGACCAGGCCAGCTACATCAACGTGCCGGTGGGCGGGCCGTACAAGCCGGCGCACTACCGATACTGATTACTGAGCGGAGCAGCGGTTTGGGCTGCCTGCTATCAGTTACGATGCTGCAACGAAACTTGCCTGGGCTTTGCTTGGGCGTCTTTGGTTGTCAGTGATGGGCGATGTGCTTAGCCGGGTTTTAGAGTTGCTACAGCGGTACTCATTTTTATGGTTTGTTTTTCTGAGAGCATCTTACTTGCGGGTGACCCGCGTGTGTTTTTGGGGCACCGGCAAGGATGACATTTTTTTTTTTCATACATATCACCATATACATGGGAAGAGATTATTCCTCATCCTGACTGCAGGGTTTATATCTGTTTTTGTGATCTGCTTGGGGGTGTCCTTTTTCGCGGCCTGCTGCCGGTTGTTTGTTGATGTTGGCATTTCGTGAGGTTGTAGGTTTCGGTTTTGTGAGGCCTTTGGGATTGCGATTGAAATAGACAGCGTTGTAATGTTGTTGATGGGAAGGTACAGTGGGGTTGTTGTTGTAGCCTCAGCCTGTTGTGCACGTTGTCTTGTTGATGACTTGGATGTTTTATGTTGAACTGTTGCCTATGTATGATTGCTTCTTTTATGTTTTCCGTTTGGCTTGAAGTGATGAGAATCTATTTGAGTCTAGCTGCATCCTATTCCCGAGTTAAGGGAATGGATTTGTTTGCGTTGGAAGTTGGGATTGATTTGTTTGTGGGGATGTGTGTAATTGTTTGTGAGTTAGAACTAGGTGGGAGCCGGTCTTTTTTTGCACGTTTATGAGATCTTGTTAGCGGGATTGAAAGATGTTGATCTATCTGGTGATAATGAGTTCGGATTATTATTTCTCCTTCTACTGCTCTTTTGACTTGTTCTTCCTTTTGTGGACTTTTTTGACTTTTAAGTTTGACATTTGCAGGTTGTGAAACAGTGTGTTCTATAGTTTGTTGTAAGTACGGGCAGTGTGATTGATGAGTGCATGTGCAACTGTTCACCTGGGATTATTTTATTTCATTCAGTACGAGATACGAGGGTAAGAATATGCCTTTGCGGAATTTGCATATAGTCGTGTCTTTTGTTATCCTTTTTTGAGGAGAAGGTGGCTTAGCTGTGTGCCTTAGACGATCTTTCTGTAGTCGTTTTCATGATGTTTTGGTCAGTTGTCTATACGGGCAGCAGTGAGCGGGCCGGTGTTGACCAGCGTTCCTGATTTGGACTGGGTAAAGCTTGAATGCCCATGTCCGTGGATAACTATCGTGCAGGGAGTTCATTGATGTTGTGGTTGTCTGTCGGTGAGTGTTGGAATTGAGCGAAGGGTTTGTTATTTGATGATGTCAGGCTTTTGGGAAGTGGACAGAGTTGGATTATGTTGCTAGGTTGTTGTTGATTATTTGTGCCCCAGGGAATTTGCGACGCTGTGCATTGATGATGGTGTGTGGAAGGTAGGAATGTTGGATGTGTGTCTTCTTCCGGAAGTATGGGCTTGAACTTGCTTCTGCCAGATTTGGTGACTGGTCTGTCTGTGTTGATGTTGATTATTGAGTTTCAGTCATATCCAGAGTGAATGGAGTTCTATTTACACTTTTATGAGAGATCATTAGTTTAAGGGTTTCATAAGCTGCTAAGCGACCTGTTGATAAAGTCGCTCGGTCTGTGCTGCCTGCTATTTACTATGCTTCAACGAATACGCGGGCTTTGCTTGGGCTTTTTGGTGTCGGTGACGGTCGATGTGCTTAGCCGGGTCTAGAGTTGCTACAGCGGTACTCATTTTTATGGTTTGTTTTTCTGAGAGCATCTTACTTGCGGGTGACCCTGGTGTGTTTTTGGGGCATCGGCAAGGATGACATTTTTTTTTTCATACATACCACCATATACATGTAAGAGATTATTCCTCATCCTTAATTCTGTGTTATTCCTGGAGTTGAATCTGTTTTTGTGATATGATTGGGATTGTCCTCTTTCGTGGCTTGCTGCAGGTTTTTGGTCGATGCTGGAATTCAGTGAGGTTGTGGGTTTGGTTTGTGAGGCCTTTGGGATGGCGATTGAAATAGACAGCGTTGTTAGGTTGTGGATTAGGAAGGTACAGTGGGTGATTGTTGTGGCCCCGGGTTGCTTCGTATGTTGTCTTAATGATGACTTGGATGTTTACAGACTGTTGCATATGTATGATTGCTTTTATGTTTCCTTTTGGCCTAAATCGGTAGAATCTATTGCTGCATATCTGTATCCTATTCCCTGGGAATAGGCTTGTACTTGTTTATGTTGGAAGGTGCGATTGATTTGTTTGTGGTGATGTGTATCCTTGTTTGTCAGTTACAACGAGTCGGAACCAATCTGTGTATGCACTTTCATGAAATTTGATTAGCGGGATCTGAAGTTGCTGACCCATCTGGTGATAATAGTTCGGTTTGTTATGTCTGCTTCTACTTCGATTGTGGTTTGCGTTTTTTGTTGCATTGTTTGTGACGTTTGTGTTAGACATTTGGATGATGGTAAAGAGTACGTTGTATTGTTTATTGTAAATGCGGGCTGTATGATTGATGAGTGAATGTGCAATTGTTGACCTGGGATCTGTGGACTGGAACAACTGACGGTCATTTCGCGTGTGCGTCGAATAATTGGCTTGCAGGGGTTTACATTCTGCTGTTTTCAATTTTACCTGTTTAAGGTAGTGGGACCAATTCCCGACTGAATTTCAGGTTTGCACACTTAGACTTGTGAAAGAATTTTTTTATAATTTTTGGATGCTCTGCAAAGCTATTGATAAGGCATCCCCAAAAAAAAAACATTTTTTGAGCATTTCTACAATTTTCTATGATTTTTCAAGTCTGAAAGTTTAGAGTGACCATTAACCGCTCATAGAATCATGGTTTTCATGAGAGGTTGGATTCTGAAAATAGAGTGCTTCTACACCAATCAGAAGCTCTTGATTTTTCCAAGCATGGACGAAATTAGAACCCTCTTGGACACTATCTGAAACCATGATGGCTGATTTCTGACACCCATCCTCCAACCAGTAGGGGTCGGAAATACAACCCGGTCGGAAATATAACCCTCTACCTTAACATATTTTGTGTTTCTTTCTATATTGCATTACCGATACTGTTGTACTGATCTTGTATATTGGGTGAGGATGCTTTGATGCGTAGTGCGTGTTGAATGTAGTCAGTTAGCAGAGGAATGCCTGTCAAAGACACTTGTTTTGTTTGATACTTGGCTTGAGCTGGTGTTGTGATGTGAATAAGGTTGATTGTCCTAAAACCACCAACTTAAGCAATCTGGCTTATTTTTGGCAGTCCTAAATTCGAAAAAAAAATATGACCGCATTCAAAATAGGCTGTGATGAGGATTGCAAAAATTTGCAACATTTAATTCGCAGTTGTGAATTTTATACAAAATTCCAAAGTGGAAAGTAACCTATGACCCAAAACCGATCACATGCTCTAATGTACAAATGAGGTACTTCTTCCCTTTGAAAATCTAGAACTTAAGGTGATTGGTTTTGGGGTAGTGGTTGGTAATAGGACAACCAACTGTAGAATTTTGGATGGATTTCGCTAGATTGTGAAGTTGGGTGGGAATTTACTCTTGTTCTATGTCTGTGTTGCATTTTCTGCTTTCTATGGGATTGGAATCTTGACATTACCCCTAAACGTACGAGGGTTTCTCTGGAATTGACAATTTGAGAAAAAACATTATTAAGTACTATTGAGAAAAATCATTATTAAGTACTATTATAAGAATATTTTGGAATTGATATACAAATGAAAGTTCTAGATTTTAAATTTTAGATTCTTGCAGCACAATTTGATTTACAATTGGAAATTTTGATATTTTTTGAGTAAAACTTGTTGGAATGAATTTGAAATGAGATACTCTTAAATGTGGTGATTCTTTGAGATTTTTTTGTTTCTTAAATCTATGAGCTCATTTTTGCAAGGTTACTTTTGAACTACAATTAATGCAATCTTGGCTTGATCTACGACTTGACATATTTAGAACTACATTTGTAATTTAAAAAAATATGTAATCAAGTATGACTAAATCCAACCATTAGATAGGACAACAACTTGATGAAGAATCTCCAAGAAAATGAATGACTTTCATTCAAACATTGATAAGAACGTGAGAAAGGCTTGAATCTGTTAGTCGTTCACTTTCTGGACGCTCTGACGTATAGGGGTTAAAATAAGTTCAGACTCCACATGCTATAAAGTAACAAGACCTTTGTAAAGGCAACCCTATTTAACATTTTAGAATTAAATTGTCAGATTGTTATAAATAGATAGGATCGCTTTTACAAACATTGACACTTTTAGGTATCGTAACCTTAAATATGTTTGCACTTGGTCTTAGGAGTGGTCTCGACATACTGAAACTAGTGCAAAGGCGTTTGTGAATTCATTCCTAAAATCGTCACTTTCAAGAACATACCTTATGTTTTGTATTCCCAAAATGCAGTCCTATGTATTACACTAAAACCACCATTAGGCGATTACATAGTTTCACAGTGTTGTCTTTCTGTCCACATCTTTGTTCTCATACATTGTTGTCTTATCTCTTATATTAAATACACAATGTCACGATATCATGTCATTACTCTGCTTGATATCTGCCACAATTCCATGTCACCAAATCATCCACATTTCACATCCATGCCTTTCATCCAATTTTTCATCATGTTCTCAATTTGTTTTCCACAGTTCCCATGGTGTTCCTCAAAGCTTCGCATCACAGTCCCTAGCGTCCCCTTCATGTTCCCTGGCGTTCCCTAATGTTCCCAAATGATACCATCATGTTTCCTAATGTTCCTAAGTTCTCTTTACATTCCCGAAGATCCCATGTTCTTTTTGTGTTCCCAATTGATTCCCACGTTCCTAATGCAATGTTGGTTCATTGCAATACGGTGTCTAAACCCGCACTCTACCAAGGACGAACATTTTGAAATTTTGGATGTATCCATGGTGAAGAGTGAAGAGTACCACTTTAGAACCTATGTCATTTCAACTTCAGAAATTCGTAATTAATTTTATGAACATTCAATTTTTTTGATTCAAAGTATGGTCTTTCCTTGGATTTGTCTTCCAATGAAAAGTCATGCTCAGTTCTCCCTGTGTCCTCATAAATTCACAGGCCTTAAAGTGGCGGGTTTAGAGCCTCCTACCTTATGGACTATAATGGTTAGCGGAAAGAAAGGCAACGCTCAAACAAATGTGTTAAAATGCTAATATTTACAAACATCAGCAACAGTGAACGACAAATCCCATGTACAGTACCTTGTAACAAGTGTTGCAACACACTCTGTTTTTTCACTTAAAACATATCCCATGGCCTGATTTAGAATGATGGTGTTGGCATGATAATCATCACATCTCCATGAGATTTTTTGCATCATGGAAGGTGTTCCAGTTACCTTCATACACCATGCATTTTCTAAATATAAAGAGGCATCTATTGCCATGTGTCTACCAAAATTGCCATCATGCTTAAAAATCTTGGAAAAGGGTACCCTTCTTAATGTGATCACTTCTTCTCTAGGATATCAGATTTTCAGTATGTTTGAGCTTGGGAGGGTTCAGAGATACACATACTTGTTTGCAAGTCATCTTGATGGTACACATTTCTTAGAAAAATTGTGTGCAACAAGTCCTGTTTGTCAAACATATCGTTTCTGTGTTGTTGTTAGGACCTTTTTTTTATCATAGAGTGAGTAAGACATATTGTAAACTTCATATCATATTAGGCTTCTATACTACTATAGCTTTGTAATGATACCTTATTTGACTTTATTTGATCAAATTTTGATTTAATATATGAGTTTGATTTCCTTAGCCTAGAATATGAATGAATGGAAACTATGAAAATACTTTAGAGCCACATAGAGGAGAATTTTACCTACATAGTGTGCATCTTTGTAATACCAAGAATGTGAACAATGATATATCCTATAAATTGGTGCAATCAAATTTTAAAAAATCATCATATATATTTCTCAGTAAATTTTTTTTGAAATTAAGTGAATAAGATAAAATAATTCACCAAAAATAGCGATTTCATTTTTTGACATTGACATTTTATGAACACGTGAAGGGTCCGTAACACAAAAGATTTAATAGGATAAATTTGATAAAATCCTCCCATATTGAAAATGAATGAGAGAATTTCAAGAGTTCACAAAATGGTTGCAAGACATGTTGGAGGGTACTGTACCTCAGCAAAGCAGGATGTGCTTGTCCACAAGGATATTGAGGCCAGCCTCAAACAGTAGACAAATTTATGAGAAAGAAGAGCTCTCACATGTGGAAAACAACCAGAAGCATTCATATGAGTGAAAAACAATGCAGAGTCGCTTCTCAGTAACGTTCGTTTTTGAGGTTTGGAATCTGAAGTGGATTGTCTTTTGGTGATGGGAATGCTCAAACCAACGCCTTCAAACTTTCTAGAGAAAGTTGCCGAGAAGTGCGGAATTTCGGAGTCAAAGAGCCCCACAAAATCTAATTTTTTTTTGGTTGCCTGTCGAGATAAGCCAGAATGTTTCAGTTTAGGAGATGATTAATCCCTAGAGGACCCAAAATCTCAAATCAAGCTCCTGTTTCTTTTAGCAGTTTTAAGTACGTAGAATGTAAACTTTTTATTCAAATTAATTTCTTGTTTGATTAATGCATGCAATGTTCTTCAATGATTCCAGTGATATAAAATTGGGTCTCGCATGAATTATATTTTTTACAATACGATGAATTGAATGTCATTTTAAAACCATGAATCCTTGATCCTGAAGGAGTTAAACGAATGAAAGTGGTGAACATATTTTCGTCTAGATTAGGCCAATTGTATTCCACAGCTCTCCAACCATAGTTTTTGAGAAAAAAATAATTATTCAGCTTGGAAGTAAACATTTGAAAAATATATATATCTCAAAAAAATCATGAAAAACATAACCACACGAAAAAGCTCACTGCGACCAAATTATTCAATGAGCAAGCGTTTTCAAGCACGGAACTGAACCGATAGACACAAGTGAAGAAAGGTAGGTCTTCAAACGCTGATACAACACAAATTGCTCGGAGTTAAAAGATGGAATTAGACTCTTTGAAATACTCTTGAAATGTCCTACCAGACAAGTTGTGTAGAAAAATGATCAAGATATTGAAAGTCAAAATCTCCTTTCATGAATGATTGAATGTGTAAGCTATGGAATAAGCAACTCTAGGGTGTGGGTTGAAGGCACCACTACAAACATGTAATAAAAGCTAGATACTAGATTTTGGTGGAAACACTATTCTTAGGGCCAAGTTCCATGGGTGAAGTATCTCACTAAAAAAAAGTTTTTAAGGACTTTGGGGGATCGATTATCACATTTCAAGTGAGATTTTGAGAAGAACACAAAATTGGTAGAGAATCTGTCATATGGAGGATTCTCAAGCTCAAGACTTCATGGCAACTTCTCGCTACCCAATCAAGTTTGTTCAGGTTTCAACTCACCCAATCAAATTTGTTCATTTTTCACTTCAAGCAAGTTCATAGAATGCACTCACCCCATGGCCAGGTAGGAGACAAAACCAACCTAATTTGTTCTACTTTTCCCGGCCCCTTCCCCTTGCCTACTTCTATGGGCAACTTCCCAAACCCATAGAACTTGAGTGAGACTATAAGCTACAAAATTGGTTGCACCATTTTCTGTTTTTGCCTAGTACTCCAATTTGAAACTTCAAACTCAAATTTGAAGTTCATTCTTAGATTTGGTAAAATGGATTTGGGAGTCATGTTAATGCTCATTGTGTGCAAACTTCAAATGCATAGATCATTGTATGCAATTTATCAGGAGTTGCTTGCACTGAGGTCTTTTACATTTACATGATTGTATCCGTGAAGAAATTTGAATTGTGAAGTTCACATTGGAGATTCATATTACAAAGCTTATAGAAAGAAAATTTAATTTGGAGTTGTGCAACTATCAAAATATCTATGTTCAAAACACCAAAATACTGCAACCAACTCAAAATACAACAAATATTTACAAACACATCACATGTACTATACTGTATTTCTAGTGTTTGGAAGTTTGTTATCTCTTCTTTCTTTTCTTTTGGATTGTATTCTCTTGTTCATGTTCTAGTAGTGTATGTATTATAATCTTGATCAATGTATCAACTTCTTTCAATGTTTAACGTATAAGTTTTTGTCCTAAACCATATACGGAGACGTCACTCTCACTTATAAAATTCACAATAACTATGTGTGAGTCTGTTCTTGAGATGAAAGATTTCAACGGAGAGGTGTTGACATAGGGCACTGCTGAATCGGTCACTTTCATTTTAGAAAATTTAACCCAAATTCTACTTAACTTTGATGTCATACACTCTCCAAAATCTCATTTTTGAATATGCATTATATAGTTCAAAGACATACTATAATCTTGCAATTTTACCATTGCATGGTTTTCTGATTTTGACAAATTGTCTCCACTAAAGTTGAGAATACAATTGTACGGTTACTTTCTAATTTAATCCATTATATTTATGATAGTATCAATCACAATGGGAAAAACTATTGAAATTGAGAACACGCAACTACAGTACCGAAAGCACTAAAGAATTAAGGCTCTATGTTTTGTGTAACAACATGAGTTCAAAGTTGATCATTTGATAATTGTATAAATCAAATCAAATCAAACTATATATAAACTCGTCCAAAAGGAATATCTTAACAATGAAGGTATATAAAATAAAATAAAATGCTAGTACGTTTCTAAGCTCCCAAAGATCTATGTTATCACCTTTCAAACATTAAATAAGTTAAGAATTAAATTTTGTATTTTTAGTAGATAAAGCTATGTGTCTCTTAGAAATCATGAATTTTTCCAAAAATTTGGTGAAGGTTTGAAATTACTATGATTTTTTTAAGTGATTTGAAAGAAAATTCATATCAATTACAAAATGTACTCAAAAATTCCAATTCTTAAACCAAATGTGTAAATCACAATGAAGAACATTATAGTAAATGAAAATCGTTCATGTATCTAAATTTAGATATATTTTTCCTAAATCATGGAAATGCATTTCAAACTTGTAACTCCAATAAAACACTCAATTTTCAAAGTTTTCAAAAAATTCACAATGGAGTAAAAACTAAACATTGTAAGCTTCAATTTGTTAGTTAAGCTCAAATGCTATAGAACTCATTTTCATAGCTTAAATTAAGTGTAAGTAGGAAAAATAAAAAAATCCGAAACACACCACACAATGAACCGTTTTTGCTACTCTTTTTATATTTGAGACCCCACATAAAATCTAAAAAAAAGCTTGAATGATCAAAATTTAACTTGAAGAGTTGACATGACAACTAAAATTCCTTCACAAAAAGAATTGGGTGAAAATCGTCCATGTAGCAATTTAAATTTGGATAGTGAATTACATTCATAGGCCAGCTCTTGGTTTGAAAAGCATTTAGGAATTAACCCCTAAACATCAAAGCGTCCAGAAAGTGAATGACTAATAGACTCAAACCCTTCTCACGTTTTCATCAATGTTTGGATGAAAGTCATTCATTTTTTTGGAGATTCTTCATCAAGTTGTTGTCCTATCTAACGGTTGGGTTTAGTCATACTTGATTACATATTTTTCTAAAATTACAAATGTGGAAGTATGTCAAGTAGTTGACCAAGCCAAAATTGCATTGACTGTAGTTCAGAAGTGGCCTTGCAAAAATGAGCTCGTAGATTTAAGAAACAAAAAAATCTCAAAGAATCACCACATTTTAGAGTATCTCATTTCAAATTCATTCCAACAAATTTCACTCAAAAAATATTAAAATTTTGTTTGTAATTGAATTCAGAAGGAATTTTTAATTTTAACTTTCAAATTTTATATTTTTAATATCGGTGATAGTATTAGTGAATCTAACTGTATGGATGGAATCTAAAATTCAAAATCTAGAACTTTCATTTGTACATCAATTCCAATATATTCTTCTAAATAGTAGTTTAAGATGATTTTTCTCGAATCGTCAATTCCAAGGACACCCTAATTCGTTTAGGGGTTAAAGGTCGAAATTCATCCTCCAGTTTGATATCATCACATCACATCCAGTAGGACAAAGTTTTCAACCTTCACTAGTAGGAAAGGTGACACTCCCAAAGGAAATGCTCACGCAAAATCACTGCGCATGTGTGGAATTGGACACCACTTGCTTAAGCATCTCCCTCGACAGTGCCACCTTTTCTACTAATGTTCTCTTTCCAACCCATGTACTAAAAGGCATGTATCAGAGGTGGATGTCTGTAAAAATCTAGTCCCTTTTTTCTGTGTTGGCAGTGGTGCATGTCTCTATCAACTTTTGGAAGACAATCATATGTTGCACTGCTTTACATTTAAAATTTTGAAATTTAAAGTAAAAGATTTTGGTTTTGTTTGATTTTGAGTAAAGGTGAAGGTGACTTCAAAAAGCAACCATAAAAAGCCTATATACGAACAATAAAGTGTACTTCAAGCACATTTAAATTTAGTGTGTTCCAATCTGAGTAGTATGTCTTATACATAGGATAGTTAGAATAGTATTTCCAGCACAATTAGGTATCCAGCTTTTAATACATGTACATTGGGGTGCCTTCATGCCACATCGTAGAGCTGGTTATTCCACAACTTGAACATTCAAGCATGTTTGAAAGGAGGTTTTGACTCTCAATATCTTGAGCATTTTTCAAACAAACATTTTGTCTTGTAGTACATCTCAAGAGGATTTCAAAGAGCCTAATTTTATATTTTAACTCCAAGCGGTTTATGTTGTATAAGCATTTGCAGATTTATCTTTCTTCAGTTGGTGTCTATCACTTTTCCGTGATTGATGACACAATAGGAAACTGAGAGATTACACCCAACTTGTAATTCTCAAAGTTGTGTACATAATGAGTGATTTTCAAAACGTGTGATTTGTCAACTTGTACGGTAATGCTTATTGGCAGAGCTTGTGGTACAGAAGCATATTTTGCTTTGACTGGATTTCTTGAAGACAGACTGGAATTTTGTAAGTTAGAATGGGCTGGGTTATGCAAAAATGGAAAGATGACCTCGAACATTGTTGTATCACAGATGCATATGTGTAAGAATTTATTAGTCTCTCGTTCTCTGTGTTGGCATGTCTCTATTAATTCATATCATACGAAAAGATCATCTCAAATATTGTGTGTGTATTACATGTGCATGTGTAGGATTTGAGTCTCTTCTTCCACTAGAAGAAAAAGAGGGACTTGTTCACTCAGACTGGAGTGGGATTCTGAGTGAATTTGGCAACATTTGAGTGAGTTTGGTCACATCTAAATGAAAATGCTCAGTGTACAAGTCCCTCTTTTCTTCTAGTTACTAGTAGGAAATGTGTCGCTTTTCACTTACTATAAATGAAAAAGAAATGAAACCGCACCACACACAGGGTTGTGTCAATGTTGGTGAGTAGTTTTGGTCACGAGAAAACAAAAACATAGGTATAATATTCTGGTATTGTTCACTGTTTCCACAAAGTGGGGAATGAAAAACGACAGATATGCTACTATTAAGTGTTCTCGTTGTTGGATGTGCTGGATGTCTCTCCCATATTCGGATTTCAGTCTTATGTTAAATAAGATTGGCCAGTTTCAATTGCCCCACGAGGTCAAATTGGTGGAGAGAGATTCATCTTTTTGATCACAATGTCCATTTGTGAGTGAGCGATGTATACAAACTAGGTTGGCACGTGTTGGCTTGTGTTGGAGTTTGGCACAATAGGTCCAGTTGATGGCGGAGCTGTTGTGACGTGCATTGTCTCTATTTGACATATGCCGAAGTGCGACATGACAATTCCAACAATGGAACTGTCGTGGAAAGCGTGTGTGGCCAACCTCATATTAATAGGCCACTTCTTACAGAACAAAATTGGATGTGGGAACGAATCGAGATCCCTCCATATGAACACCCTGTTCTAATCCTCATCACTCTGAGTTCTTGATCTTGTAAATACACATTTACTCTTCAAGAGTAACATGAACAATTTTGATGAAAACTTCTTCTAAATTTTCTTGTAACAGATAAAAAATGTGTCAAATCGTATAACTATTTAAATTTTTATCCTAAAAAGTTATGTTCATGGATGTGTTGATGGGCATTAAGAAAAATTCATGCCTCCAAAAGGGTGCTAACTCAAACAAATAATAATATAAATTTATAAATAAAATAAAATAAAATAAAATAATCACAAAATATTTTTAAAATTCAGCCTGACGTGGCTACTGTCACAATGGATTTTTATTTTATTTAAAAAAAAAAAATTGTTTATTATTTATTATTTTTGCATGGCAATTTGGCCGAGTTAGCAACCTTTTGGAGGCCTGATTTTTTTGTAATGATTAGCTGCTTATCAAATATCTGCACATTCTTTCTGTTCCCAATGGATGGATTATTGCAAAAGAGAAAGAAGTCCAACGAGTCAGGATCAGTCACTGAAAACAGACAAGAAAAACAAAAACCTCCCCCCAAACTTTAAATGTTGGGATCTCCCAACCCCTGATTTCATCAAAGAATCCAAATCTCAAGGGGATTTCTTTTTCAAAATAATCTTGTTCAAAATGAACTGAACTAAACAAACAAACAAGCTAACAAATAAACAAACAAACAAACTCAAAAAATTGGAATTTGCTAAATGGAATTTGGAGAGTCTCCCTGCATAATTTGGCATTTGCTAAAAAAGAAATTTTCCAATTATTGAGCATGACTTGTCGACTTTGACGGCCGGGTACGGGCAGTCTGCATAGGACATACAAAGTCATGTTTTGACAAATGCATGTGTGGATGGTATGACATAGTTTTATGGTAGTACATGTCTAGCTAGCTCATAGACAAGCATCTCTAGGAAGACATTAACTTTGTCCGCTAATAAGGTGGACATACCTATTGCCACCCAACATCCAATTCCACCTTCATGTATTGGTAGCATATACAAATGTGCACATGTGGTACATAAGGGAAAAATTGTTAAATGGAGGGTAATGGATATATCTACCTCATCACCCTACTTTGACTGGCTCATCAGTTCTTGATTCTATAAAAAAAAATTATTGTGGAAGAGTTGAACAATTTGGTTGAACACCTACAACATACGGTAACCAAGTTTTGTCACTAGTTAATTTCCTAAGGACCATGAATGTGTTTCATCTAAAATCACTCAAAATTGTCATTTTTAATGCATTGAGTCATTTTTAATATTGTTGCAAATGTTGTTATTGTCATCCGAATTTCATCTACATTCACCCATACATTCATTCAAACTTCACACTATTTAGACAAAACTCATCCAAAAGTCATCATAATTTGTGTGAAGACAAAGTGTACTTTTCAAATTCTCACACTAATTGAACTAGTTTGTGTACCTCCTGTATCCTTGCCGTTGTCCTATGGCTCTTAGTGAGGAGAAACGAAAGAATAGATCCCTTATTGCCAAATCGAAAATAGAATTTGCACTTCAAAACCTCCATATGTATTAACAAGAAACTTTCTAAATACACACACCATCGCGCGTGTTGGTCGTGTTTGACCGCGTACACCACTGATACGTTCCTTACGCGCATTGGTGATAACACTAGATGGCAATTTGCTAGGCCAATTAGGGGTATTTTCATTTAGAATGTGACTTAATCTCTTCTTTCGCCAGCTTAGTACCTTTTCCCAACTTGGTTTCTATGTGTGTTTTTGTCCCTCTTGCTTTCCCGCAGTGGTAATAAAAATACCATTTGTTTTAAAAAAATAAAAATAAATACACACACCATCCTATGTTGTAAAGAAATTTTATTGGTATACTAACTGCTCTTTTTTAGAAGTTTCACTTGAAGATACTGTAATAAAGCCACTTTTGTCCATTTCGGCACTTAGGGATTAAATTGTATCAACCTAAAAAAGAAATGGAAATTGTTCTTGTTCTTTCCACTTCAAATATCGTATGTAAGAAAATAATCTTCACCAACATCTGTAATTGATGTTACAAATATATTCGTACAAGAACTATTAACCCCTAAAGGTCCTCACCTCTTTTGTAAAAGTCAAAGCACTATAATTTGCATACTTGAAATATCACATTGTATGATTTATAATTTTTCATAGATAGTCATCAACATTATGAAGGTATGACAAAATTTTCAACATGATTGAAAAATATTTTGAATATTTACAAATTTTATCATGTAAACAAGGTAAAAATTCAAAATAAATATATTTTTATCAAATTCAATATCAAAAATTATATTTAAGGTAGATAAAAGTTATATATACAAGGAGTAAAAAACCGAGAGTGAAAAAATTAAAAGAGACTTATGATTGGAATATCTTTAGAAAGCCCTTTGTATTTTGGACACTCAAAACTCAAATTTCTGGACGGTGAAAAATCTTCAAATGAAGTCTATTTTCCAATCCCAATAGTCAAAAGATGTATCATAACTTAGCTTAAACATCTAATGAAAACACCAACTACAATAAAACTAAAACACTTGATTTTTGAGGTGTTTGACCAAAAATCAAGTATAATATGGTTGATTGGGCACTTAGGGGTTCAACAAAAACATCATTGTGGCACATAGGATGATGGCCTAATATGGGTACCCTATCAAAAAATAATGTGATTTTTGAGAAATATCTTTTTGATAAGAAAGAAACATTAGAAAATTACAGAAATTAGAGGGTGTTATAAACACCATGGCTACAACTATATACATGGTGTTAAAGACAAAAAAATTTAACACACATAAAATGAATTAGACATAAGCCACAATATGTAAGACGCTTAAAAGTGGTACCCATATAAGACCATTCCCACATGTAGGCATTGGATGTAACCCACAAAATAGTCTAGGTGGCAACAAATCAATCAAATTATTCACCACTAGCTATTTGGGGTACTATAAGACAAAAATCTATATAAGGAATTGAGAATCTTGAAAATTTGTGTCAATGATGCTTTGTTATTGTACAGTACTTGGAAGCGCTTTTTGGGCATTTGATGGAATTCATGATCAGTGGTGCCCAGATTTCCAGATTGGCACTGTTTCTTGTTCAATCCTTTTGCAAGAATCTTTGGAGAAGATTCCATGTTCAATTTCCCGGAATTTCTGTCAATGGCCTTCATCAAGTTGACAATTTTTCAACTTGACCTTTGATTTTTGTGCGTGAATTGGGAGAAAGTGAATGGCTTGGTATCTGTTGGAGTCAATAGTCCAGATTGCATGCTCACCTCTTGCAACTTCAAAAAGGACATGCAAACTGAAGGGTAACTTGACCCTCAAAACTCCATTAAAGTTGAAGCTCCACAACTTGGGCCGGTGAGGGTACAAAACTGGACGGCGTATAGCGCCAATCTTCTTTATAGTTATTGAAATAATATAAATGTGTACACAATATATCTCACCCTATGTGGAAAAACTAAACTAGCTAAAAATAGTCATTCGCGACCGAATGTTATTGAATGCACACTAGTAGAAAAGGTGCCACTACGGAGGGAGTAGTCCCCAATTCCATGCATGCATGGTGATTTTGCTTGGGCATCTCCCTGTGGAATGCCACCTTTTCTACTAGTGGCAGTAAAACAATAAAATTTGATTTCTGAGCGATTTAGAAAAACCATCTCAATTTCTATTTTTAGACAATTTTGTTTTTTCATGGAGGGTGAGATATGTTGTATTGGGATAGTACATTTCTTGCAAAAAATAGATTCTTCTTAATCCCTAAATGCCTAAAGGTTTTGGACAATACCTAAATGTATTATAAAATGAGGCTTTTTTAAACTTTTTTGGGTTTCAAATGTATAGAGCAGAAGGTGGAGGCAGTACTTGTTAGTTTAAGGATTTCGACCTATTTAAAACGATGGTTTTTAATGATAAAAAAAAACGTAGCACAAAAAATGTTGGGTTTAATAACCAAGCGTAATTTTTAATTAATCTTTTCACAATGTATGATTTTGTTCTGAATTTTTCAAACTTAATCTTCATAGATGACTATTGATGTTAGTAGGGTAAACCAATACTCGTCTTTCATTTCTAGTCCAATCAGTTTGCTAACTTGGCATTCGTAATTGATCACCAAACTGCTACAACTAATGGTTGTGGTAATTTGATTGAGAATTCACAAAGTTGAAATAGGTGCTTGCATAGGTGACTGGAATTGGTCCCTAATTGATGCTTCTACTTCATGTAACTCATTGTTATAAGAAGACATTTGTATAATTGAACTTGAAATTAATATTATAGCCTAAATATTTTTCAAATTAATGTATAAGGTAAGATTTTGAAAATTCACTAAAGATAATTTTTTTAATAATCTCATTTTTTTAATTTGTTGTGATTGATTGAAATCGTTATGCTTCGATAGTAGTGAAGTTGGTCACATGTTTGATAGAGGTGTCTTGAGATCTCTTTGTAAGAAATCAAAAGATAATTTCATAGGTTGAAATATTGCACATTATGCAAGAGATGATTCCATACTGTGCATTATGCACTTTTGGCTAGTCATTTCAAAATTCATAAGATAATGATTATTTTTTATTTTTCATATAACTAAAATGATAATCTCTTTTAAAATAAAATTTAAACATATTTTGACAATATTACTTAATCCAACTATATGGATGTCATGGAAAAGTCACCATCTACAACTTTCATTTGACTACTTCAAAGAATGGATTTAATGTGCATTCAACAATTGATTCAAAACTTTGGATTTTTTGGTCAAAATGGAAGCTCACATAGAATGAAAGAACCTAGTAAATTCAATTTTGATTTTTTTTCTAAATTTGGCTTCGCTTATGTAAAAGTAACTACCTAGTATATTTAATTTTTTTTTTTTTTCTTAATTAGGCTTCAATTATGTAAAAGTAACTATAGTAGCCCTAAAATCTACCTTTAATTTTTGACTCAAAAAAACATCACCACGCATAAGAAATTAACAAGTGATTCTAAACATCATTCAAAAAATGGATGCTTAGGCAGTTAAGGGTTATTTAGCTAGAATTGTGTAGAAAAGTGTGTTTTGAACTCGGTTTTGAACCATTTTACAGCGAGCATTGTACAAAAGGTATTGTGAAAGGTACTCTATAGGAAGGGGATTCTCAAATTGTGTAAATTATTGTTGGATAGTCTATGTCCAAAGACATAGAGCACACAAAAAAATTCCATCCGATTCATTTATAATTGATAGGAAGCATTGAAATGAGCATGTGGATATGATTGGAGATTAATTGGATTATTTATGGATTTCACATATCGTACACTCTGAATTTTTTATAACCACATTGTCTAAGACCATGTCCTCTCATCAGGATGGTTTACACATAAACCAAAGGAGAATGGTTTACAAAATTCTTATTTATTGATTGATCAAGAAGAAAATGGCACCTTGTTTTTGGTTTACACTAAGCCCCCAAATCCATGTCATTCTCAAGCGACTTATTAAATTGTACATTTAGCAAATTGTTAGATTTGTATTCCAATTCAACAAGCACCAAATGTAGTCATACTTCTTTGTAGCAAAATGGTTGATATATGCATATTATTTAATGTTGTGAGGGACCTAAAATTGGCTTATTTTTATTTTATTTTAGAAATGTATTGGAAAAATAACATTCAAGATCATTCATAGCTTTGAAGAATAGTTTCAAGCTTGAATTTTTTTTAAATGACAAATGATGCTTGCCATTTGGATAATCTCAATTAATCCTTTTTTCTAATGGTATATAAGGGCGTTTGAAAATCAACTCCAAATTCTCTTAAAGGCTTCTGCAAAGATTATATCAACTATGCGTTTACATAAAATATGGTTGTGGCATATCTAATGAAGACATATCCAATTAAAACCCTATCCAAAATCAACACTATACATTGAGCATATCATTGTTTTATAATTTAATAGCCATAATATACTAACCCCTAAATCATTGATACAAATTAAAATGTCCAAGTTAGAAGTTTACAATTGATTATAATATATTTTGATACACATTTTCATTGTTGTAGAATATAGAGTGTGATTTCTTTTTCAATTGATACATTTTGTTACTAATAATAACCTTCTACAATCTGCAATTAGAATGTTCAATTAAACATCACTAAAAACAAACTAACTCATGATAAGATGTGCATATAAAAACACGACAAACAACCTTTGGTAAAAACCTTGAAAGGATGAAAGGTGAAAGCTCTTCCTTCCCAACCATGGAGGAGAACATATTCACTAAATGATGATGTTTCTCTTCACCATTGAGTTGCGTTAACTTTAATTTAATGATTTTAGATGTATGTACATCCACAAATACCTTATTGTATGGAATGTTATAATTATCAATGCTTTCCATTCCTTCACCTTTTCAAACTTGACTCAGGCCAAAGGTTTTTTTTCTTCTCTATTATATATTTTCTTTATTAGACTTATTCTTTAAAATCATCAGAGGGTGACCAGTTTGCAATGAGGAATTATTGGCCTTGGTATAGAATGTTCTTACACACATTCATACAAGCCACCAAACTCTTTTCCTTGCCAGAGTATGAGGTCGGTGTGAGGACATGTAAAGATTTATCCATGGGAACTCAAACTAGATTTAGAAGAGCTTCTCTTGCATTGGGTAGGTTCAAGGTTTGAATCTCTTTGACAATGCAATGCTTTGTGATTGGTCCGAATAAAAAGGGCTAAAACTCATTTTCTTCACCTTTCAAGCTAAACTTTCTCTGGTTCAACCTTTGTTTTTCCTCTTGTGGAGTTTTTTGCTCAACCTTATAGATAACTCTATTATTCCTCTCCAAATGAGTAAGCCTGTTCAATTTAGCTATGTTTTGCATTCACAAATCTGTATTGCATCTTACCACAACTGTGTATAGCTAGTACTTGTGTCATCATATTGATCTATCTACACTAAATGAGGGTATTGGAGGGATCCATATTAATTTATCAACAATTCCAAATATATCAATATTTACCATTACTGTAAAAATATAATTAAAAATATATAATTGTAGATTTTTGTACTCTTTTAATTACTACAAAGTCATTTCAATAGTAATTGCAATTATCGCCTCCGCACGACAAATGGCACTTGACCTACACATGACTGCAATTATTACATAGTCATGTCAACAGTAATCTACACTCATGTTTACCATGAGATAATTTGTACAAGGTAATTTTCTCTAATTTTTACAATGTACGTTTCTCTGATTTTTACAAGGTAAGTCCCTCAATTTTTTTGGTCCCCTAATACTCCTATTCAATGTAGCTCAATGGCACTTTTCATTTATTTGGAAGGTATATTACTCTATGGTCAATTAAAAAATTTGTACACCACTATCCACAACCAAAAAATGTTATTTAAAGTTCATTCATTCATCAAGGAATAAATTGTTACTCAATCAAAATATTATCTTGGACCGTAACTAACACCTCCTCTTGCACCTCCTTTAAACTTCCTAAATCACTTATTTCAATTTCTAAAAATATATAAATTTAAACCACTTTTGACTATTTAGACACTAAAGGGTTTTAGAATAATAAATCAATTATTATATATATATTTAGATTCAATGGTTTTGAATATGTTTACATCAAGGGCCACTTTACACTATGAGTTGAACAAAAAAACCTCAAAGATCAAGCAATCCTATTGGTAGAAAGCTAAAAATTAGTCTTAACCCCTAAACATAAAACGTTCTCACCCTTTTCAATTTGGCAGTTTTCCAAAAATGCATTATAAAATGTAACTAAGAGGAATATTTTCAAGTTGATGAATGAATAAAAGTTTTACATAATGCATTTTAGGTTCTATTCATACGGTTAGATTTGCGATTGCTATCACCGGTATTTGTGTATTACATTTCAAACTTAAAATCTAACACTCTTTTGTAATACTATTACGAATAAGATATTGACAATATAATAGTGAAATTTGTTGTGAAGGGTTGAAATGTATTACTCTAAGTGTAGTGATTTTTGGAGATTTTTTGGTTGCTTGATTTTAGGGGCGGTTTACACTATGGACCAAGAGCCATGACCATGGAATTCTAAAATCTGTGATTGGCCCAAAAAGAGCTCTTGGTCCCATTTGGCTTTACACTACCTTGAAAAAAGGAGAATGACCACTAACTTTGAGGTCCCCAAAAATGCTAAAATTTCCCAAATGGATAATGTTTTCATGGTCTCCTTGATTATAGTTGAGTCGAGCAAATGCCTCGACTCAACTATAATCTAGGAGACCATGGGGCTCAAAAATCATTGATTGGCTAGTGTTCAATTATTTAAAGAGAAAGGAGGAAAAAGGGGAGGATAAAAGAGAGAATGATGAGCTTAAACTTGTCCCGGTCTAAATCCACTTTACACTACAAAGAGTGACCAAGTCATTTAAAATTGCATTTTTGATTTTTCATGGTCACGGCTCTTTACCAAGAGCCATGACCATGAAAATGATTTAATTTTCTTGGTCATGGCTCTTGGTCCATAGTGTAAACCGCCCCTTAGTACTTGACTTTTTCAAGAGCACTTTTAGACTAAAATCTACGAAATTTTGGGTCGAACACTACAACATGAAATGAGGCATAAAAATTTCACAAATCATCCCTTTTCTAATCGGATCACACATGCACAAAACTTCCCATAAAAGTTAGGAGTTGCCGGCAATTAGGTTTTTCACCTTTGCATGATTGTATCTCTTGATCTATACATCATCTACGTACGCAAATTACCATCCCATCTTCGTTACAAAGAATAAAATCACCACAAAATTTCAATAATTGAGGATCAATACTCATTCGATACTAAGTTGACCAAACTTGAAAAATTAACCTTGGTCCTTTAGGGATTAATTGCATTTTATAATGCATGTTTGCAAAACTGCCCAATTTAGAGAGGGTTGAAGGCATTTAGGGGTTAATTAAGAACATTTATTTGAATCTAGTCACTAAATTTCTCTTTCAAAGATTATTTTACAATAGAATATCAGATTGTAAGGTATCCTGTAAGTACACCTAACTTGAAGGGCAAGCAGTGGCTATAACTTAAGCACCATGAAAAGCATATGCTGAAGCTGAGCAACATTTTGAGCTTTCCTTTGAGAAGCCAGAGTCACATAAAAAGGGATTTGTGAATCGGAGAATATGCTGCAAACTGGTTGGAGAATGTGCTGCAATAGAAGACAGCTTGTCACAGCTTCCCCTACATTCTTGCTCCATTGGCTCTGCTTGTTGCTGCACTCCACCAACGCTCATTTCATTGGCCGTGTGACCTTCACCGTTTGTAACCGACTTGGCCATCTTCTTGCCACGCTGGATAAAAATAATTTTTTATTTTATTTTATTGGCTCTGACCATAGGGAAAAGGCATTGCAGAGACACCCATTTTCTTGGGTTAAATATCACTGTAGCAAATATATTTTGTCTATGATTCCAGTAAAATGCATCCTTGTCCTTCCGGTCAAAGCACCTCGTAGCGTAGCTGCTTGTTTTTACACATATGAAATGCTTTATTCCACATAACACTCTATAACATAATAGAAGGGCTCTGCAACCCATACTACTTGTTTCAATTTTTATTGGTACAATGACTTTTCTTTGAACTAGAGTGAAAGATGACATTTATGTGAGCAAATTTAGTAAGAGTCAAGCAAGTAAGATAAAATTAAGATGTGAAAACAAAGAGCATCGGAGAGAATCTTGGAACTTTAGGAGGGATACAAAGTCTAATGCTTAACCCCTAAACATACCAGGGTGTCCCTGGAATTGACAATTTGAGAAAAAGCATTATAAACTACTATTTAGAAGAATATTCTGGAATTGATATACAAATGAAAGTTCTAGATTTTGAATTTTAGATTCCATTCGTACGGTTCGATTCATTAATACAGTCACCAATATTTAATTATAAAATTTGAAAGTTAAAATTAAAAATTCCTTCTAAATTTGATTACAAACTAAATTTCAATATTTTTTGAGTAAAATTTATTGGAATGAGTTTGAAATGAGATACTCTTAAATGTGGTGATACTTTGAATTTTTTTTGTTTCTTAAATTTATGACCTCATTTTTCACGATTCCACTTTGAACTAGAGTCAATGCAATTTTGGCTTGGTCAACAACTTGACATACTTCTGCATTTGTAATTTTAGAAAAATATGTACTCTAGCATGACTAAATCCAGCAATTAGATAGGACAGCAACTTGGTGAAGAATCTCCAAAAAATTGGATGAGTTTCATCCAAGCATTGATGAGAACGTGAGAAGGCTTTGAATCCGTTCGTGATCCAGTTTCTGAACGCCGGGACGTTTAGGGGTTAATAATGTTATGCATTGATGATGTATTCATTCGAGATGATTCTTTATATTAATTGGGAAATTAAAATAAATTATACTATTATTTTGTTCATTTTTTCGTCTACATGTAGTAAATGAGTGACCTGGAGAAATGAAGGGTAGTTATCACCGAAGAGGTTTACAAGCCCAAAAGGTTTACAAACCCAAAAAATTACAAAAAAGATGTTTACATGTTGGTATTCTATCTCAATGGTTGGGAGGAGAGGCACCACAAACAACAACCATCAATTTTTAAAAAAAAAACTATAGGTACTAATATTTAAAAAAAAATTAAGCATAAAATTTTATTTAAAAGAGGATCATAACTAAGAACAACCAAAAAATCTAACATTTGTCAATGGTAGTGCATAGCATAGCTCTAGTTCCATTACCTTCACAAAGTCCATTTCACACTATTATGGACTACAAACCTAGCCAAAGATGGGATCCCCGAATTAATTATAGAACATAACCTATGACTAAGAATTGGCATTTTTTGAACTAACATAGAAAGAAGCTAGCCCCTCAAACACTTGCATGGATTAAACTATCGGAAATACTCAAAGAAGAAGGTACAAAGTTATGAAAAATAACCCATATTAAGTGACTAGAAGCAGTTCACATCATAGAGTAAGAGTCGTGACCAAGGTAAATGGATTTTTCCGTGGTCATGGCTCTTGGTCACACTTCCATGATCACACTTTAAAAAATGCAATTTGTAAAGCCCTCAAGCCTCTCACTAGGTGTAAACCGAACTTGGACCGGTAGGAGTAACTATGCTCCAAAAAAAGGGTGGATCTGATTTTCTAAAAACACATTATAATTTAAGGGGGAAAAAACTTTCATGTGTCATTTCAAAATCCTCGCTTCTAGATTAATTAGACCACTGCAAGCTCAAATATGTACAATTATTTTAAATCCGATTTGCCAGATACATACCCTTTAAATTTTAAAAATTTAGTTTTTCATATTTTTGGGCACCTATATCTCCCAACTACAAGTTCAAATGAAAAATTTCAACAAATTTGAGTTTAGAATGGCCACATTGTGCTACCCTAAAAAATTTCAAATCATTATGACACTTTTGATTTTGATTTTATTTTTAGGCTTTTTTAAAGTCCCCATGGTCCCCAGGTTTGCAGCCACATAATCTCTTCTGCGTCTTGCCGCAAAACTCGTTGAACAATGAAAGTGAACAATGCTTCCACCACATAGGCGCCACATGGGCCTTTAGGGGATCTCAGCTCAATGCTCATTTTCCTATTTTTGAGTTGATGTAAACCAAAGTTGTCACGGGACAAGTTCAAGTGCCAATCACAACTTTTAGAGGAACACGGGACAACTTCTTGGTCCATGATGTAAATTGCCCCTTAGCCAACCACATTGTGCCACCTTTGTAAAACTCACCGTGGAGTACATTACATTTCTTATCCTCACTCGGTTTTAGCCCATTTTCTCTGCCACACATGGCTCGTGTCTGTTAGTGACACCAAATTTCATTTTGCTAAATATCTTCCCATGCTTTACACATCATCTCTCTTTGTTCAAAATTACGGGTTAATTTATTATGACCTGGATTATCTGCCATGACAAAGCTGTTTTTTAAAATAAAATTTTATTTGTTTATTTATTTAATTTATTAGTATCTTTGAACCCCTACACGCTCAACCTTTCACTTTTTGGATGATGGATGATAAACATCAGTACGATTTCATTCATCAAGCCATTTTTTCCAATTCCAAAAAATACTATAAAATTTTATAGCAAGAGAGGTTTATGCATGTGTGAAATTTTGTGGAAAGGGGGTGATATGTGAAATTTTTATGCCTCGTTTCATGTTGAAGTGATTACCGTACCTTCCAAGCAGCTTCGTCATGCTTCAAACGAATATTTAATATTTTTCAAAAAGTCATGTTCGTTTGCTATTTTTATAGATTAGTTAAATTCGTTTTCTTGAAAAAACATGATATTGTAGTTTCGTCATCCATCCAAATGGGCCTTTCAAGTTAGTCATACAATATGGATCACTTCACTTGCTAGGTTGTGATTGAGTGTTGTAAAGTCTTGTGCTTTATACAAAATTCAGGACTCTAGTGCCAACAATGAATGTGGGATATGTAGAACTCTCACTTCTTGTTCTTCTTAATCACCGGTTAAACTCCTTCACAAAAATGTGAATAACTTGAGCAAAAATACATCAAATCACAAAATTCTTTTTGGAAGTGAAAGATTACGTGAAAATGCAACTAATATTAGTTGAACAATTCTCAAAATAAGATAGTATACTATGCACAATTGAGCCTCAAAAGTCTGATCACAACACACGTTCTTCTCATTCAACTCATGCACGTTTTTCATAGCCTTACTGAATTTTGTCTATATATCATGCATAAAAACTTCAAATCACAAAATTCTTTTTGGAGGTGATAGACAACTTGTCCTTCTCACTTTTCTTAGTTGAAAACATTTCAAAATAAGATCATTTGGTATGCTCAATTGTGCATCAAAGTCTACTGAAAATATGGTGTGGTGAGAATTCACTTGAGCTTGCAAGTTCATATCCCATATCATTTGGGAGTGACTTGGAATGAACTTGATTACAAGGTCAGCTCTTTCTTCCCCCAAAACTCACACTATTCTACTCTAAATAATGATAATATATGTGAAAAATGGTAATATTTCAACATTTCGACTATTTCAAAAAACAATTACTATGATATTCGGCAAAATCAACTCATAATTTCCAAAAAAATTCGTCTTGACTTTTTTGAATTAATTAAAGACGAAGCTGCTTGGAAGGTACGGTAACTTGAAACTTCTAAGATTCCAGTTCTAAAGGGCTCTTGAAAAAATCAACTCATATATTGAGCAACCAAAAAGTCTTTTAAAACACTACACTTAGAGTATTGCGTTTCAACCCATCACAACAAATTTCAATCATATGTTGTCAATATGAATCTTGTTCGTAATCAAATTATAAAAGAAATTTAAGTTTTAAGTTTCAAATTTCATACAAAATATTGGTGATAGCAATCATAGATCTAACCATATAGATAAAATCTAAAATTCTAACGAACAACTTTCATTCATATATCAAGCTCAAAAATCCCTCATAGTTGCATTTTATAATGCATCATTGTAGTTCTCCAATTATAGAGAGGGGTGAAGTCCTTTGAGGATAAAAAACAAAGCTTATAATAGAATTCAATCCGAGCATCAACCAAAGAAGAGAAACAATATGCATAAAACTTCATTCTTGCACCAATCATCAAGAAATTCAGCCTCAAAGAGCATCGCCACCGGGGCCTCTAAACATGTATGCCACATTAAATTTATCTTTTGTTGAAAATGCAATTTAAAATTAAAATTAAAATTATTAGAATCACGTTGAAAACTAAATATAATAGACCCAAAAAATGTTGATTTGGACATTGGATGACGAAGATACACTCTATTGAAAGGACTTTGAGAGTGCTCTCTACATTTAGCCTAAAAAAGAAAAATTCAATAAAAAGGCATGCCACATAAGATTATTAAGTCCTAAACTTTGTACCCCTACTCCAGTTTCCAAGATTCTCTCCGATACTCTTAGACGCTATTTGTTTTCACGTCTTAAAGTTGTCTTACTTGCTTGACTCCTACTAAATTCCCCAATAGAATGGCAAGTGCCATCTGTCACTCTAGTTCCAATGAAAGTTATTGTATTAGTAAAAATCAAAAGAACCGGTACGGGGTACAGAACCCTATTGTTATAGAATGTAATGAATATTCTTCATTTTCACCATAAAATTTTATGTTCATTTAAAGAAATAATTTCCTAAACACTTTTTGATATTATTTTTTTGCCAACCAGGTAGGATTGATACCGTTTAAAAAAATTCCTTGTTTAGCTTACATTCCTTGCAACAATCCATGTCGCATGCCTCTGTTGCATATAGTTGTGGATGCTCTTAACCCGTAGAGGACCATAAGGCCACTGCGCAACTTTTCGAACTAAAAAGTGAGGAAATTTGAGTTGTTGGGCTATGAAATGTAGGGTGAGCAACAAAAAGACTTGGCTCTTTTTGAGTGCTGAATATGTGGATACTTCATGATTGGAAATTTATGAAGTGTGAAATTTTGGTGATTTTTTTTCTGAGTTTCAAAATGATGATCTCTACGCATGAATAGAACTCTTTTGAACAATCCGATTTCAGCATATGTTAAAAATTCACCAAACAAGTTCCATCGATCTTCTTTCTGGTGGCATTTTTTCAAAAATTATGCAATTCCATTGATCATTTAAAAAAAATAAAAGCTACATAAGTATTTCTTTTAATTTCAAAAGTACCGATTGTCAAAATAACCCTAACCAATGAGGAATTGAGCTGGTTACAAGAGCACCCTGGTGCTTTAGAGATTAACCCTTAAACATCAAGAAGGTCTTTGGAGGGCAGCCCAGAGAGCATCTCTCTAAAGTCTATTACAGCAACTACCGATAATAAAATTATTATTTAAAAAAATTTAAAAAAAAAACACCTAGAAATCTAAAAGTTGCCAGCCTGCCATTGGCACTAGCTAGAGTTTTTGCTCCTTTTAAAAAAAAACGCTATATCCCTCTTCATAATTGTTGCTCTTTCAAAGCTTTCTCCTTCCTTTAATTCCTTCATTTGATTATGAATTGTTCCATAGTTTTCTGATTAAACATCTTTGCAACATTTAGCCTTGTTTTTTCATCACCTTTTCAAGGCACCAATAACACACAATTCGCTATTTACGCACTTGGCTATATAATCATGCACTTCGTCCCCGAGCGCATGATTTTATTTGTCTAACTTTTATTTTTTTTAAACCAACGATTATTGTCTTTCTTCAATCCCTTACATTGTAAACAAATAATTATTTTAATAAAATTTTAATCTCATCTTTATCTTTTCTTTAATATTTTCTTTTTTATCTTGATTTCTTTCTCGTCTTCTTTCTTGTCTTCTTTCTTGTCTTCTTTTTGTCTTACTTCTTGTCTTCCTTTTTGTCTTCGTTGTCTTTTTTTTCTTCTACTTTTTCTTCAGTTGTGGCTGCTGAACCCTAAACAATGGGAGCAAACAAAAAAACAAAAACAAAAAAAAAAAAGTTTTTTTTTTTTTTTTTTTTTTTTTCGTTTTTCGGGTTGGCCGTGGGGTGCTGCTGAACCCTGAATGGCAGCCGCCAAAAATAATAATAATTATTATTATTATTATTTTATTTTATTTTTGCCCTTTTTCTTGGCCGTGGGGTGCTGCTGAACCCTGAATGGCAGCTACTCAAAAAAAAAAAATTATAAAAAAAAAATAAATCTATTTTTAGACTACTGACGGCTGAGGGTGCGCGGCCGCGCACCTTAAGCTTCTTTTATCCTCTCCCTCACTCCCTTTCCCTCTCCCTCTCTCCTCTCCCTCTCTCTCCCCCTCTCCCCTATATATATGAGGAGAGGGGGGAGAGAGAGGGAGAGGAGAGAAGAGGAAAAGGGAGTGAGTGAGAGGATAAAAGAGGCTTAGGGTGCGCGGCCGCGCACCCTCAGCCGTCGTAGTCTAAAAATAACCAAAAAAAACTTTTATTTATTTTTTTATTTTATTTATTTTTTTATTCCGGCCGTTTAGGGTTCAGCCGTTGGCGGCTGAACCCTAAATTTTTTTTAAGGGTTCATGAGCCCTAAACAAGAAAGAAGACGAAAACCGAAAGAGAAAAAAAAAAAAAAAAAAAAAAAAAAAAAAAAAAAAAAAAAAAAAAGGTTTTTTTTCCTCCACCGCCGTTTAGGTTCAGCCGCCGCTGGCTGAACCCTAATTTTAAAATTTTAAAATTTTCTATTTTTAGGGTTCATGAGCCCTAAGCAAAAAAAATTTAAATTTAAATTTAAAAAATGGTTTTTTTTCCTCGGTACGGGTGTAGGGTTTGCGGCTTCCACAAGAGGTATGAAGAAAAAAATAGAAAAAGAAGAAGAAGACAAGAAGGAAGACAAGAAGGAAAAAAAAAAAAAAAACAAGAAAGAAGACAAGATAAAAGAAACAAGATAAAGAAAAGATAAAAGAAAAGATAAAGATAAGAATAAAAAAAAAAAAAAAAAATTGTTTGTTTACAATGTAAGTGATTTGTAGAAAGACAAAATCGCTGTTTTTTAGAGAGCTTTTTACACAAATTTTTTAAGCACGATTTGCTCATGAAATGAACGCACTTGGCCAAGTGCATAAATAGCGAATTGCGTGTTCAATCCACTTCAATTTTGGTTGAGAAAATCCACTTCTTTCTATCATAAACAAGCATGTGGGACTTTTTCGACGTTTACGGTTGGTTGTCCTATTACCAACCACAGACCCAAAACCAATCACCCTAATTTCTAGATTTTCAAAGGGAAGATGTACCTCATTTGTACATTAGAGCATGTGATCGGTTTTGAGTCGCAGGTTACTTTGCACTTTGGAATTTTGTATAAAGTTGAGAAATGCAAATTATAAATTGCAATTTTTTGCAATCCTCATGAAATTCTATTTCGAACGCGGTCATAAGGTTTTCCCGGATTTACCACTGCCAAATATAGGTCAGATTGCTTAAGTAGTTGGTAATAAGACAATCAACCTTAACCCTTAAACGTCAAAGCAAGCCCCACGGGCTTGGTATAAAGGAATAATTGGAGAAAAAAGTTTCATTTCTCAACCAAATCAAGCGAGACTTGTTGCGTTGGAAAGCTACTGAAAAAGCGATCTAGATTCCAAATTCTCGCCTCATTTGAGAGATTGTGGAATCGTTGGTAAGCAATCAAAGTTATCAAATTGAACAAGTTTTGAGGTTGGGGCAACTGAAGTTCAGTAGTGCCGCAGCGCTACAGTGCTAGCCAACAGTGCACACTGCAAAGCCGTTTTTGCAAATTATTATTATTATTATTTATTTTTAATTTAGATTCTTTCCGGGCTGCCCCGTTCAGGCCCTCTTGACGTTTAAGGGTTAAGGGTTAGTAGGCAAAAGGAGTCGCAGCCAAGTGTTTATTCACCCCCAGACCAATTGAACATTTTCCTTTCGCTGATGGTTTTAATTTATTACTCCCTCTATCCCATAATGGTTGGCACGTAGGTTCTCTGAAATCTACCTCAATCCCTCTGTCCCATAATGGCTGACACGTAGGTTCTCTGAAATCTACCTCAAGAGGTAGATTTCAAAGAACCTACATGCCAGCCATTATGGGACAGAGGGAGTATCAGAAAACTATTTCTAGTGTAACCACTATCAATGGGGTTGTGAAGTGAGCTAGGCTGGACCCCCACACAACAATAACTTACTCGTTGATGAGTCTGAGCTGGCTGGCTCACAGCCAGTGCGATAATTGATGAGATTGAAGCCAACTCAAGGCCTGCTAGAAAGTCGGTACCGCTGGCTTCTCATTATTATTAGTGTGGTCTTGTCCAAAACGAAGAGTGATCATTTGTGTTTAAAAACCACCAACAGTACAGTAATTTTTCGGTTAACTCTGCCTACTCACTCAGGTCCACATTTAGCATTGTGCGGAACACGTCGGGAATCCCGAGGAGAATTCTACTGTACCAACTTGGGGCCCTGAAATGCCGGTGAGAATCGACATTCCGGGACGAAACTCGTCTGGCTGGGCCGCGATTGCGGGGCCAACTGGTCCATCTGGATCACAGCGGGAGCGAATCGTATTATTGTATACTTGGCCGTGAGTAGATATTACTAAACTTAGTAACTTCAGTTCCTCTCCTTTCAAGCGGTAAGGATCCTCCACCGCTGCTTTCATTCTCATCCCTTTCTGTCTGTCTTTCTGTCCGTCTTTCTGTTCGTCAGCCTGGAAACTGGAGCTTGAGCCATTGCTCATTTCCTTTCCTTGATTTCTGTACTAGTTACTGAGAGTCATAACTTGGGCTCTAGTGAATTTGCTACCTCCCAGGCAAAACTGTCATGGTCTCTAAGATCAAGGAATATCTAAGCTGTCAGGCTGACTTTTTGACACAACATGTTATAAAGGTGGAATGCTCTTTTTAACCGCCTATAGAAGAACCAAGCATTCTTGGTTTTAAAATGAATCTTATTGGGGAAAATCAATAATTCAAATTGTGTATGACTAAGGGATATGTTCCCCATGTTCCACATATAGAATGTGATAGATGAAGACAATGTTGAAGATTTCAAAAAGTAAATTACAAAAAATTGGAATTTAAAAAAAATTGTATAGGAAATACATATTAGACAATATTTACAAATATTCCATTTACCAAATTCATTTATTTTTGACAAAAAGTATTGATGCAAATGTATCAACTATATGCTCGATCGACAATAATTATTTCCATGCGTGTAGACATGCAACAAGTGTTCAATTTTGATGTTGGATCTATATTTAGAATGTGTAAAAAATGTGTGCCATGTAGGTACAAAGTATTGATTGGAAAAATGGATTCTTCTAAAATCCCATTTGACTCTTAGATGTTCATTTGTAAATGATGAATTGAAGATAACAACTAGTCTTGTGGTTGGACAATGTGATTTTTGTGAGTAAAAGAACAAGAAGGTGATGGATTGCAAATGACAACACGTCTTATAGTTGCACAATGTTATTGTTGTCATTGAATAAAGGGACGAGAAGATCGTAGGTTAAAGATGATGACAAATCTAGTGGTTGCATAATCAGCAATCAGTGTTCTTAAACAAGAGAATGCGATAAGGATTGTTTATTTCCTACAACCCCTTTTTTTTTAATGGAAAATGAAGTTTCCAAAACAAAGTATTGGAAATTATAATTATAGAAATAGTAAAAACAACTATCACTACGAGGCGCATAAATTGTAAATGGTCTTTAAATCAATTAGAAGATTTTGAATTTTTAAATGATAGTTTGAATAAATTTATGAATTAAAAAAACATCATAGAATTCAACTAAGGCTACGTGTTGCTGCGCATAACCGTCGACGAAAAATACTTTTTGAATGAATTTAAATAGTACCTTTAAATTCAATTAAAATTAAAAAAAAAAAAAAAAACCTCTATATTGTCTTGTGTTACAAATTTTACTATTTTGGAAAAGTATTATTGTTCTTTTCTATACATTTTTTTATTTCTATGATAAAAAGTACAATTATAAACAATAATACCAAATTTTGAATTCTAAAAATATAAAATGCAATTTTATTGAATTTTTGTGTTCATTGCTTCTAACTTCTATAAATGAATATCTTAAAATATTATAGGAATATTATAATATATTGTAAAATAATATAAAATACTTTGAGAAGATGCCAAAACATTTCAAGATTATGGAAAGTTTGCTTCATATATGTATAATCCAATTAGAAGAATATGAGTGTATTATTGAAATGAATAATACAAAAATATGAAATTTTGTTAATCTAAAGTCTAGAATTTTTTTTAATTCTAAAACATGTCTAATTGTTTTTGATTCATATCCAAAAGTTGAATCTTCAAAGGTATTTTTACAAGGAGTTTAACACTTAATAAGTACATATTCAAACCATTTGTCTTCTCTTTGTGATTCCGCCAGTATCTTACATAGCATTTAACAATGACTAGATATCCAAATTTGATTTGTGAATAGTCAATATCTAAATTGCCCATGTTTTTAATCTGTATTTGTGTAGCTCGTGAAATTTGATTAGGTGTTAAAGAACTGTGATTGAAGCTTTGTCCACTTCTTTTGGGTTTTTCACCTAGGTTCCTCTTTTGAAATGCAAAATTTCTTGAATGTCAAATTTGAAGATTTCCAATTTAGATCTCCACAACCCTATTTGAGAGTATTTTCCCATAATTGTAGTTGTTCAAGATATTTGGTTTTATAATTAGAATCTTCTAGCGTGATGTGGAGGCTCTACAATGTATTCTTCTTCGTTATACTTTTCTCTTTCATCTTCGTTAATGTATTCATTTGCTTTATTTTCAATCTCCATATTGGTTGTGTATTGAGAAGAAGGATTATTCATGACTATAAAATAATAATAAAATATAATCGTAAAATAAATATATAATACAAAAAAGAAATAAATAATGTTAGGAATAAACATTAATATATAGTTTGCTTGGAATATTTTACTTTATACTTTTAAGAATAAATTTATGAATTTTTATAAAATCATAGAATTTAATTAATATATGTCAAATACATAATCTTGTATTATGTTTTTTAATTTATAAAATGATATTAATTTTTAAAAGTAGTACATGTTTTCATCTCATACAATATATATGGTGGCTACAGTAGATACGTCTTGATAAGTTTGATACAATGCTTAAAAAAATGAATTTCAAATCCCATTACAATATTTTTTATGCATTTCATTGAAATCTTTAAAATATTATTTTAGGTATTAAGAAAAAACAAGTCTTTTTGAAGACATAGCAAAGTATTACCGTACCTTCCAAGCAGCTTCGTCTTTAAATAATTCAAAAAAACCAAGATGAATTTTTTTGGAAATTATAAGTAGATTTTGCCTAATATCATATTTATTGTTTTTTGAAAAAGTCGAAATGTTGAAATATTACCATTTTTACATATTTTATCATTATTTTGAGAGGAAAATGTGAATTGGTGGGGAAGAAAGAGCTGAGCTTGTAATCAAGTTCATTCCAAGTCACTCCCAAATGATATGGGATAAGAACTTGCAAGCTCATGTGAATTCTCACCACACCATATTTTCAGTAGATTTTGATGCACAATTGAGCATGCCAAATGATCTTATTTTGAAATTTTTTTCACTAGGAAAAGTGAGAAGAACAAGTTGTCTATCACCTCCAAAAAGAATTTTGTGATTTGAAGTTTTTATGCATGATTTATGAACAAAATTCAGTAAGGGTGTCAAGAACGTGCATGAGTTGAATGAGAAGAACATGTGTTGTGATCAGACTTTCGAGGCTCAATTGTGCATAGTAGACTATCTTATTTTGAGAATTGTTCAACTAAGAATAGTTGCATTTTCAAGTAATCTTTCACTTCCAAAAAGAATTTTGTGATTTGATGTAGTTTTTATCAAGTTATTCACAGTCTTGTAAAGGAGTTTAACCGGTGATTAAGAGAACAAGAAGTGAGAATTCTACATATCCCACATTCATTGTTGGCACTAGTGTCCTGAATTTTGTATAAAGCCCAAGACTTTACAACTCTCAATCATTAAGATCTTGCAAGTGAAGTGATCCATATTGTGGTACTAACTTGCAAGGCCCTTTTGGATGAATGACGAAAACACAATATTATGTTTTTTCAAGAAAATGAATTTAACTAATCTATAAAAATGGCAAACGAACATGACTTTTTGAAAAATATTAAATATTCGTTTGAAGCATGACGAAGCTGCTTGGAAGGTACGGTAATTCTAAATGTAATTTGAACTTAATGTTTTTGAAAAGTTTATATTTTAAAATTTAAATGCATGGCACTAAGTGTTTTCTATGAGTATAAAAAATTTCAAATGATTTGGTAAAACTAAAACTTTAAAAATGAATATTCCATTCTTTTGTAAACGATTGACGCTTTAGCCTGCTCTTCAAGCTTTGTTCCCTCCCTTCCTCGCTCACTAGGTAGCCCATTAGAAAAAAAAATCCGTAAAGTTAATCGGATTTTCATCCACTCTATTTCACATGCCTCTGTGCTAAGAACTATAGTAAAGCGGGGAAAATAATCCCACATTTTTCTTTTAGAAGATAGAGATGTTGTGAACGACTATAGTGCTTTAGGACTGTATGCTCATGAACTTGTGTGACCCTATGCAATTGGCCGATATGTTTATAGTAATTTAGCCTTGATTTTACTTTTTTCTTAATATTTAAAACACTAATTTATCTATAATTTAATTCAATTTGAGGTCACAAAATTTGATTAAAAAAATACATTACTTCTACATTGTAGGTCCAAAAGCTACAAAACAATTTCGTTGCATTCTTTATTATTGAGAGTTTTTCAATGATACTAAGAACGCGCCTGAAAAACTCATAGTCTTGAAAATCTCAACGTAAGATACAAAACAAACAAACAAACAAACTACCTTTTTTAATTTGTAGACTAATGTGAAAATGTGACGTTGACCCACTGTTTGATGTGATTTAGTCATGTTTTAATTTATTTATTTTAATTTTTAGAATGAACTATCAATATATTAATTTAAAAAAATTGAATATGTTTTATGTATTTATTTTATGGCCATCTATATATATCACAAGACTAAATCTTGCAAAATCATAAGATTAAATTCTCAAAAATGATATATACAGGGTAATTTTTTTGTAATTTTTAAAATTTACAATTAAAAAAAATCAATTAAAAATCTACAACTTCTACACTATAGGTCGTATTGAGGTAATTGATGTACGGTAGTATTGCTAGGAGCCAAAGAGGTTCGGGTGCTAAATAATGGTGTGTGGGAATAGGGGTTAGGCATGGGCTGATCTCTAGAGTGTCCTTGTGATGAGTTATCCCATATGGTTTGTCCATGGTGACCCCCTAGTGTACACTACTTAAGGTGGAAGGCCTTTGAGTAAAGATCATCTCTTTCAACGCATTCCTTGTGTGTGTGTGTGTGCCTTGTGCTCTCATCTCTTACCTTCAATAGGTTATGGGCCCACTCATGTGTGTTGCATGAGTCTTTGATTGCATTGAGGCAATTAGTTTGAGGTCGTTGCGGAAGGGGTTGATTTGGAGCTTTTGGGAGCATTTTGGAGCGTTTTGGAGGAGTCTTCTTTCTTGGAGGTGTGCACGGGCTGAAGTTACACGTGGGAGCACTCTTCTTGGTCGATCTCTTCCTTTGGATTTCCAAGTTTTTCATTCCAAGCCTCTTTTGTAAGTGGAACGTCGTTTCGTTCAATTTGATGCACTTGTGGTCATACAAGTGATTTGTGAGGTGTTGAGGCTCTAAGGGAGGGTCTATGGTCTGATCTAAGTGATTGGGCACTTGCATTGAGGTGTTGCATGTGTTTCATAGCCTTGGAGTGCTCAAATTTTCATTTGGGGTTACTTTATGCACTTGGGCGCACAAAGGTGCGGTTTTGAGCAATTTCAATGCATTTAGGGTTTCAAGGGGCTTATGTGAGTCCATGAGCATTGATATAGTGCTCTTGAGGGACACAAAGGTGTTGATTACGTGCATTGAGTGATTGGGAACACTAAGGTGTTGATTTGGATCAATCGGAGTAGTGGGAGCTCCATTGAGTGATTTGAGGTGTTTTGGTTAACATCTTTGCAATTTGGGTGAGCTACCTTCGCATTTGAGTGTTGGATGGTGTGTGTGGAGCACAAAGGTGCTGATTTGTTGTTTAGGGTTGAACTAGAGGCATCAGAAGCACAAAGGTGCTACTTTCTATCAAAAAATCATAAAAAACGAGTGTGGTTATTGAGTTTGAGGGTTTAATTGAGTGAGGAGGCATTCGTGAGTAAGGATCATGGCATCTTATGAGGGTGAGGGTCCCAAAGTGGTGGACAAGTTCGATGGCGTGAATTTCCACTTGTGGAAGTTCAAAATGGAGATGGTCATGGCGGAGAAGGAGTTGTGGGACATTGTCGATGGTAGTGAGGAGCCCCCTCAATCTACTACCGACCCGGGCGTGATGTAAGCATATTTGAGGCGCGAGAAGAAGGCATTTGCCATCTTGGCTCTCAATCTTTCGGATTCCCAACTCGCGCACATTCGTTCGTGCAAGACACCCCGCGAGGCATGGGCCAAGCTTTGCAACATTCACGAAGCAAAGAGTTTGGCCAACATATTGTTTTTGCGGCGCAAGTTCTTCACCATCAAGATGGAGGAAGAAGACGACATGTTGGCGCACATCAACAAAGTCAAGGCACTCGCGGATCAACTCAACGGTGCGGACGTGACCATTTCCGATGGGGATGTTGTGATGACCCTTTTGAAAAGCCTACCACCCTCGTACGAGTATCTCATCGTGGCCATGCAGTCAAGGCCCATTTCGGAGCTCACATTGGACTATGTGACCTCGCGGTTGTTGCACGAGCTCTCGCGGCGAAAGGAGAATGAGTCTCGTGGAGATAGTGCGGCTCTCATGGCAAAGCAATCCAAGAATGGAGGCGGTGGGAGCTCTAGCGATAAGGCGTGCTTCTATTGCGGTAAGAAGGGCCACATTGCCAAGTTTTGTTACAAACGCAAGAGGGATGAGAAGGGGGAGAGTGCAAACAACACTAAAACTCGTGATGATGATGATGAGTATGCGTTTACTACGCGGTATGTCTCTTGGGATGCAAGCATGAGTGATGGCAAAGATGAGTATGCAATGATGGCAAGCAATGTATCGTGCAATGGTAGTACGAGTGATTGGATTGTTGATTCGGGGGCTACAAGCCACATGTCACCGCATAAAACTTGTTTTCATTCGTATGCTCTCATTAACCCAAGGAGGGTGATTTTGGGAGATGATACGGTGCTTGAGGCCATTGGCAAAGGCCAACTTGTTGTAGACACCGAGGTGAGGGGTCGTGTGAAGACAATCACTATCCAAAATGTCCTCCACGTTCCCAAATTAACGGCAAATTTACTATCGGTGCGGCAACTAGTGGCAAAGCACTTGAGGGTTGAGTTTAGTGATAAGGGGTGTTATGTGTTGTCACCGAGTCGAGATGAGGTGGCCATCATTGAAGAACACGAGGGCTTGTACCACATCAACTTCTCGAAGGTGCATTCCAAGGAATCGGCGGAGTTGGCGCATTCAAACTTGAAGGACGACAAGTTGGTGTTGTGGCATCGTCGACTCGGCCATTTGAACATCAAGAGTGTGAAGACACTACGCGGCATGGTAAGTGGCATGGACCTTCATCAATTGAAAGTGGATGCTTCTTCATTCACTTGTGAAGGTTGCATTGAAGGCAAGCAACAACGGTTGCCATTTGCGGGTGAAGCGGCGACTCGGGCCACGAAGGTTTTGGAGATCGTGCATTCGGATGTGTGTGGCCCAATGAAGACCACGTCGATAGGAGGTTGCAAGTACTTTGTGACCTTCATCGATGACTTTTCAAGGAAGATTTGGCTCTACCCAATCAAGGCCAAGAGTGAGTGCTTTGACAAGTTCAAGGAGTTCAAGACATTGGTGGAGAACCAATCCGAGATGAAGATCAAGGTGTTTCGATCGGACAATGGTGGCGAGTACATGTCCAAGAAGTTTGACGAGCTATTGAAGAAAAAAGGCATCGCACGCCAAACTTCGGCCCCGTACACGCCTCAACAAAATGGAGTTGCGGAGCGCGCAAATCGCACCATTGTAGAGATGGCGAGGAGCATGTTGCACGCTCAAAACTTGAAGTTGGACCTTTGGGCGGAAGCGGTGATGAATGCGGTGTACACTCGCAATCAGTGTCCAACAAGCGCGGTTGAAGGCATGACACCGGAGCAAGCGTGGAGTGGGAGGCAACCATGTGTTGCACACATGCGCATCTTCGGATGCATTTCATATGCAAAGGTTCCCGACGAACGGAGTACTAAACTCGAGGCTAAGGCCTTAAAGTGTGTGTTTCTTGGGTATTGTGAAGGTACCAAGGCGTATAGACTCATGTCGGTGGACACGAGGAAGATCATTTGGTCACGTGATGTGACGTTTTGTGAGGAGTCTACGATGGAGGCTCCTTTGGAGGTTGGTCCAAGTGGGAGTAGTGGAGACGTGTTGGTGGACACACCCTCCAAGTCCCCTAGTGTTGTTGATGTAGGTCATGAGGACGGTGATGACGAAGATGGTGACACGGAGGTTGTTGAAGTGCCATCGAGCTCAAAGGCCAAGAATGGCGCAAAGGACGCGCAAGATGAGCAAATTTCTTCAAGCGAGCGGCGGTACCCCGAGAGATTGCGCAAGCCACCTGGAGAATGGTGGAAGAATCACATCTTCCCTCAAGAGGATGACGAGCATGCGAATGTGGCATTATCGGATGGTCCATTGACCATTCGTGAAGCCATGCAAGGTGAGGATGCGGTCAAGTGGGAGCGCGCCATGCAAGAGGAGTACGACTCTCTAATTGCTAATGATACGTGGCAATTAACTCCCATTCCAAAGGATCGCAACCCCATTGGTTGCAAATGGGTGTTTCGGACAAAGAGGGATGTTTCGGGTAATGTGGTGCGTCACAAGGCAAGACTAGTAGCCAAGGGGTTCGCGCAAGTGCATGGGGTAGACTTTCACGAGACGTTTGCTCATGTGGCCAAGTTCACCACCATTCGATGCATTCTTGCGATTAGAGCGGCCATGGACTTGGAAATGCATCAAATGGATGTGAAAACCGCATTTTTGAATGGCGATTTGGAGGAGGACATCTACATGGTGCAACCCGAGAGCTTTGTGCAACAAGGTAATGAGCACCTTGTTTGTAAGTTGCAAAAATCATTGTATGGGTTGAAACAATCTCCAAGAGCGTGGTACCAAAAGATTGACACGTTCTTGCTTGCACACGGGTTTACTAGGAGCATTGCGGATCATAGCCTCTACTTCATGCAAGAGGGACAACATGTGGTGACTGTGATCATATATGTTGATGATTTGATCATTCTTGCAAGCCTCATGAGTTCAATGAATGCATTAAAAGGCATGCTTGAGAGAGAGTACGAGATGAGTGATCTTGGAGAATTGCACTTTTGTCTTGGTGTTGAGTTTGTGCGAGACAGGGCTACACGCACTATCACCATGAGTCAAGGCAAGTATGTGATGGACGTGCTCAAGAGATTTTGGATGGAGGATTGTAAGCCCGTGGCAACACCATTGGATGCAAACTCCAAGCTCGTCAAGCTTTCGGAGGAGGAGTATGCGGCGGAGGCGAAATCGATGGCGGAGGTGCCATACAAGCAAGCGGTGGGGTCGTTGATGTATGCGATGATTGCGACACGGCCCGACCTCGCGTATCCAATTAGCGTGGTGAGTCAACACATGGCGAGACCGGGCTCAATGCATTGGATGGCGGTCAAGAGGATCATGCGGTACTTGAAGGGCACAAGCGATTCAAGTTGTGTCTTGGCGGCAAAGACATTGTGTTGAGCGGCTATTGCGATGCGGACTACGCGGGAGACACAAGCAATCAAAGATCGACAACGGGCTACATGTTCAAGGTCGGATCGGGAGCGGTATCGTGGAATAGCAAGCGGCAACAAACCACGGTGACATCAACGCTGGAGGCCGAGTACATGGCTACGAGCCATGCCACGAAGGAGGCCATTTGGTTGAGGCAACTAATGGTGGATGTGGGTTGCACACAAGGTGAGGCTACAACGATTATGTGTGACAACCAAGGGTGGATTTCACTTGCAAAGAACCCTACACATCATTCACGCACGAAGCACATTGATGTGCAATACCACTTCATTCGGGAGAAGTTGGAATTGGGAGTTATACGGTTGGATTATTGTCCAACGGAGCACATGGTGCCGGATGTGCTCACAAAGGGTCTTTGTAGAGACCGACACCAACGATTAGTAATAGCATTTGGACTTAGAGGCTTTGGCTCTACGCAAAGTGGGAGTATTGAGGTAATTGATGTACGGTAGTATTGCTAGGAGCCAAAGAGGTTCGGGTGCTAAATAATGGTGTGTGGGAATAGGGGTTAGGCATGGGCTGATCTCTAGAGTGTCCTTGTGATGAGTTATCCCATATGGTTTGTCCATGGTGACCCCCTAGTGTACACTACTTAAGGTGGAAGGCCTTTGAGTAAAGATCATCTCTTTCAACGCATTCCTTGTGTGTGTGTGTGTGCCTTGTGCTCTCATCTCTTACCTTCAATAGGTCGAAAGGTCACAAAACAACTTTGATGCACTTCTTTTTGTTAAGAGCTTTTTGAGAGTACTAAAAACCTGGCTAGCAGCACCACGATCTGAAAAATGTCAACTTAATATACAATACAAAACAAACAAAAAACTACGAGTATTATTTTTTAAATGTATATATATGATGATATAAACTCAACTAATCAATTATAATTAATAGTATATTCATGAAAATTAAAAGTATAGAGTATATTGAAAAATAATGAAGAATAGTACTTGAAATAGTACTAATATAATATATATATAAATAAAATACAAAACAAGCAAACAACCTATCTTAATGTGTGGATATTTTGTAATATATTATCATACGTTTATATTACATTGCAAGTTATTTTGTAAAGATATTTATTCAAATTTGAACAATTTATACATACATATTTGATTTATATATACTTGATTATATCATGTTAATATATATAAATTAGCTACCAAAGTCCCATAGCTATATTGAATTTTAAATATCAATATTATGATAACCATTTATCAGTTGTATAATAGTCATCAATATAATTAACTATTAAGTAGCTAGTTATTAATGAGAATAAAATATATTGTTGAATATAGTGATAAGCTATTCAATTTAAAATAATTTATCCATAATTTAATTAATTTTATGGTGATGAAATTCAATTAAAAATTCAAAACTTTTGCACAACATGTCCAAAAACTACAAAACAACTTTGATGCACGGCTACTCAGTAAGAGCTTTACATTGATGCCAATAGTGACATCAAAACACCGCTATTTTATGTCTTTTATAATTTAATTCAATTTACAGTGACAAGAATTATTCAAAAATCCATAACGTTCATACCGTAAGTTCAAAAGCGATGTAACGACTTTGGTGCAACCCTCTTTGTCGTGAGCTTTCCGACGGTACTAAGAAATTGACCAAGTGGGCACATGATTAGGACGGTTTCAACATTACGTTCAAAACAAAACAAACTACCTTCTTTAACCCCTAAACGTTCTCACCCTTTTCAAATTTGGCAGTTTTTCAAAGATGCATTATAAAATGCAACTAAGAGGGATATTTTCAACTTGATGAATGAATAAAAATTGTACATTAGGCATTTTAGATTCTATCCATGCGGTTAGATTTGCGATTGCTATCACCAATATTTGTGTATAATTTTTCAAACTTAAAATTTAGAGCTCTTTTGTAATATGATTACGAATAAGATATTGACAATCTAATAACGAGACTTGTTGGGATGGGTTGAAATGTAATACTCTAAGTGTAGTGATTTTGGGAGAATTTATGGTTGCTTATTTCTAGTACTTGACTTTTTCAAGAGCACTTTTAGACTAAAATCTTCCAAATTTGGGGTGGAACACTACGACATGAAATGAGTCATAAAAATTTCACAAATCATTCTCTTTCTCATCGGATCACACATGCACAAAGCTAACTTCCCATGAAAGTTTTAGTAAAAATTTCACACTGCAAAAAGTGCATGATGGATGAGAAATAGGAGTTCAAATCCGTACATCATGCAAAACATGCATGGTTGGGCGGTTAGGGGTTAATCCATAACTCCCAAAGAACGAGGAGGATGCATTAGAGTTAACCGAAAACATTGTCTCAAAGTGGAAACTCACTTTATACTCACCTTAGACTTGTTTTGAGTTAAAAAAAAGACTGCAAAACTAATCTATATTGAGTTAGAGGATAATCTAGAGCAATGCCATGCACCATCATGGGGTGTGGAACTTGTGACCCCTCTTAGAGGAGAGTTCCTTCACGTTCACCCAAGTCAAGAGCCCTAACTATGGAAACTATTCATAAACAATGCTTGTCATAAGTTGTAATTATAGGAAAGGAACTCCACTTGAACGCCATTTATAGACAAGTTTTGTTTTTCGATAACCCTATTATGTCTAAGAATAATTTCATTACTTTATTTGAATTCCATAATTTCGACTAAAGAATTTTCACTTAATGTAAACTAGAGAATTGTAAATGTTCATTACAAGAACTCAAAAATCCTTCAAGATTTGTAATGACATTGATTGATCTACCGGAAAAAAACTAAAACACCAACCGAGATGGATTTAGGACATGATAGTTAGGAAAGATTGATGACTTTGAGGGCGTTTTTACACTAGGCCGTTATATTTGTCAAAAAAAAAATTTAATTTTTTAAAAAATTAAAATTAAAATTAAAATTAAAATAAAATATATATATACAATATGTAAAACATTTGTCATTACTACGTTACAAACACTATAAAATAATTACAAAAATGTTTAAATATATTTAAAATGAAATATGTTTAGATCTTTTAGAATTTTTTTACAATTTTTATATTATTTTGGAATATTTTAAAATATTCTAAAAATCTTTTTGAAATCTTTACACATTTTGTGCAATGTAACAATTAATAATGATCATAAACATCAACTCAATGAGTCACCAACAAGTCATTTTACCCAAACATAAATCTTTTGGAATCAATCATTGTTGTTGTGTTTAGTTTTTAAAACATCATTTTTGGTGACCTAAACTCAATACATCTTTGTATGCTCTTAAAATTTCAAACACTATTTATGGTTTTAAAATTTATAAGGATGTTTGTTGTAAACGACCTATTGATTTTGCTCTAATTTTTTTGGAAAAATTCATGATCAAACATTATAATGATATAATATATACAGTAGATTGTCTTGAAAATTGATATACAGCCTCACGACTAAGTCCTCTTTTAGCTTCAACGGTGACGTTTTCTACATGAATACCAATTGAGAGATACATCTATGTTCTTGAAAGTATCACGAGAAATGATAATTTTTTAGGGAATGGCATGACCCTTTAGGGATTAAAAGACTGAACTACAATAACCTTGTCAAACCTCATTAATTTCTCACATTTTAAAATATGTTGTATTTTTTTGGTATTCTTCTCACGTAAAATATTTTTGAATAGATTTATCCTAATTTTTTTTTATAATTATATAAATAATAATAAGTTTCATAATGTTTTTCAATATTTTTTTTTGTAAAAATCATAGTAATTACAAAAATTTAAAATAGTATTTTAAAAAAATAGAAAAATGTAAATAATAATGATGAACAACAAAGTGTAGGTGGCATATTTATCAAGGTTGCATATTAAGAAGAAATTTGATAGGAATTTTTTTTTGAAGTGTATATTGAAGTTTTAGGGTTGTTAGTTTTAAATTGTTGTAAAAAACTTTTCACTAGGGCTTTGACTTCGGTTTGATGTATGTTTTGTTTACATTGGGATATAATGTCGATTTGTTCAAAATGTTGTCAAAATCACAAATTCAACAATTTTGAAAATTACTAAATTGGTTTAGAAAGCAAAAGATAGCTCCCGGGTGATTGCAAGCTACGGTCACCCATGTTTATTGTCGCGGTATAGGAATTGTTGCCCTTTTCAATCTTTGAAAAATCACCAATAAATATTGGGATGGAATTTTGTAATGAAACAAATTGCATTGTTTTTATAGAATTCCAAAGTTAAGATGTTTACCTCAATAAAGTTTGCAAAATTTCAACATTTTTGTCCAAATTAAGAATTTCTACTTGGATTTGGTAGCGTGTCGCTTGTCAAAAGTGCACCTATGTGCACCTATTTTATGGGAAATGCTACAAGGGGGTCAAATTTGAACTTCAAAAATTTATAGCAACATACCACAAGTATGTACAAAAATACCATATTTAATTACTTCTGGTATTATGCTTAGTTATTTTTAATTAATTGTTTTGTGATGCTTTTTTTTTTAAAGATTTTTGTGCTGCTAAAACTTTTTTTTTTGGATTTTTTTTTGGAAATGAAATAATGGTTCAATTTTAGAGGTGGAATATGAAATGCATTTTTCATAAAACCTAGCTATGGATGTTATGTAAAAAAGGCTTTAATTACCCCTGTTGGGTAAAAAACAAAAAAAGTTGTTGAGTAAAGCTAAAGTCTTGAAATCAATTTAACAATTGCTAAGGTGAAAGTATTAGAATAAACCCTATTTGGGATGGTGAAATTTTTGATCTAATTGAAAGTTGAGAGGTGCACATTACAATCCTACTACATGAATTGCACGGTCTTTAGCTGCACAAGCTGCACTCCCCACTTGGTAGACTGTAACTTGCAATCACCCTCCCACACATTTTTAGTTGGAACTGTTTTCATTTGGAATTAGGAATTGGGTGAAAATCAACATTTGCTAAAAAAACGACCAAGTTTGGCCATATTTGGCTTTTTAGATGGATAGAGGTTATTATATACATGACTTCAGTATTGTAGTCTCGTTGCACGATGGATGACTTCAATATCATTGTTGTATGATATATGATTGTAGTGGTCTCGTTAAATGATAAATGACTTTAAGGCTTTTGTTGTATTATGAATGATTTTGTTTGCTTTGTATGTGACTTCAAAATATCCTTCACTGTGAGTCCCCAATTGCATTCTAGGTATTGTTGCTTTTGTCACTATCAATTGAATTCAATTACAAAACATGGAATATAAGAATGTTTGGTATTATTATTGGCATTGTTGAAAAGCTCTCGATGAGTAGGGGTGGACTAAAATCAGTTTATAGCTTTTGGACCTAATATAGTGAATTTCGTTTTCATAAATTGAATTAAATTATTGATAAATTATTCCAAAAACCAAAACAAAATAAAATAGTGTGTGAAACAGTGGGAACGTACGAGAACAAGAGAAACACAAAAACCCACGAATCTACGAATCCACGTGAACATTGAACTCACGAGAATGTAGGAAACATGGAGGATATGTCGAACATGGAGAACATTTGGGCCAACGCCTGAAGGGCCATTCTAGCAAAGGTTTAAAAATTCTTTTCAATATATTTTGGATATCTATTTTTTATTATTTATTATTTTAAGAAAATCATACATTTTAAAAATATTTAAAAAAATACCAAGAATATCCATATTACTTACTGTATCCAAAAACTTAATTTTTGTTTACAAGTGATATCATAGGCTTATTCTACATGATTCCTCCTTGAAGCACATTGATTTGTAACAATAGATGTCTTAATTTATAATTTATAGATGATATTATTTTATACATTGACATGTAAACAATACATGCTTTAAAATATATACTATGTTATTTTATACATTGTCTCAACTCATATCCAAAACTGATTTTTGGTGATATATGTTTAAGAAAATTTCCAATTTTAAAGAATTTTTATAAAATGCCCTACATTTACAACTTAGAATAAAAAAATATCATTAGTTTACTCTAAGTAATGCCCTTTGGTAGATAGATAGATAGAAGATATATAGATAGAAACTCCGGTCCTCTTTCGAAGGCCGGCATGAATAAAGTGTCCGTTTGTAATGTCAATGACTCAGTGCCCACCGGACAAAGGGCCATTCGAACGCCCTTTGGTACATTGATTTATTACAATAGATATTTTAACTTATCATCTTTAAGCAATGTTATCTTACACATCAATAAATGTCTTAATGTATAATCTATAGACAATGATATCATAGACATTGACTTAGGTCATACCTAAGACCAATTTTGGTCATAAAAATTTAACCAATTCTAAAGAATTTCAAAAAATGCCCTACAATCATCACCACACAAAATCAATTTTGATACCTTTGTATGAGTCTTACTTGAAAATGCAGGCATGTGAATTAACTTCAACAACATAGTTGTAGATACATTCGATGAAGCTTCTTACACACATGAGCATCTTTTCAATTTTATCATCAATTTTGTCGAACTATGGATCTATAAACTAGAAATTGTTTAATCTCTAAGATATTGTTGTATATAACCGGCTTCGGTGATAATTGTATTATTTTAACTAGGGCTGAAATTTTAAGATTTTTTTTTTTGTTTTTTTGCAAGTTGAAAGAAGAAAATTTTCAAAAAGTACTAGTGCATATTTTATTTTTAGAAACAATAAAATATTTGGCACCCTAAGCCATAATACAATTATGTACTATGGTATACAATTATCTTGTGTAGATTGTTAAATTCCAAAATTTACATCTATGTATTATACACATACACCATTTTACCCTTAAGGCATCGCATGATTTCTAATTTTAATTTTTCTAAATCCACTTGTCTAAATCTAAGGTAGTTTCTTCATTCCCATAGCTTTTCCATTTTGTGTGTAGGCTAAGAACAAAATTGTAATTGAACACATATACAACCAAAAAAAAGTTACAAAGTCAAAATCTTCTAGGTAATTTTTCAATTTTCAAAATTTAATATCCTATTCACACTATATAGGAAAGAATGACAATTGAATTTTTTTGACTCTTCAATAATATACTACGGATTTTCAAAGTTGAGATGACAAGAAAAATCTAACATTGACAATGAACTACCCATTGAACAAGTACTTCAATTTCCATTGGGTGCCACAAAATATTCTCCAATTCTCACTGGTTGATACATCAAGGAAAATATTCTATTTTTTTATTTATTTTTATTTTGTTTTGTATGTTACGATGGGATCTCCCTTGATATCTTTGGGCACCCAACGGGCATGTTCTTGGTATTGTTGAAAAACTCTCGACGATAAAGAAGGATAACAAAGTTATTTTGTAGCTTTTGGACTTACGATGTGGATGTTATGTGTTTGTAATTAAAATTCTTCATCTTAAATTAAATTAAATTATCGACAAACTACTATTTAAAAATAAAAATAAAAATTATAGCATAGCTAAATCACGAGAATTTCTTGGACCAATGACAATAGTTCGTCGAGAGAGCACTAAAGTCATTTATGAGATCTCCATCCAAAAGTAGGAATTGTTCTTCCCGATTCACTGCAGTTCCATGGGTGAAAATCCGATTAAATTTTACGGATTTTCAAAATTTCAAAATTTTGATAAATTGTTTTTCTTTTCTGTTTGAGGGACCAGCCTGGAAGAGGGAAGGAACAAGCTTGAAGAGCGGGCTAAAGCGACAGTTGGTGGTATAGCTTAGGCCTGCTGTTGCGCGTAGACATTGCATTGGAAATCTATTATACAATACAACACGGTTTGTCTCACTCGACCGTTCCGGGTAGGAATCCGTCGAAGAGACAACCCATTCCAAGCTCAATGTGCTCAACGGCACGGGTCCCACTAGTTATAGACAAACTACTATTTTAAAAAAGAAAAGGAAAAATGACAACATAGCTAAATCACAAGAATTTCTTGAACCAACGACAATAGTTCATCAAGAGAGCACTAAAGTCATCTATGAGATCTCCATCCTCCAAAAGTAAAGGTAGGAATTATTTTCCCCGATTCACTGCAGTTCCATGGGTGAAAATCCGATTAAAATTTACGGATTTTTTTAATTTTTTGTTTTTATAAATTGATTTTTTTTTTTTTTGAGGGACCGGCCTGAAGAGGGAGGGAACAAGCTTGAAGAGCGGGCCAGTGCGCCAGTCGGTGGTAGACATCGCATTGGAACTATGGAGAAGGTGGGAGATGAGGACGATGCCCGAGCCACGAACGTGATGAAAGGGACAAGAACTTGACGCCGCGCTTTTCTTTTCTACAGCTCGTCCTTCTTTCCTTTCTTCTTCTTCGTCGTCGTCGTCATCGCGGTGGTTGGTGAAGTGCAGCGTAGTTGCTTCTTATTCTTATTAAGCTTTCTCCTCGTTCGGTCTTTCACGTGTTTCCGGGCTCTGTTCCGCGCGATGCTGTTTGGACTTTGGAGGTGCAGAGGAGTCAATGGGAGCCGCTTGAGCGATTGAGGAGGTGGTTGTGACTATACAGAGGTGAACGAACGGCTCTTTATGTTCCGCGTTGTTTGTGGTGGTGGTTGTGTCGTACGAACAACGAGTAGTTTAGGGGCGGGGGTTTGGTGTCGTAGTGTTGTCCGTTAGGTAGGAGTGGATTTGGAGGAAAGAAACGAGGCTCTGTTTCTCTTGTGTTACCCTATCGGTGGTGAGCTGCATGTGCCGTCGATCGAGGTTGGAGTATCATGGCAGGGAACGAAGCATTGGTTGTTTGAGGATTTTGTCGCTATAGGATTCCAGCATAGGAGTTGATTGACGTGTTGACCGGGGGTTTAATTCTACATTGCATCGGAGGAGGTTTACAGATCAAGTGAGTTTGCAATTGAACATGAGGTAGAGTATGAGAGTAGTCGTGTGAAAAAGGTGCCAAGGCTCTCTTGGTGAGGCGCTTTAATACTGGAAGAAGGATTTGTTCGGATTACATACTGCCGAACAGACACCGAGCTTGAGAAAGCTGTAGCTCTTTCATTAAGTTTGCAAGTTAAGAATAGAAATTCCATTATTAGTGTCAAGGGATGGCTTGTTGTGAAGGATACTTGCGCACCAGAGTTTTCTTTTTTCGATTGAATGGTTAGAAGGAGAAGTTTATCCAATTTCGGATGTAACATGACCAGGGGTAGAGGTTAAAAGATGTGCCGCTTTTTCGAGCTTTTTTTGTTTGCCATAGCATGCAATTGTTGACTAACTAGACAAGAATATTGTAGTGCCTCCTTGATTGCTACAGCGGTAAGGTTAGGATGCATGTTTGAGTCTGAGCTTGCATGGAACAATCGCTTTAGTAGAGGGTCTGGGAACGAGTGTCCTTGTGCTTTTGAGAAGAGAAGGTATTTCGTTGTGACTGGATGGGGATATGCTCGGCATCTTTAGGAAGCGGAGCTGCGACTTTTGGTGAATGGAGTTTATTTTGTAGTAACCTTTTCGAAACGGTAATCGGTCACGCGGTTTCTTCGCTAATGAAATGAAGGCTTGTAGATTGTTCTTACGCGAGTGGTAGTAGATTTCGTAGGAAAATGCTTCTGTGCAATTTTGTAATAAGTGTCTCGTTTTAATGCAGGCGGTTTACGAGCGATTCAGGGGATTGGTTATGACGCTGCCAGGTTTCAATTTAGGTGCAATTTAGACGGTAATTTTCTCTTACAGACAGTCACGATGGTCATCAAGGTGATGAAATGGCCGCTCCGCCAGCTCTTGTCCAAGAAATATCAAGTCAATCTGGTTTTGAACAGACTTGACGGGCTCTCGGCTACAGAATCTGAGGAGTCGAAATTGTATGTCGACTTGAAATGGAAGGGGCCAAAGAGTGCCCTTGGATCCCGGTTTCGGAGCATGAAGCGGGATAAGACCAATGCTCTGCCGGTGGAGAACAGTGGGTGTGTTACATGGGATAAAGAGTTTGAGCATGTGTGTGTGCTTACAAACGACAAAGTTGGTGTCTTTCAGCCATGGCACGTGTATTTCGTCCTCTGCAAGGTAACTATTCGTATGGCCACAATCGGCTTCGTCTCAAGTTTGGGGAATTGGACGGTGATTCATTTCAATCTTCACGTTGTAATTGAGTCTTGCTCATTACGCTCCTTCACTGTCTTATCTGTGGCGCACAGAATAGCTTTCTTGCAATTTTATTTCGATGTAGCGCTCAGGAATTGACCTGTTGTACGGGTATTGATTGTGCAGGCTTTGCCAGAAAGCTCTAAAGGCAAGGTCTCTGTGTTGGGAACTGCAATTCTGGATATCGGACTTCTGGCTTCATCTGGAAATTCTTCTAATTATGCCACAACTTTACCTGTGATCTGTAAAAGTGGAGACTCTGACGTTGAAGCCGCTTTTGGGGTATTGTTTTCATCCTTTAGACTTTATTTCTGTGTTAACTTGGTCTGTTTGATTACAATATCGAATTTGATGCTATATTGTTACACTTGATTTTTGGGAATGAGGTTGCTATAGATTTCTGATAATTACAAGGACATTTTTCTTGTGGTTTGCAGATTACCTTCAGCTTTTCAGAGCTACGAACAGTGTATGAGGCAGGCTTTGAGAGCGTGCACAGGCTGATGGCGCCTGCGATGGCATGTATTGGTGGGGATCCTTACATTTGGGAGCCTGAGGACGATGACATGATGAAGGTTCATCCAGATGTAGAGAAGAAGAAGAAATCCTCCAAAGAGTTGTCAAGGGAGCAAGTGTTAGGCCTCAAGGGCAAGAAAAACCTCCAGCTGGAGGATGTTGATCCAAATGACGGTGGAAAGTTCTCCCCTCGCAGTGATGGAAGCGTACAGGATGCTCTAGACCTCTTTGACTCGGACTGGGTTGATGATTCTGATTATGAGTATGGCGAAGAAGTTGAAGAAGCCAATATCGGGCAGTTCGTTAGTTACGGAACTCTAGCTGGTGTGAACCTTGTAGTGGAGGGTGCGCTGCCTCACCATGCGGACGAAGCAGCTGGTGCTGCGGCTGATGAGATTGAAGTTCGTGATAACATCCACAGTCGGGCTTTGGACATGGCAATTCCGAAGGTGGATGCGGCCCCAGAGGAGGTTTCGACATCTGAGAACGGGGAGCTGGTTTCGCAGGGCTCTTTGATGAGTATGCTCTCTTGGCGGAAGAGGAAGTTGAGTTTCAGGTCACCTCGATCTCGTGGGGAGCCATTACTGAATAAAGCCTATGGGGAGGAAGGAGGCGATGAAATTGATTGGCATCGACGGCAGGCAGAGTCTTCCACGGAGTTTCCAGAGCTGACAGTGAGTCTCAATGCCTTTTGGCTGTGAATTTTATAATGGTGAAGATTGGCAAGCTCTATCGCTGGACCTGCTCCACATGAACTAGTCTGTCAAATTGCAATTTGAGTTCTAACACACTGAACGCATGAAAATTGTCACACTAAATTATCATATGATCTATTGCTGGTGGCCAAACGACTTCTTTGTAACTCTTCTGTATGAAGATATGAATTCTCTTACCATTGCTTACTATCTGTTTACTCTTTCCAGCGTCGGAAAAGTGAGGAGAACATTACACTTGCTGCTGGAGCACTGGACTTTGGGGAGACGCTTTTTGCAGTTGGAACCTGGGAGCAAAAGGATCTCATTAGCAGAGATGGAATAACACAACTCTCGACAAAGGTGTTCTTCGCCTCCTTTGATCAGCGTAGTGAAAGCGCAGCAGGTGAGAGTGCTTGTACCGCTCTTGTGGCGGTTATAGCCGACTGGTTGCATAAGCACCCTACCCTTGTGCCCAGCAAAGCTGAGTTCGACATGCTGATTCGGGACGGTTCTGCCGAGTGGAGAAATTTATGCACAGTTGAGACATTCAAGGATCGGTTTCCAGACAAGCACTTCGACTTGGACACTGTCATCGAAGCAGCAGTGCGACCACTTAGTGTTGTGCCTGAGAAATCCTTTGTTGGTTTCTTCGTTCCTGAAGATGCGAGCGAGTCTTTAGACTTTCTGAAAGATGTTATGTCATTTGATAGCATCTGGGAGGAGGTCGTGAGGGCAGGACCAGCTGTCTACATTGTAAGCTGGAATGACCACTTTTTTGTACTGAAATTGGAAGAGAACAGATGCTACATAATTGACACACTCGGAGAGAGACTACAAGAAGGTGGTGAGCAGGCATATATTCTCCAGTTTGATGCACAGACCAGTCTTGGTCCGGCACCAACTTTAAAGCCTGAGGATTCGAAGATCGCAAGTCAGCCGGAAGCAGCAGCGGCGGAGGTGTCAGATTCATTGGCATTAGTGAAAGTTGGAACTGACAGTGACCCTACTCCTCCAGCTTCCGATGCTGTTGCCTCAACTAGTGAAACCCCTATGGAGCTTGTCCCTTCGACTGAGGAGGTACACAATGGGGGAAAAGCTTCTTGCTGTCAGTTTATTAAAGAGTTTTTCGCTGCTCTGCCTCTACGGGAGCTTCAGAGTGACATCAAGAAAGGTTTACTTGGGAAGGTCCCTCTGCACCAGCGGCTGCAGATCGAATTTCACTACACGACTTCCAGGCCTTGCACAGAACTAGTTCCTGTGTAAGTTATCTGTTGAAAGTTGTTCTAGTTAGGTTAGCCGGTTTCGAATTGGACTGGACTTGGAACAACGCACGAGAGTATTCTCTTGCTGCACGTTTGGTGAGTTGCAGGATGTGAAAGGTTTTTATTCAGCGAAGGCATGATCACCTTGAGGACAATTTTGGAAATCTAAACTCTCTTTCAGGATGGGGCATGGAGTGTGAAGTCGAGGGCTGGTTTACGAAGGTGCTGGAGATGGTTTATTCGAAGGCTCTGATACTTGCGGTAATTATTACCTGCTTGATGCCTTTGACTATTCCATACCAACTCTTTTGATCCTCCCAGGAGTAGAAAACTCTAGCATAGCTTGATCCGACTTTGATACAAGGTTCAGTTAACATTCAGTAGAATTTAGCAGCATCTGCATGGCTGAGGCAGCGGCGATGCAGGGATCTATCTTTTGGTGGTTTTTGCTAATAATGAAGGATGCCGGGAGATTCAAAACTAGGACATCAATTTTCCAAACGTTGGAAGTGAGTGAGAATTTCGGGGACAACTGACTTCCAGATCAAATACAACAGTAGAAATGAAGAACTACTGGCATCAAGTGGTGGGGCGTGAGCACTTCCATTTGCTTTTTACAGTTGGTACATTCTACCGTTCGCAGGGGTCATTCTTCTAGTTACAACACCCCTTTGACGACGACCGGAGGATATGTATTAGACTTTTTGGGACCTCGTGGCCTTGAAAGTCTTCATGTATGTACAACGCATACTTTTTCACATAAATAAATTCTGAAATTCGATGAATGATGTGTGTTGCCTCAGTTTGAATTTATGGGCTCTTATTACAATTGCTGAGACAGGTGTTATTGGGATCTCTGTATAAGTGTTATCGGTACTGCTTCTACGAGCGTTTTGAGGACATAGGGATCCTGTGAACTCAATTGCCTGGTTTTTTCAATTTGGGACCTGTGAGTTCTTTTTGGAAATTTCGTAAATTTTCAGAATATGGGACAGCTTTTTGATAGGCGGCCCACAAAATGCAACGGGTCCTTACACTGATCCAACCTTGACCAATTGGTTTGGCCACAGGCTCCTTGTTCTTTCTTTTCGTGGTTCTGCATTCAGACCGATAAGGTAGCGACACTGAATGTTGTCACTTTCACTTTCCCTTTTGGTGTCACTTACCGAATCTCTTGGAAGTCCCAATGGGACAAGTGAAAGGAAAAATCTGACTTAATTTTGTCGTAATTTTTCAAGAGTAACCGATGGGAATTGGAGAGTTGTTTTTTTGAAGTCAAGGTTGTCTTTTTCAAGGGAGTTTAATATAAGATAGATAGATGACAACTCTTGTCCTCTTTTGAGGTTTGTGTGAATAAAGGGTATGTTTGTAATATCAATGACTCAATGCCCATCGGACAAAGGATCATTGGAATCGAGTTTAATATCACATACGTGTACCTTATGCTTTCAATCTTGCAAATTTGTGAAATATGGGGGAGGTATATACCCGCTCTTTTCACTAGTTAGGCACTCTTTGACAAGTGATATTGTTTGGGTATTTCAACCCTACGGTCCCCTTGACTCAACGAAAAACTCGTTGGACCAAGGAACATTATCCATTATGCAGAAAATAGCATATTTAGGTAACCTTCTTTTCATCCCTTTCCATCGAGACACATGGTTCTAAAAAGAATATTACTTTTCATCCCTTTAAACATAGGCTCTATTTCTATCTCAACCCTCAATTTTTTCTAAAAAGTGAACTCTTATTATGAAACGGAGGGAGTACTACTTACTTCCTACATTGAATTTTTTAAAAGTGTCCTCAAAACTCAATTTAGGATAACAAGGCTGATTTTGATATTGATTTTAATTTCTGAACAATAATTTCATTTTGCTTAAAATTTTGCAATGACATACTACAACTTTTATGCTTAACTTTTATGTTTTATCCTCAAAACTCCAAAAGAGTGAATGTATGAGGCACTAGTATGTTACAGAAGTGCCCTAGAGGTGCTACACTTCCATTGATTTCAGATACAGTGCAATTTAGTTCCTTTTTCTTCGCAAGAGCATTTTACAGACATGTAAGTTAAATGGTTTTATTCTTAGATGGCGAGCTGCAATGGTCGACAGACTAATGCTTAGGGTTTGCTAGAGGAAAATTTAGAGCGTAAATCTTTTTGCAGGCTCTTCAGATCACCTCATTCAAGTAAGCGGAAAGCATGATCGACGGCATGATTGGCGAAGCGATTGACGGAGATCGGGATGCGGAGAAGGATTTCGTCTCTGATTTCTTGCGGTTTCTTGGTTTGAAAACGTGCGACCTACGATGGAGCATTTGAAGTCCGGCTATGGCGAGTAAGCGAGCCTGAAGAATCGAATATTGGATTGTCCGTGGATTTCCATGGGAGCGGACCATCGGAATAGTAGGAAGAGAAATTTATTAGCTCGAGCGGTCACCGAAAAAGCGATGGTCAAACCGAAGCGTCCCTTCCGTGCCGAGGGTCGGAATGCTTCGGTGTGGCGTTATTCTGTCGCAATTTCGCTCGTCCTGTTGGTTGCAGCCGTTGTTCTTCTTGGCTACAACTGGAATCATAGTAGCGCACCTCCGCAAGACGTTGTCGACAAGGAGTTTCGCGTGTTCGGTTACAAGATCGTTAAAGAATATCCTCATGATCCGGACGCATTCACTCAGGTTCGTCAGCGTTTCTTTTTTTCTTAAAACGTGCAATCCGTGAAACTTCTTGCAATTCTCTGGTTGCGATCGACTCTCGAGTAGAAAATAGGTTCAGCGTGCATACATTACGGTGGGAGAAGATGCCTCCTAAATCTTTTATTCCGTTTAGACAGTATTCCGTACAGTACTAGGATGTTGTATTTGCTGAGAATTGTTGTCCAATGTAAGGGCCTTGGAAGGAAATATATGTAGGAACTTATTTTCCTTCATTGCAAGTCACTTAATCAATCAAACATTGCTAAATCTTGAATTCAAGTTGTTTCTAAGAATATAAGAAAAGCAAATTTCTTCAATGAGAGAAGTGGTCAAAGGACAAATGAAACACTTTCAAAAATGTTGTGTACTAAATAATAGAAGTAATTTGATGTTTGGAAGCACCAGTGCACGACCGTCGGTTTCGGAAATGTGGAACCGGCACTTGGTGATGCTGTAGAGAAGAAGATGAACTAGACGTTGTTTCACCACCGATCTGGTATGTTGCGTGTCAAAATGGAATACTGATGCGATTGAGAATGCTCACCTTACGAAAATTGTAACGGTTGTGTGGCAGGGGCTATTTTACGATGGAAATGACACGTTTTATGAGTCAACTGGTCTCAATGGCAAGGTAAGGTTGTCTTCATGATCATGATCATTAATTTCCTTCAGCCGTGAGTGTCTGAACCTCCTCTGCGCATCCATTTACTCCAGTAGTAAGGATATTGGCGGCATTGCTGTAAACAACGAGGATGTTCCGTTGGAGGAAAGTATTAGAACGTTTTCGCTTGTGCAGGTAAAAAACTATGGTAGCTTTTGACTTTGATCACGTCTTTAGATGCGGTTTCTTTTTGCCGTCTGATAAATTTCCTCCATGTATGCTAAATTTCGTTTCCTGAATAATGGACGTGGATGTTTCTGTTAAGGCAGTCCTCTGTACGGAAAGTGGACATCAAGACCGGCAAGGTAACTAAGACTTTACTTTGTGCAGTGCAGTACTGTTTCCTAGCACATGCTTAAGTTCACAATGCAGCATTTTCGCTGTTGAGTGAAAGTTCGTTGAATGGTGAATTTCAGCAATAGTGACTTGAATGTGGATGTGAAAGCAGGTGCTGCAAAAACGAAGTATGGACCAGTCCCTCTTTGGGGAGGGTTTGACCCTCTGGGGTTCAAGGTGTGGAGCTTAAGTCACTTTCCCTCACTGTGTTTCAAATTCCTTAGTCTATTGTCAACTTTTATTTTGCGCCACGTCCGTGCTAGTGCAATAAATTCGTGCAGTATTGCTGTGTAGTAATGAGATGTTCTTATTCTGGAAATGATTTTAAAGTTCTGAAATTAACCCCTAAATGTACCGATCCTTTGAACACAAGTAGATGCTAGCCTGAAAAATAGATTTTAGCATAGCTCAAATGTACAATAAGTGTACATGAAAGGACCATTGCATGCATGAAATCTACCCAACAAATTTGACATATTTGCATTTGGAGGCCTCTCCAATATTATGGACATCTTCCCATCACAAGAGATTTACTCTCATTGGTAGAGAACTTAATAGGCTTGCAAAGGTGACTTGGATGAAAGTCATCCGAGATTGTATGAAAAAGTTACAGGACTTTGAATCCATTCATGATCCAGTTTCTGGACGCTGTGACGTTTAGGGGTTGAAGGACGCAAATTTTCTCCCAGATCTCTTTTTCGACATCAAATGTATGTAGAAGTGGATATTAGATGTATCACACCTAGGCCATGAATTGTGCTACTACGTGGGTAGTGTTGTGGCCAAATTGTCGGCAACCAACCATGTATTTCTTTTTCCCATGTCTGAATTGATCTGACACATTGATTACTGTTTTAGATAAGAAAATACTACCGGGTGGCAATCTGAAGTTCTGAATCACATGATGCTATCAAAATAGCTCGTAGATTTTTCTTTTTGTACTTTGAATACCTGGAACAATTTCTTGTCAGTTGGATATATGAGTGTTCTAAGTCTAGGTGGATGTCATTTGAATTGATTAGTTTCAGTTGTGCAGGTTGTTACAGGTGACTTGGTTATCGAAAAAGGGATATATCTACGACAAGAGCACTCTTAAATTGGTGATTTTTCCTCCGCACTCCTTAATGTACAGATAATTTGGTGTTCTTCACCGGTCCTTGGCAAGAGACTTTGATAAGACATTCCACTTTACTCAGATGAATATTATACTTCAATTAGGTAGTATGCATAACGTGTATTCGTGCACGCTCTGAGCGCATGTTTGTTTACCTATCAGGTAGACAGCTTCAAACATCCCATGCAAGACGGGTGGGGTCTCACGTCAGGGAAGGATCATATAGTTGGGAGTGACGGTACTGCTAATATTTACTTCATGGATCCCTCGACTTTTAGAGGTAAACCCCGTTTAGAACTGACGATCTAGTCATTGAACCTTAAGTAAGTTCTTGATTGTAGTGCTAAGCGACATTCATTGTGCTGATTTTTTCTGTGGCGGATGTTCAGAGATAAGGAAGGTAGTAGTCAAAGATAACGGCCAGCTAGTCCCGAACTTAAACGAATTAGAATATATCAAGGGTGAGATTTGGGCGAACGTCTATATGGTACTGTCCTTAAACTCTGGCTCGTGAAAGTTGTCATATCGTGCTGAATTATTTTGCTGGGAGCATTCAGGTGGTTACTTTTGCATGTATATTCTTAATTATGTCTTTGATACCGCAGACAGAGTGTATTGCAAGAATTGCACCGCAGGATGGACAAGTAACCGGTTGGCTTCTCATGCATGGCCTGAGGTAATTTGGCCTCATAATATATCGGGCGTGAAAAAAGTTCGTTGGTATTTTGTTTTTCGCATTACTTTGGCAGGTGTCTGTTCATTTCTAGACACTTCTGGTGTTGCTCATTTCCTATAGACAAAGTCCATCTTGTGTTGGATAAGTTTTGTGCACCTCCTTTATTTTGAAAGACAACTCATACTCTCCTCCAAAAACTGCAGGACCGCTCTACTAGCCCAAGGAGTGAGGGTAAGTGAATAATCGTCTGAGTTCTTCATTATTCATGAACTTCTTTGTCCAATGCATCTACATTGATGTCATTGCGTATGTTAGGATTAGGCAATTGAACACTTCGAGAACTGCCATTGTGGTTTCTTACAATTCGACTACGTCCACCTCCCACGGCCTAAATAATTTGATGTTGGAACCAGATGCTAGTGGTTCCTATTGACATGCATAAACCACGAACATGAATAAACCCTTTTGGTTACCATGACTCCAAAATTCTTATTGTGTATTCAGTGTCAAATGATATTTGTTATTTCCTGACACATGGTTCACTTCATCACCAGGGAATGGATGTGCTGAATGGAATTGCTTGGGATAGCGAGCAAGACAGACTCTTTGGTGAGTACTCTTTATTCCTTTACTGTATTTCTGATGTGAGTAGAAATAGTGTTATTTATCTTGCTTACAGGCTGTTTCAGTAATGGATGTGTTGAACACGCAACATTGATATGTGGTACTCTGTTTTTTTGCTTGTGTACAATATTTCAGATCTAAATGTTTTTGATGGACACTTAAATGAAACACTAGTGCAACTTCGAGCGCATCTCCTGACGAGTTTGGTATGTGCTTGATTTCAGTTACTGGGAAACTCTGGCCAAAGGTTTATGAAATCGAATTGGTTGATCGAACAAGCGATTATAAAGACCTCAGGACCGTCCGGAAAATGTGCATAGGGGTGCAGATGGTGTGGCCTGGCGCGGTCTGAAGCTAAATTAGCAAGGTTGTCGATTATCACCGTCCTACAATTCATGGTTTTTACCTTCTAAATGGCATGGATCTTACTGTAGACAAGGTATATTAAGTCTAGAACCTCACTGGAGTAGTTCCATCACAAGAAGGTCGACCAGATTGATTGGCTTGGAGCGGCAGGTTAAGCTCATGACCTTCCCTTAAAGCTGTGTCATCAATTGACAGAGTCTTCGGCTGTGTAATTTATTCATGAAGCAGCTCTTAGTTTGAACTCGAGTGAGCCAGAACGAGTTCAAACTATTTTTTTATTGGTGAGTGGTGCGAAGCTCGACAGGCAATGGGAAAGAATCAGTGATGGGCCGAACCAGTGAAATAATCTGGTCGTGTCCTTTGCAGTTTTCTAAGTTACTCCGATTTTTTAGATTAGAGCAAGCCCACTGTACACGGTACTGTCATGGCTGAGGTATGGATATATTCAACTGAAATCATTTGTAGAACTGCGTCTGCTCTCTGGTGTGTGCTGTGTAGATGTTGAAGTTGGAAGATATCTTTGGCCTTCGTGCAATCAAATTACGGTGACGAGCTGTGAGGTATACCAGTAATCTCTACTGAATTTGAATAGCAATATCTCTGAAGGCAATCAGTTTCTACCGGTAGATGAAGCAAAGCCTCTGCTTTTGTACAAAATATTGGATTTTATTTACTACGGAGTGTTAATCTTTTTTCAACTTTTTTCAACTTTTTACAATGGACACTTAATAGTCTGACTTAAATTGTCAAATCCTGACAACGGTTAACTTAGCGGTGGCCTGTGCGTTCATCAGAATCGGGCAGCTGGAAACTGATGTGGACACGAATCCCAAAGGCACAAGAAGGGGCTGGCTGCTCCAGTAATTGTATCTTTCTTAAAAATGCACTGGCTGTAAGTTAACTTACTGGGAAACTAAACAGAATTTATTATTTTCTTATCCCAAGATCAAGCGCTTCAGAAGCACTGGCCTGATGTGAGTTTATTGATAAAGCTGGCAATCCTCAGGTTAATAAGTAGGGGGGATCCAAGGTGCCATGGAAGTTCGGCGCATGACTTACATGCTGCAACATGCTGCTGCAGAATGACCTGTTGCATGCCCACTTTGCCCGATAGTCTTCACTTGGATTCCCAAGCCATAGATTCTGGATGATCTGTTACGCATGTGAGCATCCCTAAGTCACAGCGCTCTTGGGATCAGAGTACCTGTCAGAATACAAGACAACGAGTACCTGGAAGTACAAGGTAGAGTTCCCTATTCCCGTGGCTTTTAGCTGCCGCTTCACACTATGGCCGAAAGTTGGGAGGCTGTTGATTCCACCAATCGTATTGCAAGAGAGCCCCAAGGCTGTAGCCTTTGGTCTTTTGACCCTTCACATTAGAGGCAAAAGTCCAAAGTCCAAAGGTTGTATCCTTCCAAAATGCTTACATAGCTAACACTTTTTGATCATTTTGGCTACAAGAATTGACCAACTCTCAAGGGAGAGTCGGGTCAGACAAGAGTGGACACCCAAACTGTAGTTGAGAGGCCATTAAATTCTTTTGATAAATTAATGAATTTTTTAAATTTATGGTTCAAATCAAGAGGCCGTGGGAGTTCATAGCGAAAGGTTTGGACTTAGAACTTGGCCTTTGAAGGCTTCACACTATATTTTATTACATATTTCAAACCCAAGCTTTTGGACTCAACATCCTTTTGCCATGAACTCCCATGGCCTCTCGACTTGAACGGGCATAGTGTGAAGCGGCCGTGAGTGTATTTACTTTTATTAAATGACGGAAATACAAGTGGATTTTGTCTCCTTTTTGAAAAGGATTTCACTACACTAAAATATGTATTATTTAGATACCATATAAACAAGTTATAATATTTTGAAATTTTGTTAGAGCTCAAACTGTAGATAGGCTTTATCTTGTCAATCAATGTACATTTGTTCAACTTCACATTTATTTTAAGCCTACCCACAAGAACGTGAAGGCCACATGAATGGAGAAGCTACTTTCGAAGACAATAGTGGGTCTCAAAATGGGTTGGTGCCTTCGAGAATGGAATATTTCAAACTTTAATCACTCCTACAAATGTGAAAAAGAGAGGCTAAACAGAAAGAAAGAACCACATCCTCTTAATGACAAATCAATCTCTTGCTTGAAGAGGTGAATACTACAATCCAAGGAGAATTGATGTTTTTTACTATAGATTGTTCGAAGGCGAGGAGATATAGTGTCCCTACACTACTTAAGAGTTTCTGACTTGTCATTCCTACTTTCATTGAGGGTGCCATGTTCTTTTCAAGTAATAAGAGTGACATGAGGTGGCCTGCCATGTTTATTGTAAAGTGTGCGGTATTGTGTTAGTGTGCATCTTCCCTCTTCACAATTGGTTCTCAAGAATCTTAGAGGATCCTAAATGCAACCTTCCAAACCATTTGACACACGATATTTTGGATGACAAGCATTCTGAAATAGAGTAGAAGACATAGACATGCCACATTTGGAGAGTTTGGAGAGTTCTTCAAACCACTCTTTAAGACTATATTTAGGTAGATTCTTGTAATTGATTGCACATGTGATGAAACCTTGCCTTATATTCTAAATAAGTGATAGTTGTGATTGGTTCATTAACCCTTAACTTCCTGGGCAACCCAAAATGGGTCGCGCTATTTTTAGAACTGAAAATATCTTGAGGAAGGAGTACCCAAATGATTCAAAATTTGGGCCAATTTTGTGTAGAAACGAGTTAGCTATCCAATGGTGTAATCTGATTTGGAGAATGCACATTGTCAATTTTACAAAAATCCACAAGTGCTTTGTGGTCACAAAACCGAGGAAGAAAAGTTAGTTGAAGAGAGTAACGGGCGAATGATGAGCTGCCACATGTTCCAGTTGGGCAAGGGCGGCTTGTGGGTGGGTGTAGCTACTGAAATGCAAATCTTGCACTTGGATTTCACCTTTTTTCCAATATTCTTTTTCCTACTATATGTGTTCTTTTGTGTACTTTCAACCTACGGTGTCTGATTTTGCAATGGAAGATCAGATTTGTAGAAAGTTGTAAAATTTCTCTCAAAGTCACAAGTAAACTAGTAAAAAGTGGATGTCATGTCAAGGCCTCTTCTCACTCATTTTTTATCGTAAAAATACAAAACTTGTTGTCATGCGTAGGGAAATTGATTATCTTCATAATGAAAAGAAGATGCCAACTTTCTAAAATAGTTTGTGCCCAAGAGAGTCGGTCAAAGCTCATTTTCAGCAGTGAGAAAACAATGAATTTCTTGGAGTACCCTTCACTTTTATGTCCCATCTAAGCTGCCTATAACTCGGATTGACTCCAAACTTTGTAAAGATCAAGGTAACTTGCATATTTACAAAATCTTACGGTTGATTTTGTAAAAAAGTGAACTACATAAGTTTGAACAACATGTATTCCTAACTGAAAAAATCAGGGTCCAAAACGCGCTCAAAATGGTTCAGGAATTTAAGGGTTAACTAAATATCGTGCACATATAGAGAATGTTTTGGTCGCTTGAAATTGAATTATAGATGAAACTTTACTTTGAAGGGTCTAAATTGAGGATGCCCTTACAACTGTGTTATGCCGATTTCTTTATTTTTTGCCCAAAAAGCTTTGCAACAAATGCCAAAGTTAGCAAATATTCTCTACAATTTTCTATTTTGACGTAGAAAATAGATTTTTTTTTATTAAAGATATTTTCCTAAAGATGTGGGCTTCTCTTTTTGTAATTAATTTTTTGCCAACCCTGACGGGCGGGTACGGTATGCGTGCCATTGTTGTGATGTACTTACTGTAATCAGGCAGAACTGCTGTACTTGAGGTTCGGCTTTGATGTACGAGATCCTTCATAATTCACAACTGAAACTGCATCCAGAATTTGAATATTGTTGACTTGGTCACTCGAGTATGGTAACTTAATTGCAGTGTCACACTGCAATTGTATATAAACTCCGATCTCGTACTTGAGGTCGGCGTGAATAAAGTGTCTGTTCGTAATGTTGCAATTGCATACATGTAATGCATTGTTTGCTTACGACCAATTTAGACTTGAAATCAAGGTCATGCTTTTCTTTGAGGCCATGAACTTTAACCCTTAAACGACATATGCTTTCCTAATACCACACCTAAAATCTCTTTTAAATTCCATTGCAAGCATGATTCTGTTTTTAATTTACTTTGGTTTTATTCTATAGAAGTATAGATCTTTGTAAGGTGCTCGGTTTGGCATTTTAAAACCCCATTTGATGCAATGGAGCAAAAGTTATGAGCAAGATTCTCCCAAAATATAACCAAGCTCATGGAGCTTGCATTGTCGTTTAAGGGTTAACTCTCCTATTGGTAAAGGAGTCAAGGTCAACCATGATAAGTTTACATTAAGAGTCAAGGTTTAGTCAAGAACGTCTTTTCTTTTTTTAGTAAATTTAATTCCAAAGCACGTCAAATGTTTTCTTCTGTAACATTAAATGACTGAAACTTTGAGGGGCCGTTTCTCCTTCATCTAGTGTCCAAATTCAATGAGAATTGTTGGGTTGGATTTCAAATCAACAAATTTAGTTTCCGCAATATTTTTTTTTGCTTCAATTGAGGTCTTTTGAAGGTTTAGCTAGCGTTTTAGTACAAGGAGGTTTGGTTTTGGACATTTTTCACTTTGTAAAACTTGGGCCATTTTTTAACATTGCAAGGCCATTTTTGGACTCATCATAGTTTTTTTCATGAGTTTTTTGGTACCAGTGTTTTCTTAAAATGATGTAAAGAACCAAAGTTGATTTTCTAAGTTTGGTCAACTTAGTGTGAAATGAGTATTGATCCTCAGTTTTTGAGATTATTTGGTGGTGATTCTACTCTTTGTAACCAAGATGGAATGGACATTTGCATACGTAGATGTGAAGAACCTAATTGCGGGCAACTCCTGACATTTTTCATACAATGACTTATGCATTTAATTTTTTTCACACAATGAGCTAACACCTTCATATACACAATTGCCAAATACTAAATTGGAGACTAAACTTTACATTTTGGGCATTTTTAGAAAAGTTTCAAACTTGTGCATCAGGCCAAAAAAAAGTGCAGCCAACTTTGTAGTTTATAATCTTACTATTGATCAACCTTGAACGGTTGAAAATTTGTAGGTGCTAATAAATTCAATTCGGTTGAAATATCTCACAGTTGAATTGGTCAAAAAGGTTTTAGATAAAAACTATTTGCCTTTTTTTATATTAAAAAGGGTACTTTTAGGCAGTTTTAAAGCGTTTGAAGAGAAACATAGTTGTGGTCCTTTAGGGATTAAAAACTTTGTAGTTGAAATATATTTTATTGGAAAAGGTTTTAAAATAGCATTTCAACTCCAAAGTGCCATTTGTCAAATTTTAAACCCAAATTTTGATATTAAAACATAATGATCTTTCAATCTATGAAGCTTTAATGCTTTATCAGTCCAAACTTGAATACTTGATCCACATCATTTGCAACAAGTCTACTACAAGATTGTTCAGTTGAGATTTCCATATATCACTTCAAATTATACCTATGGCACATTAAAAGCAATGATGCCTTTCACTGAAAAAATGTTCGGGCCTTGAGAGGTTAGTTATTCTAATTTAAAGATTTGGTGTGTAAGGTCCATCCCTCCAAACTAAGTAAAGTGCTAGTCCAAAATGGAACACTATGTCACTTGTGGTTTGGGAAGGATTTGGAAAGAACCAAGTATGTTTTTCAAATCATTTAGTCATGGCTTCTAGATGGGTTGATTAGAAATTTGGTTTAAAGCATCTCAACCAATCAAAATGTGACACATGTCACTTTTCATAAGAAAACATTGGTTTTTTTGGCCATAAAGATTGTAAACTCAACCGGTCAAGTGCCAATTTTAATTGGCTAATCTCTAATCACACATTAGTTCTTGTTGTTTATTGTTTTTACCTTCTTATAAGAAAGTATAGACTAGGGACCATATTAGATTTTTCATAGGAGTGGAATAAATAAAAAAAACCTAGCTCCAATTAAAAAAAGTACACCAAATTGACCTTTGTTTTATTCCAAATCTAAATGTCTAAACCAACCCTTAGTATCTCCAGCTTCAATCGCTACAATAATAGGTTATGTATAGGTAAGGCATATATGTACATATACATTTAAGATTTTTCTTTTCCTAAAATGCAATCCCTACATTTGCACTCCAAAGTGTCCCTAAAACTTTCATATTAATTACATAAGATGTACACCACAATCAAAAAATGAGAGCCTATAAAAACCTATATGCACTACTTTGAAAATGCATAACGGGTGATGAACTAATATGGGTACCCCCTTCAAAAACAATATGATTTTCAAAAAATATCTTTATTGGTAAGAAAAAACATTAGAAAATTATAAAAATTAGAGGGTGTTATAGACACCATGGCTGAAACTATATACATGGTGTTAAAAACGAAATTTCTAGCACAGATAAAATGAGTTAGACATAAGTCACACTATGTGAGACGGGTAAAAGTGGTACTCATATCAAGCCATTTCCCTAACTTGTTGATACGGTGTTCATATAATGTGCGTTGGAATCTTCTTTCACTTGCAAATTAAATCCAATAGAAATAAATTTTACTTAATAATATCAAACATACTCAATTGCTATTAGTAGCAATTATGGGTGCACATACCATGAAAAATTAAGAAAAATGAGCATTAATACATAGTTCTTAATTATCAATCGATTGTTGATTCATGTACTTCAGTTATTCCTCGTGTTCTTATTTGAAATAGACTTAAATGTTAATTAGCCCTTAAAGGGCTGATGGGGATAGTAAATACGTTGGCATATATTTGACATTTGTTATAAATAGAAAGTTACAAATTGAGACCCCAATAACTCATTATATCATGTTGTTGTGAATTTTAACTTCACTTTTGATTTTAATCCCATAGGAGGTGTGGAATCATTCCAAATACAATGAAATATTGGTGTATAATACCGGTCGGAAAGAGCTCTTTAGATCTTTAAGGGTTAATATTGATTGTTGGTTAATTTTTAATTTTTAATTTTTTTTAATCATTTTAAATTGGCTGTTTGGAAAATGTATCAACCCACTTGCAACTAACCTCTGGTTCTCCCTGTACAGTCAGGTAGGGATTGCTTACGAATTCCCACTGCAGGGAATTTTTTTTGGAAACTTTGAACACTCCGTGTGTACTCAAAAATGATCCGATTTGGAAACCGCGAAGTGCGTTGGAATCTCATCGGCGTGTACTACAATACCATTACAAATTTACACATGAATTAGAGAAAATTATACAATAAGTCAAAAATAATGCATACACTATCTACCATTGAGTGCTCTCACCGTTTGCTTCAGTTACAGTGTCCATTTTAGCAAGAAAAATGAAATGAGTGTTTGAAATTGTTTCTGAGATGCTTGAGCTCATACTTGTGGGATGATTTGTATCATTTCATTTTTTCCTTTATAGGAATTGCTTACGGATTTTTCAATCACTTTTCACTAGAAAGTTCAACAATCTTTAGGAAGCTCTAGCATGCTCAAAAATGAACCGATTTTGAAACCGCAAATTGCATCAGAAGCGCAATGAAGTGTGCTTCAACTTCATGATAAGTGAAAAAAGAATAATCTCAAGTCATACAAAAATTTAGATTTCTTTTATACACTATCTATCATTTTATAGTGAACCTTTGAGAGATAGTCAGAGATTTTTTGCATTTAAGTTAGAAACCGTACAAGTAGTTCAAGCGGTGTGGGATCGAGTATCTCTTAAGCAATTGTGAAGGTTAATTTCTAATATGTACCATTAAATACAAGTTGTAATTTTCACAAATGGTGGCAGCACTAAATGGTAGGTAGCATACAGAAAACATCATAACAATTGTATGATTTTGAATTACATATGTGTATTTGTATTGGTGATAAAGTAGACTTTAGTGTGATTCCAACGCAATTTGAAATTCCAAAATCCATTCATTTTTGAGCAAGTTCTTGCATTCCCAAGTTTGGCAGTTTTTTCAACACACTGCCTGTCAACCAAAATTCGTAAGCAATTCCTACCTGACTGTACATTGTTACCCAAGAGAGACATTGATGTTTTGACGCCTTTCCACTAAAGTGAAGTAAGTTATTTGGCAATTGGAGTTGGGTACCTTGTGGAGTAACTTTAAGGTAGTGGGACCAATTCCTGACTAAATTTCAGGTTTGCATACTTAGACTTGTGAAAGAAATCTTTTATAATTTTTGGATGCTCTGCAAAGCTACTGCAAAGGCATCCCCAAAAAAAAACATTTTTTGAGCATTTCTACAATTTTCTATGATTTTTTAAGTCTGAAAGCTTAGAATGACCATTAACCCCTAAACGTCCTCACCTATGTCCAGTTTAGGCAGTTTTGCAAAGATGCATTATAAAATGCAATTAATATGAATATTTAGAACTTGATGTATGAATAAAATTTATACATTTTTAATTTTAGATTCTATCTATACAGTTAGATCTATGACTACTATCACTTATCTTTTTTTATAAATTTTGAAACATAAAATAAAAAATTACTTTGTAATTCAATTACGAATAAGATATTGACAATATGTGGATGAAATTTGTTGTGATGGGTTATAATGTAGTACTTTAGGTGTAGTGATTTTTGGAGATTTTTTGGATGCTTGATTTTAATAGTTTTTTTTTTCATGAACACTTTTAGACCAAAATCTTCAAGATTTTCGGTGAAACACTCCAACACAAAATGAGGCATAATTTTTTCAAAAATTATTCCCTTTTTGATCGGATCACACATACATGAAGTTAACTTCCCATAAAAAATTCAGTAAAAAAATCACACCACAAAAAGTGCATGACGGATGAGAAAATACGGATGAAATCTGTACATCAGGCCAAAAACGCCTGCTTGGGCAGTTAGGGGTTAACCGCTCATAGAGTCATGGTTTTCATGAGAGGTTGGATTCTGAAAATAGAGTGTTTCTACACCAATCAGAAGCCCTTGATTTTTCCAAGCATGGACGAAATTAGAACACTCTTGGACACTATCTGAAACCATGCTGGCTGGTTTCTGATACCCATCCCCCAACCAGTAGGGGTCGGAAATACAACCCGGTGAGAAATATGACCCTCTACCTTGGTTTTGTCACGTCTTTCAGGGCTTCAGATGTGTACAGTGGGGTCCACGGTAAAATGGCGTTTTTGGTTTCGCAGTGAGAAAAATTTCAGTACTGCCAACTTTGAAAGCCTCCCGAGAGCTCAAAAATTGGTATTTTACCACGAAAGTTTTACCAAAGACTTATCTTTAAGTTAATTACATGTATGACAAATTTAAAGGCCAAAAGATTCACCAAAAACAAGTTATTCAAAATCTATCAACATTGGTAGCTGAGGAATTTTTTTCACTGCTGCCAACTTTGACAGCCTCCCAAAGATTGAATTTTATTTTTTTTGCCATGAAATTCTTGGAAAAGAAACCTCTGTAAGTTAATGGCATATGATAAAAATTTCAATGCCAAAAGATTAATACAAAAAAAGATATTAACAATCTACCAACATGTGTAGTTGTGGGAAACAATGGGGGAAACTACACACATTGGTAGATTGTAAATATTTTTCTTTGTATAGATTTTTTGACCTTGAAATTTGGCATGAATGTTTTTATCATAAAGAGCATGTTGTGCCAAAAATTTCATGGTAAATAGACAATTTCTCAACCGTTGGGAGGGTGTCAAAGTTGGTAGCAAAGTTACCCCCATTGTTTCCCACAACTACACATGTTGGTAGATTGTTAATATATCTTTTTTTGAATTAATCTTTTGGCCTTGAAATTTTTATCATATGTTATTAACGTAAAGAGGTTTTGTTCCAGGAATTTCATGGCAAAAAAAATAAAATTCAATCTTTGGGAGGCGGCTGCAGTGAAAACATTTCCACAACTACCAATGTTGATAGATTTTGAATAACTTGTTTTTGGTGAATCTTTTGGCCTTGAAATTTGTTGTATATATAATTAACTTAAAGATAAGTCTTTGGTAAAAATTTCGTGGTAAAATACCAATTTTTGAGCTCTCGGGAGGCTTTCAAAGTTGGCAGTACTGAAATTTTTCTCACTGCGAAACCAAAAACGCCATTCTACCTTGAACCCCACTGTACATCCTGAGGAGACAAGTTGATACAAATAACTTACGATCAATAGAGTTTTTATACTTCTGAAAATCAAGTACTAGAGAGGTGGAGACTGGAAAGTACACCCTTATTGTCTCTGCTCTAAGGTTGGATGACCTATAACCACCCACTTAAGCTTGCTCATTAATTTATAGCGCTTCTATACGTGGTAAGAATTTTTTTGCGGATTCAAAATAGGACTTTATGAATATTGCAATTGTTGCGACCACTTATTTCTTCATAATGAAATTGTTATAAAATTTCAAAGTGAAAAGTAAGCCGTGATCCATTCCTCGACATACAATACTCCTTACACTTCCACACTAAGTTGTGCTAATGTTCACTTGTGAAAGTGCCCATCACTGTGAGCACAAGAGACTAAAAACCCCGGGGAGGTCACTTCCAAATATTACGTAACAACGTGCGAACAAAGATAGGGTCCAAATAAATCTTTGAAGATAATTTTTATAAATGATTTACATTAATATAGGATGTTCACAATTCATTACAAGAATAAAAATGAGAATATTCTTAAAATATTACTAATTATAGTAAAAATTATTTTTAAATTTTAGGGTGCTTTTAAATACCCTTTGTTCACACGTGATACTCAAATGATACAAAGAGTGACCTCCCCGAGCTAAAAACCGAAAGCTGTGAAAATAAAAACTACTCTACTGATAATCAAAAGTCGAGTTGGCTGCAATCTAAAACCATTACGACCAATTAGAGATATGTTCACCACGTTCACATATCAGATACTGCCACTTGCATAACTTGACCAGCTAAAAATATGTTTACGATGTCGACCCATATTGGCGGCTTGACTCACCAAAATGTGCTCCTTCCCTTCCCCAATTACAAACTGACTTCCCAAAAATTAAGGGAATGGGGTGGGCGGCTGACGCTTTTGGAACACATAAGACCTCCGGTTCTGGGGTTGGTGGTGTCAATAGGTTATCCAACCTTACTAGGGGAGAGACTGTAGAAACATATCTTTTTTTATTTTTATTTTTAACAAATGGACATTTTATTCCAATGCGAACAAAACATACGCCAAACTAAGGGACGAGTCCTAGCGGGGATTTACATTTATTTTTTATTTTGGAATTTTCAACTAAAAGAACACAACAAAACAGCTAAGCAAGAGCTAGCCTTGTCAAAGTTGCCAAGTTGTGGCCGTTTGAAAGTCCAGTTCATGACCAAATCCATGTGCTAGCCAAAGAAGTCTGTATGCAACCTCACCCTATCAAATTGGGAGAGGAATTTATGTTCGAGGCGAGGGTGCAATTTGACTAGGGTGAGAGTGCGGAGCTAAGCCGTCCTCCCATGATCTATGAAGGGTTTCTACAAGAGATGTTCAACTTGCTCCTAAGACCACACCTTGGCATGAAACACATTGGTTTCAATGATTTATATAGCTAAACAATATAAACAAGCTATAAAAGTAAATTTAGGGTAAATGCTAAGGCAGAGACTAGGCGAGTAGGCGCTTGTTTACTCACAACAAGATATCATCACGGTTGGTAAAAAATAAAAACAAAAATGTAAAGCCCAAATCTTTAGGAAATTATTATTTCCAAAAAAAATAAAAATTCTATGGTGAAAAAGAGAAACTTAAAGAATATCCATATTGGTCCGAGATGACCCTAAACTACCAAGGTGATAGCAGTAAGGTACCCAAACCGAATGGAGAGGTTGGCGGTTTGATTTCCGACTGTGAAATCGTCTTACTACTTGATTGGAAAACTTGCCGCGGGTTGAAAAAAATGCAATTCGTGTGTGTCAAAAAAAAATAAAAATAAAAATCCATATAATCTTTTAAAAAGAACATTTACAGCATTTGTGCAAAAAATTAATTATCCAACATGATATGTCGATCTTGGAGGCCGGGTACGGTAGTTATGTTCAACACTACATATTATTCATAATACGAACAGGGAGTAACTATAGGAATTGCTTTCAACAAACTCATTGAAAGTTGTGAGATGGCATATGAAGTGTGAAAGTAATAACATTGAGCTTCATTCTTCACATGCCACCTACAACTTTTTGACAAATTTGCTGAAAGTAGCCCATGCATTGATTCCTCCAAATGTTATAGTTTTCTATGTTTCATAATCCAAAACGTGACATGATAGTGTTCTTTGACATTTAAGTATCAATTAAAATTAAGGTAGCGTACCTTTAAACCGCTCATTTAAACTGCTTTGTTTGAAAAAAAATGAAAATTGAATTCGAGTTCTCTTTTTGGCTGATAGACAAATAGGATTCATGAATAAACATGATTTATTGATGTGAATATTGAAAATGAAAAGCTAGCCATATCCCACTTGTGACATGTAGGTGGCATTTTTCTACCACAAAATGCTTCATGAATTGCATTTTAGAAGCCCCAATTCCGCTCACATATAGAAACCCCCAATCAATGAATTACAAGCCGTGGTCACTTTTAGGTTCCCTAAGGATTGCAAGTCGTCGGTTTTAGGTTTTTTGAATAAATTTTTGTTACATGACAACACCTTTGAGACCATAATGGAAGGGCCGATAATTGCAGGTCATTTCACATTTTCACCATACTACCAATCGAGTAACTATTTATCATAGCACCTCCACTAAGTTATACAAAATTACAAACACCTATAATTTTTACTAATCCAACATTATCCCTTTAAAATCTTAAACAATGGGAACATATTGATTGGAAGTTTAGAACAATGTTGATGGCCTAAACATTTGTTCATTGATCAATAAAATTTAGAACCTTTGTTACTTTTGCATACATCATTCAAATAATAAATTCTTTAATCAGTTAGTGTGTTGGAACATGTCCAAAATTTCCACTTTTGATGTTGAACATTTTGGTTGTTTCCAACCTCTACGTTAAATCACATTTACTAATTAAAAAATCTATAATACAATGCAAAACTTGAAGTTCCGCATAATACAAAATTTACAACATCGTATTATTGTATGTTGTTGTATGCCAAAAACAATTCTACAAATTTGTTGTGAGGGACAAGTGACTAGGATAGGGTGCTATTGCCTTTGTTGTAGGTGCTTATTGTTGTGCTTATTTCAACAAAGTACTTTGGGCAAGTAGCTTATTCTGTACGAGCATTTTCTACAGGAGTGTCAAACCTCTTTACAAAATAATCCAATGTTTGATGATAAGATAATCAAGTCACTGAAAGCAACCAATCAAATTGGAGATTAATAAAAATGAGGTTTGAGACCCCCTTCTTATGAGGCCCTAGATCTTATAAATCACGTTTTTTACTCTAATAAACTCCTATGGTTTTAGAATGTAATAAAGTTGTAAAAACGGGAAGTTGCATCCACTAAATATAGTATACCACTCACTTTTGTCCTTTGCCGCTTCAACAAAGGAAAACCCTCGCTCAATTATCCTTATGTTCAATTATCTTGTGACCAATCCCAATGATAGGGTGGAGCACATAATCATGACTACTCACAACTGCCAATCGCAACTTTTAACCCCTAAAGGTCCTCACCTCTTTTGCAAAAGTCAAAGCACTATAATTTGCATACTTTAAATATCACATTGAATGATTTATAATTTTTCATAGATAATCATCGACATTATGAAGGTATGACAAAATTTTCAACATGATTGGAAGATATTTTGAATATTTACAAATTTTATGATGTAAACAAGGTAAAAATTCAAAATAAATATGTTTTTGTCAAATTTAATATCAAAAATTATATTTAAGATAGATAAAAGTTATATTTACATGGAATAAAAAATTGAAGGTGAAGAAATTAAAAGAGACTTATGATTGAAGCATCTTTAGAAAGCCCTTTGTATTTTGGACACTCAAAATTCAAAGTTCTCAATGGTGAAAAAGCTTCAAATGAAGTTTATTCTCCAATCCCAACGGTCAAAAGATGTATCATAACTTAACTTAAACATCTAATGAAAACACCAACTACAATAAAGCTAAGACACTTAATTTTTGGGGCCTTTGACCAAAAATCAAGCATAATTGGGTTGATTGGTCCTTTAGGGGTTAAACATATGAAGGCGAGATCGAGTTCATGAGGAGATAATCACTCCACGAATTATTGTGCATTTTAAATTTGACACCCTGTAATGTGAAGAGGGACAGTACTAACATAATAATGCATACTGTTTTGTTCCAATGACCCTTTGTCCGGTGGGCACTGGGTCATTAACATTACGAATACACACTTCAATCACGTTGGCCTTGAAAGAGGCCGGAGTTTCTATCTATCCATCTCATACGGACACTCAGGACCTCAGTAGTACGTATCCCAATGCAAAGAAGGCAAGAAGGGGAGAATGCATTGAGGGTGCTCTAATAGCAACTAAAGAGGATGTAACTTACAGTACATCCACTCCATCAGCTTGTCAACTCTGGGCCGCTCAGAGTCATTTGAATCCATGGCAGAAGACGAGTATGATAAAATAACATACAGCAATAGAGACGGAGATGGGACTGACAGCAGGAACGCAGACTGAATGACGTTATACAGGTACAGAGATCATGGCGCAGGCCGGCAGATAGAAGCCCCATCTCTGCAATGCCGCCACCACAGTCTACCAAATCAATTGGCACCGCAAATCTCCTTCTAGCTGATTCAAATCTCTGCACACGAGTACCGTAACTTCTTATCACTTTTCTCGTTTCCTCTCCTGCACCACAGCAGCACCTGCACTCCTGTGACTGTGTGTCCTTCAAAGCCCGTGAGCTGTCTCCGAAGTCGATCGTTTTGGTGCTGTTGCAACGGTTAACTCTGTAGCAGCCCAGCCGCGCAAGCTAGATAACCTAAGCTGCATTGTGATCGACAGACTATGCCATTGTAGTTAGCTGGAGGTCCGTCCCGGTCGTGTGAATTAATCGATCAGCTCGAGAAGGTGACGATGGCGGCAATGCAGGGCGTCTTCAGGCTTGCCCTCATTCTTCTGGCTTGCTTCCGCCTCGCAGGTACGTTTTTTCTTCCTCAAGCGAAGTCCGGTCGAGCGCACACAATCAGGGTCTGTACAAGTACTCTGTATTATCGACCAAGCTAGTTTTTCCAATGGCCAGGTTCTTGTTAATGGTGCAATGTGTCACTCGCTTGGTTGGAAATCTAACAAGTGTACTCATTACATCAAGACTGAAGTGGGTCGTTTTGATCGAGTAGCCATGCTTAGGAATTTATTCTCGTTGTGTATCCATTTCCTGTAGTTTTAAGCCCCAACCACTGATCACTCCATAGCCGATCATTTCCGTGTACGTTCATATCTTAGTTACGTTTCACCAGTGGCTCCGAACTAGTGCTTCAAGTGTAGTTGGATCGTAAACACGACGATGCTAAAACCTAGGTACTGTCGAATGGAAATGTACACCTCCAGAAGAACAAGCACTAAATTACATGGCCTCTTGATGGCATGAGAACAAAGCTGAACCTTAGTACATAATGCATTAGTTGATACTTAGAGCTCGCCAAGTTCTCCATTGGTTCGAGAAGCTGCCCGTGGAAGTAGGGAAGAGGAGGGGAAGAGTCGAACTTGTGTTTGTCTCATACCCCGGCCATAAGTTGTGCACGGAAAACTTGGAAGTGTAGAGTGGAGTGGATCGATTTGAAGTAGCCATGCTTAGGAATTAATCCTAGTTGTGTATCCATATCCAGTTTGGAAATCGTTCCAGTTTTCACCATTGGGCATTATATGCAGAGGGTGGCACCACGGGGGTGAACTACGGGACGCTGGGTAACAATTTGCCGTCCGCGACGCAAACGGCGCAGCTGCTGCTGTCGACGTCGATCCGCAACGTGAAGATCTACAACGCGGACCAAGCGATCATGCAGGCGTTCGCCAACACGAACATCAAGCTGGTGGTGGGCATCGGGACGGAGTCGATTCCGTTGCTGGCCAGCAGCTCGGCCGCGGCGCAGGCGTGGGTGCAGAGCAACATTGCGGCGTACATGCCGGCCACGCAAGTGGTGCACCTGGCGGTGGGCAACGAGGTGCTCACCACGGCGCCGCAAATGGCCCCGCAGCTCGTGCCCGCCATGGTGAACATCCACACCGCGCTCGTCAACCTCAAGCTGGACAAGCAAGTGCGCGTGGGCACGCCTCACAACCTGCAGGTCAGTGGTTTCCTTTGTCCGGATCTACAGTTTATCTCCTAAGCGTCCACTGTATTTTCTCTAGTGTAGGATAATTGTCCGACCCCTTGCTGGAAATCATCTGTTTGTGTAAAAATGACTTAAGAACAAGAGTTTTAAAATGATGCATTGCCGTCAGAGAACCGAAGTAAAATGAGAAAATGCCACCGTTGCAAAATTCAGTGATGCAGATGGCCATACTGGCTCATCTAGTGCTTTTGATACTGGCTCATCTAGTGCTTTTGATAGCTAATTGTTTACAATACTGCCTTCATCTTGTACTACGTGTTTTATATACATGTTAGAAACATTGACATATCACTTTCTCGAATCAAACATCACATTGAAATGCCTTGGAAAAAGCAGTGCTGACAACTTAGGTGGTTCGTATTAGCTTGAATGGACCAGTGCTTTAGAATTAGACGCTTAGGGGTTAATTAGCATTTTTCTACCTTTCTAAGCCTTGAAGGCTCCTTGATGCTCTTTTCATATCAATTTGTAGGGAATATCATGGTAATACCCATGTGCTACCTAGGTGCTCCTTAGGCAATACCTGGGTGATACCTACGTTTAAAGAGTCGAGACATCATAGGAAATTTGGCTATTATTCTTTCTTCTTTTGTTTCTCAAATATCTTTTGTATCAATGAGCCAGCCCAAATTTATGGCTAATATTAGCAACAACTAAAAATCACTGCTGCAGGTGTTGGGGAAATCCTACCCGCCGTCGTCGGGCGCGTTCCGGGCCAACATCACGAACGAGGTGAAGGCGTTGCTGGCGTTTCTGTCCTCCACGGGGAACCCCATCATGGTGAACTTCTACCCGTATTTCGCATACCGCGACGACCCCAAGAACGTGTCCCTGAACTACGCGCTCTTCCAGACCGACAAGGGCGTCACGGACGTGAACACAGGCTTGCACTACAGCAACATGATGGACGCGCAGCTGGACGCGGTCTACTCCGCCATGGAACGCATGGGCTACCACGACATCCCCATCCTCATCTCGGAAACCGGGTGGCCTTCCGGGGGGGACACGAACGAGATTGCAGTCAGCGCTGCGAACGCGCAGATCTACAACGAGAATCTGATCAAGTACGTGGCGGCGAACAAAGGCACGCCGCTGCGTCCCGGCACCTCCGTGGACGCGTTCATCTTCGCGCTTTTCAACGAGAATATGAAGCCCGGCCCCGGCAGCGAACGCTTCTTCGGCTTGTTCAAGCCGGACAAATCCCAAGTGTACAACCTGGGTATCGTCACCACCACCGTCCCCGCCACGCCCCCGTTCACGGCGCCCGTGGTCACTTACCCGCCCGTGTACCCGCCTCCGACGCCCGTGTACCCGCCTCCCACACCCGTGTACCCGCCGCCGACGCCCGTGTACCCGCCGCCGACGCCCGTGTACCCGCCGCCGACGCCCGTGTACCCGCCGCCGACGCCCGTGTACCCGCCTCCGACGCCCGTGGTGGCGTTTCCTCCGCCCGCTCCGTATGCGTACCCGGCGCCCGCGCAGAATGGCAACCCGGGCAAGACGTGGTGCGTTGCCAAGCCTGGCTCGCCTGATCACGAGGTGACGAACGCGCTCAATTTCGCCTGCGGCGAAGGGGGCGCGGATTGTGGAGCCATTCAGGCCGGAGGCGCCTGCTACAGCCCGAATACCATTGCGTCGCACGCGTCGTTCGCGTACAATACTTATTATCAGAAGATGGGGCGGAATTACTGGAACTGCTACTTTGGAGGCACTGGCGTCATCACCATCACGGATCCAAGTACGTCGCTCATCTCTCTCCTCACGTTGTCTGCCGCTATGCATGATTCTACACACTTCTTGTAACTCTGATAGATGATTCTGTATGCTTCTAGGCTAGTATGATGGATGATTCTATTCACTTCTAGTTTGATCGATCGATGATGCTATATATACACTTCTAGTATGATCGATCGGTGATGCTATATATATACTTCTAGTATGATCGATCGATGAATGATGCTATATACACTTCTAGTTTGATCGATCGATGAATGATGCTATATACACTTCTAGTTCGATCGATCGATGAATGATGCTATATACACTTCTAGTTCGATTGATCAATGATGCTATATATGTACACTCCTAGTTCGATCGATCGATGATGCTATATATACACTTCTAGTATGATCGATCGATGAATGATGCTATACACTCTTCTAGTTTGATCGATCGATGATGCTATACACTTCTCGTTTGATGGATCGATGATTCTATACACTTCTAGTTCGATGATCGATGCTAAACACTTCTACTTTAATTGATCGATGATGATGTACACTTCTAGTTTGATCGATTGATGAATGATGCTATACACTTCTTGTTTGATCGATTGATGATGCTGTACACTTCTGGTTTGATCGATTGTTCAGATGGATCGATCGAGCTGGGCTGTTTCGGATGATATATTGCTCTGGATGTGCAGGTTACTCAGGATGCAGCTTTCACTGATGATATTTCAGAAGGTGCATACAGACAGGTACAAACTGCGGTAAGGAGAGTGACACCAACCCCGGAATTAGAATTGGAAAATGAATCTTAGTAATAGATTCGAGGAGGGTAGTGATTTTTGGCACATATATGAATTACTCCAAGTTTTGTAGAGATCTGTTCAATCAGGTAAGTAGAATTACTTTCTGTTGTTGGGAGCTTTCAGCAGTCCTCATAAGAGATTGCTAATGACGTACTACGGTTTGTGAAACCAATAAAGCAGACTTTTTGTCATAAATAATGCATGTGTGCTCAATATGGCAGCTGCTGATGTTAGTATTGTGTGCTCGTGAAATGTCTGTTTAATCTGCTGCATGAGATGTGGTAGCATGTATGATAATCGAGGTGCATTGCATCAGTATTCTACATGCAGAGCTTTGAGGGTAAAAACTCTGCAACTTGATTTTCCCTCTGTTTGCACAAACTTTTGTCAGTGCAGGATGACAACAGCAACATTCTCAGCATGACTTACAGCTCGGAAATGGCACTTGTGCTGTACACTTGTGCGCTTAATTCATTAATATATTCTATTTTAATAGCAGAGGATATGTACATGAGGTGCTTGTTTTGTGACAGATTGTGCAGCAGGATACTTCTCATATGAATCTTAAGATTCTATCCACACGGTTAGATGTATGATTGCAATCACCAATATTTTTTATACAATTTGAAGAGAAAAAAATCACAATTCTTTTGTATTTTGATTAGAAATAAAATATTCACAATTTGTGGACGAAATTTGTTATGAATGTATTGATTTTTGGAGATTTTTTGATTGCTTAATTTTAAGAGTGGATTCTTTCAAAAGCACTTTTGAACTAAGATCTTAGATTTTTTTGGTGAAAGAGTGCAACATGAAATGAGGTATACATATTTCACAAATCATCCCCTTTCTAATTGGTTGACACATGCATGAAGTTAACTTCCTATAAAATCTGTAGTAAAAAAATCTACACTCCAAGAAATGCATGACAGTTGAGAAAACATGGATTGAGTTAGATTGTGTACTGTACATCACTCGGAAATTGGATGCTTGGGGTGTTAGGGGTTAATGTGTTGGAAAATCACTTCAATTTCTTTTCAATTTCTTTTCAAGTACGGTAGTCAGAACCACATTTAAATGACGTTCTAGCATGTCCTATAGAAATGTCGTTCATACAATGTTGTTCTAAATACTCTGTCCCAGTTGTGGTGAAATGCAGAATTGTTTGGAGTTCAGTTTAATTGGATGTGAACCCCATAGTGAAATTGCTTCACATCATCATGTAGAGGATGGCTTCAGTTTTTCACTGCTTTTGAATGAGATAGAAAATTTAAATGTGGAGGTACATGGAGAAGGTGATGTACTGTGGGACTCTGCACTATTTAGGAACTCCACACTAAAACTATCGTGATCACACTACTTGAAGGCCATCCTAAATCACCTTTTTGATGTACCGGTAGTCTATAGGTTCAGTGTTCCAATGACAAATGGCAACTTTATAATAGCATGGCTCCTGTCACTCTCATCACCTAAAAGGAACATGGCACTCCCAATGGAAGTGAGAACAACAAATGGAAAACTCTTATGTACTGTAGAGATACTAATTTTCCTCACCTTTAGACAAATTCCGGTAAAAGACACCAGTTGACATGAGGTTCCTGAACCTCCTTGTTGCTCACCTTGCGAATCTAGAATCGTAGAGGCATTCATTGACAAAGTAGGGGGATGCTATTAGAAATTTAAGCTCATACTTGGTTGCCTTTGACACTATGGGCTAGGATATCCACGATGTGGCCAGTTTGGATTGGTCACATGACTTGCAAGTTGCTAATATTCTAATATTTTAATCAAAGAACTTCTACGATGCAGATTTTGGAGAAGGGTGAGCTCTAGCAAAGGCTTAAGAGCCTTATGAATTCTTGGTAGACACTAAATTACAATTTAGTATGGTGAAAGTATTTTCCCAGGCTACATCAATTTTGGACATGTTTGATACCTAGACCACGGACAAGTACATGCTAGCCAGCCATTGTGATTTTATGGGTGGGCATGAAGAGAGGGCTTGATTGTTCACAAGCAAACAGGTTCAAAATTTCCAGGGAAACAACAATGCGCTCCTAGATATCTCGAATGCAAAAAGTAAGGAGTAGAGGGTGGTGACCTTGGTGTTTTAGGGTTTCAGAATGAGTGCTCAAGACATGCATAAAACAACGTTGCCTCCAAAGTCAATGTACATGTTTGTTAACTTATAGGAATCTTGGGGGTGCACTGTACTAAACATGTACGAGTATATGTGAGTGCATAGAAGGGGTATTAATTTGAACACTTCCGTATTACGTATACATATAGTAAACACATTTAGAATTGAAAATATTCACGTATACTTACACTAAACATATATTTAAAACGGAATACATTTGTATACAAAGGTATTTAGACATATAACCTCTCGTATACAAGGGGTCTTTTAAAAGGGGTCGTGAACGCACGTGATTCTCAAACATAATGTAGAGTGCACCCCGGAGATACGAATCAATTGTTCTTGTTGAAATTTGCAACCCCTTGGAATTTTAAATTCAAGAGTAAAAAAATAATGCAAAATAAATTGAATGCGTGCATAAGGTTCTTTAGGAGTTAGTGAACTCCACTTTTTCAATAGTAGCATTGTAAACGCTTCAACAATGTCTCACCACCCAACTTCTTTAACTAAAAATGATGTGGACTTGCCATGATTTGGGAATCTGCTACAATGATTTGGGAATAGTGGCTAGACTTTAAGGTGTTGGAGAGAAGACCTAAAGAACCTTAAATGTGAGAAGACAAAGCAATATTGTGTGTTCCATATATGAGAAGGAATGAATTGCAAAAGTATTCTCTCCTCTTACAAAAGAAAAACGAATTAATGTCAACTGACGATCTCTTAGGAAAACAATAAGAAGCTAAAAGCATGCTCCACCTCTCAAGTAAAATGAAGAAGAGCAAACACACACAACACTCAGAATCATTCAAGTGAGAATTTGCCCTTCCTTGCCCCTGCTCTGTTACCCAAGAAGGATTCATGGTTTTAAAATGACAATCATACTGTAAAACATATAATCCAGATAGGACCAGATTTTATATCTCCCAAGTCAGTGATGAACATTGCATGTCACGTTGGTAAAAAATAAATAAATCTGAACAAAAGGAATTATACACTCGACCTACTTGCTAAATAAAATATGAGACCCAATTTAGGCTTCCTAGGTCCTGTGGAAGTTAAATTTTGATGACCGAGGAGATTCAAACTTTTGAAGGTACAAAAATTATATGTTGTTGAGGTTTTGAGGTTACCCGTTTACATCATAAAATTTACAAGGTCGAGACCAGCCTGTTATCACCATGTTTCCAATTATGCCCTCATGTACCAACAGTAGACCTTTTTGGTTTGGAATATACCAAAACATGGTGGTAATAGGTTGGTGTACTTTTCAATACATAATTCAGGTCCAAAACTGCTTCAAATCAAATTTACATTATTGAAGGTGCAAAAGGGAAGGTTGGCACACCCCTGCTAAACATTTATTAATTCTAGAAGAAAAAAAAAGGGTTCACAAATGATTATTTTTTCCCATATTTTTTTCTTTTTGAACAAGTAATTTCCTAATAAATTTCACATCTATATTAACCAGAATTCTATTCCACCAACCCTAGCACCCTCTGGGAACGAACAAGTCTAGAACATCATGTTTGTTAAAATGGCAGATTTCAGTGGCCTGACTGAAACTTCAGTAATCAGTAATCAGTCCTATATACCAGCCCTACTATTTTCAGAGCCCTGGGCACTTGAGTGCCACAATTTCGGTGCTCTGCAATATGCCATTTTAACAAATATGGGGCCATATGAAATAATTGATACAAAAATGGTCAATCTTGGGTTTTTGCGCCACGGGAAGAAAAGGACTCCCTTGCCATCACTCGTAAACGGGGTCCCAGTTTCTCATTAAGCTTGATGAAAACGAAGAAGAGAATTCGGTTGACGGCGACCATGGCAAAGATGATACCCAAATCGGTCCACTTTGACCGATGGTTTTCGATCCCGTAGAAATGCCTCAGGACATAGCTCCCCGAGAGGTCCGGACCAATTGGTTTGTCGTTGGGTCCCACCATGTTCTGAAACGTGAGACCCGGAGCATCATTCTTGAATAGCCCCTGCAATTTCATGGTGGCAGTCACACATTAGATTTTATGTGTTACTATCAAATTCTCCTGAACAGAAATCAAATTACATAAATTTCAAAGTAGAATATTTTTGTAGTAATAGCAATTGAAAATGATAATAATTTAAAAAATAAAAAATAAAACAAAACAAAATTTGTGGTTAAGCCATTTAGAAGACTTGTCATTTTTCATTCCCCATTTCAAGAGAATAGCTGAATATTATGCTTATATTTCTATCTTCTTGTGATCAAAACCACTCACCAGCACTAATATAGCCCATGTGTTTGGTGCGGTTTCATTCCTTTTTCATTTATGGTAAGTGAAAAATGACACATTTTCTACTAGTGATTGTTATGAATTTTCAAAGAGAAAGTTGCTTAAACCATTAAAATTGTCATGTAGACTCATCATAAAACCAAAATCTAAACTCAAACTAAAATGAGAGTTAAATTTGGGGACAGTTTCAAAGCACTTTATGAGATGGTTTCAGTGCAAGTCTAGAGTGCAAGAATGGGTGTAGGGATGGAATTAGGTGTTAACACCATGTGAGAACAACCCAAATTAGTGTGTACAATATATCAACCTTCAGGAGTAAGTTTGTTATCCAGGATTTCTGTTGAGTTGTTAACTCACCTGAAGTGCGTAACCGTGTAAAGAGAGATATGATCCCGGGTACCTCCACACAGGCTTGGGCAAGTCCTTGGCCAATCGGAAATAACCCGCCAACATCATGGAAACTCCCTGTTTGAAATGACCACGCAACCGTTCAACATAATTATACACTAGGAAGAATGCCATTGATCACTCCATGGTTATGTCATCAATGGAGCCGATAACCTCCAAAACCTCCCCAAAAAATGCTATCATTTAATGCTAACATTCACTAGATAGTAACCTAACCTCATCACTACCAGGAAAGGTGGTGCTCCCAGGGAGATGCCAAGGCAAAATCACTTTACATCCGTGAAATTGTTCACCGCATGCTTGGGCAACTCCCTCGACAATGCCACCTTTTCTACAAGTGCATTTTCATTAAAATGACAGGTTTCAATGAAATTGTTGAAATTTCAATAGCATGACTAATTGTAGGTTGATAGCTGGTTTGATCAACACTAAAATATCATTATAATTTCCAAAACTTTTGAGCAACTTTAATCTTGTGAATTAATTTGTGCCAAACCAGCTATGAAGCTACAGTACCAATGTCAGTTTTTAGAGCTTTGGGCACTTGAAAGTCCTAGTTTTTTCTGAGCTTTGGGCTGACACTTTGACATCAAAATTTGACTATTCTAAAACACACCATTTTAACAAAGATTGCTGAACATGCATACGGAAAGAGGGCCATAATCACAATTTAAAGGAATATGAATGGGAGGCCGTCACAGACCTGGAGGCCGGCACCGATGACGAGGCCGGCGAGGAAGTTTGGACCAATAACGCTGGAGACAGCCATCATGTTGCTCTCCACGCAGTTTAACGAGGCAAAAAGCGAGAGGATGAAATAGATGTAGTGCTCAAACCCAGGATGCAACTTCACCATGGAGTAAATCAGGGTACCTGACGAAAAAGAAATGAAAAACAGAAAGGGAATGGATGACACGGAGTTGCCAACCACAAAAGCCCCCACGCCATAGTACCCACTGAGCCGCTCGTGATAAAACACCCTTATGTCCTCACAGAATGCTGGGAATCCGCAAATTGACATGAATGTCATGAACCCCGAAACAAAGAACATCACTGCCGCCCGTGACTGCAAACAAATAGAATGTGATCTTTGTTAGCACACATACTCAACCCTCTTTAATTGCACCCTCTTGGGCCACAAATGGGGATCTTGTCACATGTGTTGATATCACTGCAGTAGTAGAAATTATGTCTAATGTGACTTGTCTTTAATGATTAAATTTTAGTGTGACTTAAATTGTGATTTTGATTCACTGTAGGTAAGTCGCGACGGACATTTAGTTAGTAAAAACAAGTTACCCTATGCCCGGTGGGCATTGGCTCATTGTCAAGACGAACAGACACTATATTCACGCCGGCCTCGCAAGAGGGCTGGAGTTTCTATCTATCTAGTAAAAACAAGTCACATTTGACAAGGTTTCTACCAGTGTTGGACTAGTATGACATCAAGTTACAATGAACTCTTAGATAGAACCACATTTTAGGTATCCATTTGAGGTTCTTGAGATGAAAAAACGTACTCGTAGCGTGGATTTTTCAAGACCCTTTCAATACCAGACCAACTATGGTTTCGACTAGTGTATGTGGAAGCTGTCCAGACAAACACTACTAGTATCATACACTATGTGCTACAATGAGATATAACTTTGAAAAGAACATTACATCTTGTTAAACTACATTTAATTTACATTGTAATTTTGCCTTGCAGTTGCTACCAAACGTAGCAATCGACGTATGATCCTAGTAGTGAGAGACTTGGGATATATTGGAAATTATGTACAAGTAAAGAGGGCTGGGGAACGTAAATCATTTGGTATGGGAACCAACAGCATTCCACATATTAATGGATCGAGGGTGCATTCACAATACAACAAGCCAACCCTACCCAAATCTAACGACTGTTGATGAGTGCTTAGAAAATTATATCTTCAACTTAAATGTAGATATTAAAAAAAATTAAGGACATTTTGCGACATTATGAACGTTTTAGCACATTTTAGTCGTTATTAACGATTGGTTACGACCATATCTTAGTCGTTTTGGAGTACCAATAACTTCTCAACCATCGTCAAACTTTAGTATATTGTAGAATGACATATAATATATGTAGTTACTAATTTATATTGCATTATCAATTCAAATGATAAGATTATTGCTTAATAATTCATTAAATTAATCACTAGTTACAGTTTCCTTGGCTCGTTATACTGTGAATGTACCCTTGAAGAGTATGAATTCAATAGCCTGAAGGCATAAAGTTATCGAGTTGCGTACCACGATGGAGCTGTACAAGTCGCCAACTTGCCAGAAGATTGTACCGAGACAAATGGCCACCCCGATATACATTCCCAAACGAATCCAGTAGTAGGCTAAATCTCGTGACATGTTCACGAAGGAGCGTTGGGTGAGAGTCGTGCATTGCCGGAAAAAACCCGCACCGGCAGCCTGGACCTTGCTTCCTCCTGATACTCCCCGACGTTTGCCACTCTGCAATTGAGGAGCCACATATTAATTAGCATAATTTATTGATTCACCATTAGAAATCACCAGCCACCACAAGGAACGCTCACAATTTGACTCTGGGTCAAACTTGGATGGGGGTAAAATGAGGGATTTTTACTCCGGGGCAGTTTTTTTTCCCCCACGGCCGTCAAAAGCACCATGGTTTTTACCCCGGTTCCAAAAAGGTTCCAAAAAGGGAGTCAAAGTTAGAACGTGACTTCCAAATCGATCTGCACATTTTGTCACAATGCTAAATGGGGTAAAAAAATGAGACCAAACTATGCACTTTTTACCCCGGAAAAAGATGTCTGGCCGGGACCCTGTGCACATTCATGATCAAACAACTGATCGCTATATTCGTTTAGTTGGAACTATTCCATTGTATTGGGATTTTTTTGAAATCTACAACTTGCATAGATTTAGTGGCAAGTATCTATGCCAGTTGTAGATTTCAAAAAGTCCCAATATGGTGGAATAGTCCCAACTAAACGAATATAGCGATACTGGTACATTTTGAATCGGATGCGTCACGGAGTTTGATGAAATCGATCACAGAAAAAGATCGACTACTTACGGTGATTGACAGGATTTGGGCTATTTTGGCTCGCGTTGCTGTGGCATACTCACTCTGTTGAAATGCAATAGTAAGGATCTTCACCACTTGCTCTGTATTATTTCTTGATTTCAGCAGCAATGGATCCGCCGATTCTTCGTCGTTCTACACATAATGCCAACAGCAGCTCTTGTCAACCGAAGAGGAACGGTTGGACTTTTTTCACTAGTAGCAGAACTGTCGGTTTTTTTTCCCACTTTGTGAAAACAGTGAACAGTGACGAAATATTGTGCTTAAATTTTTGTTTTCTTGTGACTAAAACCACTCACCAGCATCGACACAACCGATGTGCATGGCGCAATTTCATTCCTTTTTCATTTACAGTAAGTGATAGACGACGCACTTCCTACTAGTGTTTGTTATTATTTCATCTCAAAGTGCTTCAAAACAGATTGAAGTATAAAATTATATGCAAAACTTACATGAAACAGATTGAAGAATAAAATAATTGTGCAAAACTTACATCAACTTCGAGGTCTTTGAGGGTGGACTTCACTCTGTCAAAGTCGGCGTTGACGATCTGCAAGTAATGATCCGACGGATTCCGCATAGAAGGGCATGGATAGTTTGCTGCTGCAAAGAACTACTTCACCCCAAGAATAGCCATCTATCAGTATGTGTAGTTCAATTTACTGATTTAATCAATTACAAAACAAACACACACACAACACACTTCCCCTTCATACATGATTGCTTTTAGCATATATCACGTTTACCCAAAAACAATTTCTTAAAACAATGAAGTATATGAAGGTAGAAAATATGAAAGAAATATTGAAATTTTCAATAGAGTTATCCTTACAGTCATTTTGTGGTTGAATAACATACCTTGTATTTTGCTTTAATATATTCCTATTTTTTCACTCCAAATAATTAAAAGGTATGGAAGAGCTTGATGGTCTCCAAACTCATGAAGAATTAGTCTAGTCGTTAAGAAAAAACAATTTAACTAGATTTCCATGAGTTTAGATACCACCAAACTCTTACACACCTAATAATGAGAGACTATCAAGCTCTTTTATACCTTTTAACTTTCTGGAGTGAACAAATGGGAGTATATTAAAGCAAAACACAAGGTACGTTATTCAAACACAAGGTGATTTTAAGGATAACTCTAATTAACCCAATATATATATATATATATATATATATATATATATATATATATATATATATATATATATATATATATATATATATATATATATATATATATATGTATGTATATATATATATATGTATATATATATATGTATATATATATATATATATATAATAATAAAAAATTAACTTCATTTATGAGAATACAATAAATGCTGCTAATGTCATTGCGGCCATCCAGGCATGCAATACCATGGGTGGAGGGTAGGGTCAGCACATCTGTGTGAACTCTATCGTCTTTAAAAAAATAAAAATAAAAATAAATCAACAAAAGGAATACTTCTAAATATTATTTAAAGATTATATTTTTCACCATTTAAAATAATAATAATTTAAAAAAATCCCGAATTCATTTTTCAAATTAGTTTTTACTGACCATGCCCTCCACTATCCTCTACTTTTTGCAATACCGGTATTTGACTAATGGACATTGTTTGTGTCAACTTTCCTTTGACAGCACCCTCCTAAAAAGACAAATGATTATTTATTAAAAAATATATAAATCATTATTATTTTAAAGGGCCAAATCCTATTTTAAAACTTACATTTATAATTTATTATTTCATGGAGGACAAACCAGAAAGAATGAATGGCACGGTACTGGGTGTACCTAGAGATGTACATATCCTACTGACACATGGATTGCGGTGTACATTTGGAGCCGTTTCAAAATCATCCGTACTACTGACACGTGGCAGTTACTAATACACTATTATACTGCAGGCATTCATAGCCCAGGTGATGAGAAATGAATGCCTGCCACATGAGTACATGACCCTGTGTGAACTCTGAACACAGGTATGTTCACCTGAAATGATCAGAGTGCATTCATTTTACAGGTCAACTTTTATTAGGTCAGCTAACCCTCATAACACAAATAGTGCAGCATCAAAATTAGTTACACCACGGTGTTTTTTTCGGCAATACAACCCACGCACAGACCACTCATATTCCAGTATGTTGGAGGGAGTGCCACATATTTGTATTGTCCAAAAATGAAACCCCGAGCTATAATTTTTAATTGGTATAAATTTTACTTGGCAATTTTGTTGAAGTAGGAGTATTTATTACAACATGAAAATTATGAGTATTATGTTTGAACTTTGAAGGTAAACAAAAGTACTTTTTTAGTTAAAAATTATAGCTTGAAGTAACTTGCTTTAGGTTTTAACATTAACGTATGATTCTTTAGGTTGCTTTGGCTTGGTTCTTTTCTAATTGTGAATTGAAAATTAAAAATGCTACTTTAGAAGCCTCCATCCATTACTAGGATCATACACTTTGTTTGTTAACAACATTGGAGGGGGCCAGGTTTTTCTGTCTGCCACCAATTTTCCAACTCAACATTTGACGTGTGTCTAATTAGACGAGTGTCAAATTATACAACTTGTTTAATTAGACACAAGTTGTATGAAATATTGAATGAAATATTTTAAGAATATGTTTATATAATATACAAAGAAGTTTACTAGATGTTATGTTTTGACACTTTTTGTCTTTTTCTAGTGGTCAAGTAAGACAACCATAGTTAGAACGTAACTCAAGCAACAATTAAGCTTGTTAAATTACATTTAAGAATTGTAATGTTATTGTAGTTACTCCCCTAGCTACCAAACGGAGCAAACAACGTACATGATCCTAGTAGTGATCGATTCTATCATTGACACGATCTAGTACTAGTGATCATTTCTATTATTGAGGAATGATGCGTCTACAGTAGAATGTTAAAAAAGGGACCATGCAAGCCAAAAGGGAACTCAAGAAAGTTAGGAAAAGGGCGGGATTGTCAGGAAAGAAGTTGGTATTAAATAATACGGACCTCAGAGGCTCTGGCAGCTTCTCCAAAGTAAATGGTTTGCCCATTGGAGAGGAGAGTGAGGTCGTCAAAGAGGGCAAACACTTCACTGCTGGGCTGGTGAATGGCAGAAATCACAGTTTGCCCGTCCTTGGCCAGATTCTTCAATGTCCGTACTACAAAGTAAGCTGCAGCACTACACCCACAATCACCATGGTCTATAATTATATATCAACCGCGTTGTGTTCATACCATCATATATGTTTATTTATTCACCTGCCATTTAATTTCCGAGCATTCCACAATCTTGAACGTTTGCTTTGTTTCATGAAAAGTACATGATTGGAGACTTTACTAACATGGGACCAAAATAGTGGGACATGTTCAAAACCACGGAAAATAATTTAATTAGTATCGTAATTAGTAGATTATCTTCTGAGCCAGAAAACTTTAATCTAGTCCCCTAGTCATATTTGTAGTATTGCACAAATTCGAGGCTTTTGGAAAATAAACTGAAGCATTGAAAATCTCATATCTACAGCCACACCAGATTTTTTGAGCTCTGAGATTTCAGTCAAAACCATTCTGAGGAGACGCAATCATGTAGCAACAGAGCCTCTGCTTGGAGAATGTCCCTATTAGAGACATCTTGAGTATTCTGCAGAGAAGGTCCCCTGTCGCTACATGACACCTAATTTTCATCATTTGAGCGTCACACTCTCGTAACAACCCTATGATAACTTCCCACTACATAATTACATTGTCACGGGCTTGTTTTATCCCTGACACGAGCCCTTTTATTGCCTCTGCCCCAACATGAAAACGAAAACCCTTCGTTTTCAAGTTGCATGGATGGATAGTAAAAACAAGCCGTAAAAATAAATATCTCTGATAAATACTAAGGTAGAGACTACACTTGACTCATAGCATAATAGAGTGCTCAGTGGGAGCCTTCACCCTTTCGCATGGGACCACAATCAGTTGCAATTAGAAACTAAGTACACGTGGCAATGACACAATAGTCCCAAAATTCAATGACATTCTCTCACTACTTAGAAAAGTGAATTTAAATGAAAATCCTCTTTCAATCCAGTTTTCAAAAGGGTGCTCCATTGCACTACTCTATTGTGTCACTAAGTTGATTTTTTTCTTTCGAATGAACACAAGTATTCCTTTTTGGATTGCGATTTGCAGTGAAGTCTTACAACTGCTATGTATAGAGAATGTTACACTGAAATTATCAAAAGATGATGGAGGTTCATGAATTTGTTTAATTGGTTGTACCTGTCAAGCCCACTGGTTGGTTCATCCAGGAAGAGCAAGCGAGGCCGAGTGAGGATCTGCAAGGCAATGCTGAGGCGACGCTTTTCACCGCCACTTAACCCACGCAGGAAATAGTTCCCCACGTATGTGTTCTGGCAGGAAGACAGCCCCATTTCCATAATGGCTCGGTCCACAATAGCATTTTTCTCTTCTGTAGTAGTTGAGTCCGGGAATCGCAAGCTTGCTGAATACATAACGCTCTCACGCACCGTCAGAGTGCCTATCAAGAAATCCTCTTGAGTCACATAAGCCTGCATGACGTAATACATCCATCATGCTAGTCAGAGATCATGTAACTTAACCCTTAAAGGACCTTGGGGATATTAGGTGTGTTGCCATATATTTGACACTTGTTTTAAATAAAAAGTTCCAGATTGAGATCTCAATAACTTTTAAGACCATATAGTCATGGAGACATGAATTTTAACTTCACTTTTGATATGAAACTCATAGGAGGTGTAGAACCATTCCAAATACAATGAAATACAGCCGTATAATACGGACCAGAATGGCCAATCTGGACCTTTAAGGGTTGATAAACGATAATTACTAGCACAGAACTGTTGCACTGCAACAATAGTCTTACAGAACCGATGAAAAATACTCGAAATGACGTGACAGATCGCGTAACAATGTGCATTTAATATAATAGACATAAGTATCAATCAATGACATTAATTCTCCTCTCGACAGTGCGTCATTGTTCTCCCGAACTCTAAAACACGGAGCCCTCGATGTAACGCAGGTACTGTACCGCGGTGCCGTAGGAGAGGGTCGATTTCTTCTCGCCGTTGAACATGATGTCGCCGGTCAGGGATGTATTGGGAGCCAGCCGCCCTGCATTATACATGCAACAGGTCGATCGAGCATTAGGAATATATTCTGCGATCAAATCACTGATTTCATCAAAAGCAATTCGACGTGTAGTGTAGTTACCCGCCAATGCATCAAGCAACGTCGACTTCCCGGATCCACTGGGTCCCATAATAGCCATGATCGACCCCGGTACCGCATATCCTGTAGCCATTGACATAATAAGTGAAACTCAGTAACTCACTATCGATCAATATGCACTATCCATAATGCATCACTAAACGTGTCACAACTGAGATATATTTCGAAGTGAGCCTTTCATGAAATCAGTAAGATCAGTAGCTCCGGCAGCGTTACGTTCTCTATCCCTTGACACAAGAAGCAAAACTCAGTAACTCACATATATCCCACAATCCATGCACCACTATTAGTAACGTCACAGTGCAGCAGAGATAATTTATAAAGCGAGCCGTTCATGAAATCAGTAAGATCAGTAGCTCCTGCAGCGTTCTCTATCCCTTGACACAAGAAGCAAAACTCAGTAACTCACATATTCATGCACCACGTCACAAGCGAGCATACAGTGCAGCAGAGAAAATTTATAAAGTGAGCCGTTCATGAAAATCTATATCACTAGCTAGCTGACAGTTGACATGACAAATTAACGGGGTTGAAACAGACCTCGATCACATCCTACGAACTCCAGAGCTCGATCAATATCTAGCGAGTCCATGTAGTAATGTCACAACTGGAGCCAGCACAGATACATTAACAATTGAGCCTTTCATGAAATCTGTATCGTCAGTTCGTTGACATGACTAAGTTGAAAGAGACTGCAATGTACTGTGATGGAAGTACTACCTGTAGCATCTATGAGGATGGGGCGGGACGAATTATCTCGCGAAACAGTGACAGCGTGCACACACAGGTCGGTCCACACAATGTACGCAGGATCAGCGAGGCTGGCGTTGTATATTGGACTCGTCTTCGGAGACTCCATGTCTACAACGGCTGCATGACTCGGAGACATCGATGACTTCGATCAGAGTATGTGGGTTCCTGTTCGATCAAGTTCTGATCTCTCCGCAAGCTTGTTGAGCAGTCGATCATACAGCGGCCCTGGTCTTATATGTGCACGGAACTACATGGGAAATGACTGCAAGCTGATCACTGGCTACTCAGTGTACGGGCCGTTGATCTTAAATGAACTTAAATGCTTTTTCTCTGGAGCACATGGTGGATCATAAAAAGCACCCACTTCAACCCAAGGGCTACTACTCAACTTGTTCAGCGCATCATCATTGAACACATGATTCGTCAGCTATCTCTATTGTACCGGCAGTGAATCCCGGGTGTTTTCTTTATTTACCTGGATGATTACACTCCCTCTGTAATTGCACAGTGGGAGCTCCTGTCATGTTGTGCACTCGATCATCTCATTTGATAACTCCCATGTGTCACAAAAGTCCTTGTCACGTGGGAGAGCATTTAGAATACCCGGTTTGTCCGGGCCGGGATGCCACATATATGCGCAAACATCATAGTTTTTTTTGGACGGCTCTTGCATGTCAAGTTGCGAATGTCACATGGGAGGGAATTTAGAAATCGCTCTTGCATGTCAAGTTGTGAATGTCACATGGGAGGGAATTTAGAACTCGATTCAGCGATTTGTCTCGAGAGGGCAATACACCAGCTTTTATTTTAAATTAGATGTTCATGTGCTACCATCAAACCGGTAGTTTTTTTAAATATATAATTGCATTGTGAGATCAATAATACCTTATTTATAAATGTTTTTTGTAAAATTGATGAGTATGTTGCCACGTGTGTACATTCTTTATGATACCTAGATCCTAAATAGATAAACACCCTTATGTCATTAATTTGAATGAAACTTGACTAATTTATCCAATATTTGCACTAGAAACAATTTTACAAATCGTACAATTGAACAATGGTCTGATATGGCCATATGGGTAAGTACCCCGAAAAGCTCTTTGGACTCTAAAATCAGCCTCTAAAGCAACTTTGAATAAGTCCCTCTTTAAAACAAAATTAAAAAATGAATTAACCGGATGTGATTTTGATTTTCTACACTCATGCCGTACACAAAAAAATTCACGTAAAAGATAAAGAGATTTAAGCCTTAAGGGTACATTCACAGTAACACGACCCAAGGAAACTGTAACCAGTGATTAATTTAACGGATTGTTAGGCAATAATCTTATCATATGAATTGATAATGCACTGTAAATTAGTAACTACACATAATATATGTCATAATATAATATACTAAAGTTTGACGATGTTTGGGAAGTTATTGGTACTCCAAAACGACTAAAATATGGTCGTAACCAGTCGTTAATAACGACTAAAATGTGCTAAAATGTTCAAAATATGTTGCAAAATGTCCTTAAATTTTTCTAAAATCTACATAAATTGAAGATATTATTTTGTAAGCACTCATCAAGAGTCGTTATAACTGGGCGGGGTTGGGTCGTGTTACTATGAATGTACCCTTAACCCCTAAAGGACCAGGTGGACACAATGTGTTCTCGAATAATTTCATTACTTTAATAACTTGTTTGGATTTCATAATTTTGACTCAATGTTAACTAGAGAATTGAAAATGTACGTTACAAGAACACAAAAATCCTTTAAGATTTGCAATTATGTTGATTGATTCATTGGGAAAAAACTTAAAACGTCAAGGTTGGTAAACTTGGGACATTTTAGTTAGGGCGGTTGATGACTTGAAGGGCATTTTCACACTTGGATGTCATATTCGTAAAAAAAAAAAAGTGTACAATATGTAAAATATTTTCCATTACTACATCATTAATATTATATAATAATTACAGAAAATGTTTAAATATATTTAAAACGGAATCTTTTCTACATATTTTATATCATTTTGGAATATTCTGGAATATTCCAAATATATATTTGAATTCTCTAAAACATTTTTGTAATGTAAAAGTTAATAACAATCACAAACACCGGCTCAACGAGTCACCAACAAGTCACTTCATCCAAACATAAATCTTTGAGAATCAGTCATTGTTGTTGTATTTAGTTTTAAAACACCATTTTTTGTGAGCACTTAGATATAGTACATCTTTGTATGCTCCTAAACTTTCAAACGCTAATCATGGTTTCTAAATTTATGAGAAAGTTTGCAATGAATGACCTGTTGGTTTTATTCAAAATTTTCAAAAATCAACTTATGATCAAACCTTATAATCATGTAATATATACGGTAGATTGTTCTGAAAATTAATGTATAGTCTCATGACTAAGTCCTTTATGAACTTCAACGGTGAAGTTTTCTACATGAATACAATCAAGAGATACAATTGCCTTTCTGAAAGCATCACGAGAAAGTGATAAAATTTTAGGAATAAACATGGTCCTTTAGGCGTTAAGGGGTTGATGGGGATAATAGATACGTTGGCGTATATTTGACATTTTTTGTAAATAGAAAGTTCCAAATTGAGACCCCAATAGCTCATTAAAATCATTAAGAGGTGAATTTTAACTTCACTTTTGATCTTAAACCCATAGGTGTGGAACCATGCCAAAAAAATGGAATACTAAAGTATAATACTGGTCGAAAAGGGCTCTTTGGATCTTTAGGGGTTAAACTTAAGATTTAAAAAGAGACTTCTTGTACAAAAATTAGAATTTGTCCTAGCTATTTAAAGAAATCCAAAACATTTTTTTTAAATATCCAATGACGTCATTTTAGTACCAGTTTTTGATATGAAGTACATTTAGATATGTGTTATTTGAAATGGTTAATTTGAACGATTGAAAATATTATTTATTTTGTACTACAATGCCTGCAAATGCTAAATTTTGACAATTTTTCAAGCAAAGCAAAAATACATGAAAATTAATTTATTCAATTGAAAATTTGGACTTAAATTAAAGTATTTCATGTCATCTAGGTGTGGATTTTTTATTTCTAATTTTAGTCAATTGAAATGAACATTGATTTTTCAGTTACTCTATTTGCTTTTGGTTTCTTTTGTATTAATATCTTTTCTTCTCTTTTCAAGAACAAATAGAAAAAATTTCAATATACATTGCAGAAAATATTTTTCTATCAAATTTCTTTTTATGTAAGCTCAAAAAGCATGCCACCTACACCTTGTTGTTCATCACTACTGAGGTGTGTAAGAGCTTGGTGGTCTTCGAACTGATGGACAAAAAATTCGGGCTCCTTTTTTTATGCCCAAAAAATTTCCTTGAGTTTGAAAACCATCAAGCTCTTACACATTTACTAATGATAGACCACCAAAAAAAATTATATATCTTTTAACTATTATACAAAAGCAAATTCATGGTGGATTCTCCAAATTTAAGGTGACTTTACGGATAACTCGCTTATATGAGAAAAATACCAGAAAATATAATATATTTTAAAATATGAGGAATTAATGATGTTTGACTGAGTAATTATAATGTGAACACTTAAGCACTAAACGTCCCAGCGTTCTGAAACTGAATCACGAACAAATTCAAAACTTTGTAACTTTCTCATACAATCTCGAATGACTTTCATCCAAGTCATCTTTGCAAGCCTGTTAGGTTCTCTACCAATTATAGCAATTCTCTTGTGATGTTGAGATGTTGATAATATTTGAGAGGCCTCCAAATGCAAGTATGTCAACTTTGTTGAATAGATTTCATGTTTGCAATGAACCTCTCATGTACACCTCATGTACATCTGAGCCATGCTAATATCTACTATTAAAGCTAGCATCTACTTCTGTTCAAAGGGTCGATACGTTTAGGGGTTAAACAAAGTAGCAATAGAAAAACCAATCAACTTTTTGTAGCATCTCATGTTCCTACATGATTGGTTATATTGAACCGTCTTGAAAATTCTATTGAGATAGTATATTACGTAAGATGGCAAGATCAGCTTAGCTTGTGCTGGAAACTTAAATTTGTAAAGTGTTGAAGGTACAGTACTGTACACCCATCAGGTTTGTCATGTTTGACATTTTTTCCAGCGTCCAGTTTCTGGACACACATATACACTTATATGTATAGGGATTGATTCATGACTAAATTCCAATGGAACTTGTTTGTAGTGATTGAATTGTGATTTTGAGTCATTATAGACAAGTCACAACAGACATTTTAGTTGTTAGAAACAGTCACATTTGACAAGATTTTCACTATTGAAGAGAGAATGTCCTAAAATGGTTAATACAACCGAAACCAATGTGCAGCCTGACCAT